>JAUTXW010002104.1:110000-402549 GCA_030620095.1 Kuschelorhynchus macadamiae
TTGTGTATAGAATAACATGGATATAGATAAGTGTATGGAAATGTTCATTAATGTAATTAAAGAAATAATTAGTTCTTATACAAAATTTAAAAAAAATCATAAGACTTGAAAGTGGAAACCATGGATAACCACTGGAGTTATAAATTCAATTGTTAAAGAAGACAAAATATACCAAGAATTTTTAAAATCGCTTAATGACCTGAATAAAAAATTAGAATTTACAAGATATTGAAATGAATTGAACAACATAAAACTAGCCAAACATAAATACATAAAATATATAGTGTATAACGATTGGGTTAATAGTAAATCCTTATGAAAGGGTATTAAAAAATACACAGGGACAGGGGCGAAAAATCACAAAAATTGGACTTATCTCAGACACAATCGCAAACAAATTAATACAGAAACCTCATATTGTAAATCATTTTAATAAAATGCTCTGTTCAATGGGAAGAGACATTTGCTAAAAACAGCCACAATACAATAAATTACAATACCCAAGACTTGGAAATTCTTTTGTTAAGTATCTGGTAGACGAAACAGAAATTAAAAAAACATATCAATGAACTAAAAAAAAAATAAAATAAATATTACATTTCTAAACCATTATGTGATTTAATAAACAAATCTGTTGGATAAGGAATATATCCTAAACTCGAATGGTGGTAATAATACCTTCGTAGAAAAATGGAGAATATTTAGTTCAGAATTACAGACCAATTTCATATCCAATTGTAGTAAAAGATATGGAAAAACGAATGAAAGTTTTTTGGATAAACACAAAATTATTTCAAGTCGCCAGTTTGGGTTTAAGGAAAACATCAAAGACTCATTAGATGCTTCGAAACCTTCACTATGTATTTTTTGGGACTTAGCCAAGGCTTTTGATATGATGTGTCATGACAAACTATTAGTTAAAATGGGATCAATTGGTTTTTGAGGCAGCTCTTTAAAATTGTTTGAGAGTTATCTCAGTAGTAGAGAATTGTTTGTTAAAATTTGTGATGCATTTTTTTATACCAGTGTTACATGGAATAACCTAAAAACCATGGTCGAAAAAGATTTAAAAATAAAAGCACTATTTGACAATGTAAACTTGACCATAAATTATAATTAAAACTTTTTCTTACCTTTTACATCTTATCGCAACAATTTACCGACTATAACAATAGGGCAATAACTCAAGTCTAAAAATTAGATCTACCGAAAAAATTAAGGACTTAGGCATAATATTCAATTATCATTTAAGGTGGAATTTCCACGTAGATTATATTTTAAAATAATTAACAGGTTTTTTATATAAATTCAAGCAACTAAAAGAAATTCTGGAAAGTAAGGAGTTAATTATAATTTATAAATCGTTGATTGAATCAATTTTGCATTACGGTATAACTAGTTGGGAAATGTACGTTCATTTAAAGTCATTGGGGTTTTATTAAAAAGATTTATTAAAATAATATTAGATAAAGGCATAGAATTATATGTAGTTATGACGTGAGGGGTTGGGCAGATGGATAGGTTATGACGTGAAGGGTTGGGCAGATGGAGTTCAAAGTTGGGAAATGTTAAAAAGAGTCTGAAACAGAGAAGTTTTTTCACATCGGAATAAATAAGATAAAGAATATAAGTTTTAAAGTGAAAACTAGGAAAGAGATCTAAATGCAAGGGATTTATTGCTACAGAATTTTTTTCATACACAGTATAAATTTAAACATAAATTCAATCGATTTCACGGTGACAGGAGCAGAGCATATACGGTGATTTCATATAAATGTTATCTAGAATATAAGAATATAAAACTTAAATTTTAGAAAGATTAGAACAAGATAATAAATAACTGCTTTTAATTGTAACTCTTTTAGGATGTAAATATGTATCTGTTTGGCATTTAAAACGTTTGTTATTTATTCCATTAAAAATAATTAAATCTAGGTGAAGGAATTACCGTGGTTAACTTTTAACTTATGCGGCTTTTATTTATATTAATTTACTAACTAAATTGTAAAATGTAATTGCATTTTTTTTGAACATTAATATTTTTTATTTCTAATTTTATTGATTCACTTTTAACACTTCCCTATATAAAAGGACTGTCAGAAAAGATCAAACATATAATGGCCAAACACAACATACAAATTGTCCATAAAAGATATAATTTATTAAACCGACATTTTAACAAATTAACAGCAAAAACAGACGATTTATATGAAATACCTTGCAATGATTGCAATGGAATTTATATTGGTCAAACCAACCAATATCTACAATCTAGAATAAAATGTCACAAATACGACAAACGCAATCAAACGGCTCTTACCAAATAAGAACAAAAAGAAAAACATACTTTTAATTTTAATAACACCAAAATTTTAAAAACAAATCCAAACCAAAAAAGCAATGTATGAAACAATAGAAATTAAAAGGAACAACGGAGCTATTAACGATAATAAAGATATAATTATCTTAACAAAATCTATTTTAATCTAACTTAACTGACCATACAAAAATGTATTCGTAAAAAAAAACAAAGAATACAATATTATACATAAATTAAAATATTTTTATTTTGTACTTATGTGTAATGACTAAAACTAATTTGTGTTTTATGAGAAATTATTCAGGAAATTATAGTTTATGACTGAAGCAATGCATTTTGCTAGATTGATTGTTCCTAGGTAAGTGAAAGTAAAAAATTGTACAATACAGAACATGATTTAACAGTTAAATTTTTTTTAGTTTCTAACTTCAATGTATTCTGAAGAAGGTCGAAATAGACCGAAATGTTAATAAATATGTGAATAAGAACATAAACACATCTTACTTTTACAAGGACCCTAAGAAAATCCCAAGAAAATAAAAAACCAAAAAAAAAAAAAAATATATATATATATATATATATATATATATATATATATATATATATACATATTTTGTATACAATTTTGCTTAAAAACCCATATAAGGGTAATGGTCTGGCCAGAACCAAATTTAATAATGAGAACTTTATTTCATTAAAAGAAAAAAAAAGCTAATTGGCAAAAAAGAAAAAAACCAATATTAAAAAAAACCAATCGAAAAAATTGAAAGGAAATAAAATATATAAATAAAAAAATTAAACTATGGTTTTCTTGGATGTAAATAAATATTTTATTTTAAAATATCTCCTTGTCTGGAACCCATTCTGTACAATTTTGGCCTCAGAAAATTACAATTCGAAGATTCGTTCCCAGGCTTGTGTGCTTTTTTTGAAATGGCAATTATGCTTCTATGACCCCATTTGTAATATTAATATTGATTTTATATAACTTAATAAATGTGCTAACTCTCTTAAATAAGCAAATAGTGAAAATTCAAATTAGCTTTACTTTTCAGTTTAATATTCAAATTTTATCTGATTTTGTTTTGATAAACAGAAAAACTTTTGCTTTAACCAGAAATATTTTTGGAAAGTGGAAACAAGTTATTTGTGCTATTGTGTTTAGTTAATTTTCTAATAGAACATTCACCGTGAATGACCCTGAATACGTTAATTTACATATCGCACTCTGGTTCTTTCTTTTTATATGTACATTATACATGTTATGATTTTTAGTTTTATATTGTACCCTTTTGGCTAAATCTCAAAGTGAAACAGAGCGTCAAAAATTGAAAGAAAAAATGGCAGAAGATCCAGCATTAAAACGAATATTAAGACTTCTTGAAACTGGAAAAGGTATGTAGAAATTTGAGGCAGTAATATTGCATCTCATATAATAAACATGCTTAAAAAAATATTGAAAATAGCATTTACTATAATTATTATACAAATATTTAAACTGAGGTGAAATTTTTCATATTTGGGAACATTTTATGGTTGTTTCATAGAAAACTTGTATTCTTTTATCAATAAATAGTCCAATAAATAGTTTATTTAGCATAACCCTATGGGTTAAATTTAGTTATTAATAGGGCTCTCAAGTAGGCACCTACCTGTAAGATGCTGTGTTTTCCAATTTATTTTGGAATGTTGTTTTTTATAATTATCCTAACCTCAATTTTGTATTACCCTATTAATAAAACATATATACTAGCAAAACGTTCGTATTAATTACTATGCAGGTTACTGCACACTGCACAAAATAATTTTATGATATTTAAATATCTATTTATACTTAACTAGTATTTTATATTACTACATAAAAAGTTTTTAAATTAAATATTTAATTGCCTAATTTTTTAAAATAAATCGCTTTTTTTTAATAAATAATATAATAAATTTTAGTTTTTAATCATAATTTTCAGGAAAAAGAATTGTGTTGCTATTTTTACCCTTTTACTAGAGTGATAAAAAGTAAAATGAATAGGTCTGGAGTACTGGTGCTCTCAAAAATCTGTTACATATATAGTAACACGACAAGATTATTTATTCGTTTTTTGAAGTCTGCAACGTAAAAAGTATATATTTGATAAAAAAAAGTAAAAGGATCCAATTTAATTTAGGCCTCAGCTTGTTTACTACATATATTTTAATCCAGAAACGGAAAGAACTAAAGGTGTCTCTGTATGTAGTTAATATTTTTTGTTTAATTGGAGTTTTTATTATCATAATTATTTTAAAGGTCATCAAACTAAACCTTGATTTTGACCAGAAAGAAGCAACTCTCATGCTCTCAGCATTACAAAATGAATATGTTTATTACATATTTTTACATAAAATTTTACATCATATAGGATTTAAACGAGTTAAAATCAATGATTCACACTCAAGGCCAACAATTTAATCGTCGAACAATATTGGAAAAAAATTTCACTAACAATAAAAATAATTCTTAGTATGTATAAATGTATTTTCAGACAAAAATATATTTGTTGTATTCGACTTATAAGTGATTTTACTAATCTATATAAAAGTAATTTTAGGTTTATCTGTTACTTATTAATGCAGGGAAAGCTTTATTCATACTGTCCTTTTTGGCAACAATATTACTTTTTTTTTTGTATAAATACCACTTTATTTTAGGCGACGAGGAAAATGACGATGATACAACATCTAGATCACGAAAGAGAAAACATAGCAGCGATGAAGATGACATTGATGATGATATTGAGAAAAAGCAGGTTGCAGGAAATAGAAAACTTATTGATTTTGAAGACTTAGTATTTTCCCAGGGTTCACATTTTATGGCAAACAAGAGATGTCAGTTGCCAGATGGGTCATTTAGAAAACAAAGAAAAGGTAAAACTATTAGCTCATTTTCTGAAAAAAAAAACGTTTTCTTTATTTAAATCAATAGCGAAACATTTGCTGTTCCGCGGGTTATGTCGCTCTAGGGTGCAAGGAATTCAATTTTTGTTGGTTTATTTTTACTTCTACGGCTATCTCATTTTTTTATATGAAAATTTGTGAGGTGGAATTCGTGATATGATTGGAAGTGATACATACCAGAGATATCTAATTTACGATTTTTTTCTTTTAAAAGGCAAATTTCAACTTATAACTCTAGCTAATTTTGAAAATAATAAAATTAGATCAACATCTAATTTTTGTATTTACAAAACTGCATACTTGTCTTCTTTTTAAACTTTTTTTTAAAGTTATTTTTTTAAGATTGGAGATCAGCTTGTAAAAGTTGTGTAAGCTTATGGGACTATAATTTAGATTATTGTTTAAAGTAATTTGTTCTATTATGAATGAAATAGATTGTCATCACACTCTTGGATATGGAAACAATATAAATATATTTGGAATTCTGAATAGTCATTAGACTCGTTTTGAGAAACGGTACCTAAGTATGCTATTAAAGTAAGATGGTTGCATTTAAATATTTTTCCCTCTCCCAGTATTGTAAGCAACCTATTTTGATACTGCTTTGACAGACGTAAGTGAAAGTTACTCATCAAGGTATTGGTTGCCCTTAACGACAGGATGTAAGTCAACTTACATCCCTAGGGAAATAATAATCTAAAATTATTATAAGTAGCTTTAATTTTTGTTTTCATCAATATTGCAAAAATCTGGACAAAAATCTGGTGATATTGATTGAAATGAATATTAATAGTACAATTATTACAATTATTTACATTATTAACAAGATTTGGAAACACGTTTTCTGGTTTCTTCCCGATGTGTATTACATTTTCTGACTCCACAGATCCTTCATTTCTAACCAATGTTTCTGTCACTGTTGAAGCACTGCAAGAGACTTCTGGCTGGGTCTTATTGTATAAAATTTTATTCGCTACTTCCTTTTTGTTATTGAGGCTCTCAGATACGTAACTTTCCGCAATAGTATTTGGATTTCCATCCACCATGTCGCTTGATAGCTAATACATCAACTCTAGTATTTGCTAATAAAGTTGCCGACGTTCTTCTAAAAGAGTGTCCAGTATTCATTTTGAAGTTCTCAAACTTTTGAAATTCCGCAATTTTACTTGGAATTGACGAAAACGTATTTTTCCCGACAGGCTGGTTTAAGCACTTTCCATTTTGATATCGCATAAAGAAGCGCAGATTAATAGTCGCCATGTGGGATCTTGTATCAATGTACTTTTGAATTATTTTGAAATGACAGACCTGAGTGTCGTCACTTTTTGTCACTGTAAATGTACGTGATTTTCCATTTTTGGAGTCAGCAACTCCCATTAACACTACGACCTTCATCAATAAGTATATATCATCGGGGGCTTCAAGCATAAACTTATTCACATCTTCCCTGTTAAACACATTCGATTTTTTGGGTCTATAACCATCATTTTTTCTTTTCAAAAATGCTCGAAGTTTTGGATACTTAGAAATATCTATATTTTTCTCTATAAAAGGGGTGGACTTCAATACTTCGAATACTCACACCATAAGCTTGATGGGGACTTCATTATAGCACTTTTTTCGTGGAAATACGCCAAAAACAAGGTGTCTGAGACTGCAGTAGCCGTCTTGCTTTCGCACCAATTCTTAAAGGATTTATATGGTGGTTCATATCTTTTTTTTTTTCGACTTTTCCGGTAGTAGAGATAAACAAGCAATGTTCGCTGTTTCTTCTATGTCTGAAACATCAATTTTGTCCACACAGAATCAAACAATTTAACTTCTTCAAACTTTCCGCTGTGAATTGTCAACTTGACGTTGTTGATAAAACAAAAACTGCTTATGTTGCTCTGGCAACGGATCACGGCTGCCTTCATAATTTAATGAGAATGCTATCGAATGTAATGATAATGAAAATCCTAAAATATATCCAGCATTTTCTTGTAAACATACAATACAGGGAGGGGGAAAAATGTTATATATTACAACCTGTCTCGAACTTTTTTGCCAGCTCTCGCTATCGCTCGGGCGCAAACTCGTCCTCGACTGGTAAATGTTACTTACATACATTATAGTATAAATAACTATTGAATTATAAATTAAAAAGTTGGTTAATCAACTTTGGCATCTTCAAAAAGCAAGTGATTAGCGAAAAATGATGTATGTATTTTCTCGCATTTTATTTGTGCATTCAGTTTATTAATGTGATTTGAAGTTGCTCATACTCATTTTACTATAGTTGGAAAATTAAAAATTATTTAAAAAATATTCAAGTTGTACCAAAAATAGTCTCTAGATCCCAATTAATATGTAAAGACCAACAATTTAAATGCTTTAAACCCGCTATTCTTTATTCGTTCATTCGTCCACATAGTGTGGAGGGTCCGGTTCATCCGTTCGTTTCGCGCGGCGATACCATCTTTTGAGCGAATAATCAAGTAGGCTTTGATCTCGGCGAACAATTCATCCGAAACTAATCTTTTCTTTTTTGTGTATTTTTCGATATTGTAAGGCATGAAATAAACATTGATAAATAGTGTGGATGAAATATTCGACAATTCGTTGATTCGCTCATTCGTCCATTCATACGAATGAACCAATCGAACCGAATAATGAGTAGCAGGCTTTAGAATATTGTTATTTTAGGATATGAAGAAGTTCATGTTCCCGCTTTGAAACCCAAGCCTTTTGGCGAGAACGAGAAATTGCAGCCAATTGATCAACTACCGAAATATGTACAAGGAGCTTTTGATGGTTTCAAAACTTTAAATAGAATCCAAAGTAAACTATGTAAAGCAGCATTAGACGGAGATGAAAACCTTCTGCTCTGTGCCCCAACTGGTGCAGGTACATTTTCTATTAATTTACTTATTTAATACTTTCTTTAAATAACTGCTAAATATACATTCTAGTATACAATAAATATTAACGTTAAAAGGTGTGCTATTACAAAACGGTTTGTCTGGTATTGAAGTACAGCTTTTTAAGTTTCGTTACCACCTCGTCGACACCAGACCAAATGAAAACGAGATTTTCTAGTTTAACATTAAAAATTAAAAAAAAACGCTTTTTAGCAATATCAGCCAAGATTTTTCAGATAAAGCGATTATATAAATGTAAAAAATGAAGGTGATGATGTCCTGAATCAAAACAAACGGTTCTGTTAATTAATGAAAGTGTTAATTTTTTGTTTCTATAAAATTTCATACAAAAATGTTACTTTTTTGGCATAATAAGGTCCAAACAGATAACAATATATAAAGCACTGGTTTCATAACGTCTTGTAGAGCACTTGTTTATCAGAACACTCCCTCTTTTTTGTCCTCTAAAATCGCATCTTTTGAAACTTGTACATACCTACTTCAATACTATTTCTCTTTAGGTAAAACGAATGTTGCTTTGCTGACTATGATGCGGGAAATTGGGAAACACATAAACTCAGATGGCACAATAAATGCAGATGAGTTTAAAATTATATACATTGCTCCTATGAGGTCTTTGGTCCAGGAAATGGTTGGCAATTTTGGTAAAAGACTTGCAAGTTACAATATAATTGTACATGAATTGACTGGTGATCATCAGTTGACCCGAGAACAAATTGCTGAAGCCCAAGTTATTGTATGCACACCGGAAAAGTGGGATATTATAACACGGAAAGGTATATTAAACGCCTGCATTATCCTGCAGTAATTTATTTGTATATTTGACAAAATATGAATTTTACAACTATTTTTAACAATTTAAAATGGTAGACTCTCAACTGATTATGCATTATAAACACTTAAAAATACAAAGAAATGTGTTATTATCTGAGATCTTACTATTAGAACATTCGAGAAAGAGTATTGAAACTCTCATTCATCAAACAATAAAGGTCACCAGAATCACCAAGAGCAAAATGGACATTTGTGGTTGGGGACATCCGAAATCTTCACCGGACTTGATACTCTATTACTTTAATGTGGTTTTGTTGTTAAGTTTGGCGCTAGTCGTACTCGTCTCTCAACTAAACTGCTGGAACTTCGAAGTGCACCAAGGAAATTTTTATTGGAAAATCAAAATGAAATATTTTCAATTCGGATGAAGATTTTGAGTTGCGATTTTCGACTTTGGTTTGATCAATACCTAAAGTTTGCAGTCTGATAAGGATAGCCTCAGGAGAGGTTGTTATATAAGACTCTGAAATTTATTAAAAAATTTGTTTCACCACAACTTTTACTGTGGAACATTTCTTTTTCTCTTTGTGCAACCAAAGTAATCTAGAGCTAGATACAAAAAAACAATGTCTAGCGATTTTGAAATTTTTTTCTTTGTTCTCGACATACAGGGATTTTTGCAAAAACAACTTTTTAATGAACTGCTGAACAAAGCTCACTCGTGGCAATCTAAGGTCTGTCTATCAGATTATAAACAGGGTTGGCACCTTTAAATCTTCCAACATGAATATTGTATACAGGATGAACCAGAAATCAAGGGGATGACGTTAAATAATGACTTGTTGGATTTAGTTTTTTCTAATGATATTTAGTAATAACGAACATTTCTACCGAAAAAGTTTTTTAATTTGAAATTTGCTCTAGTTTAAATATCGCTTTTTTTCGTTGACATTTTTCCCAATAAAATAGAGTTTCACGTGTTATTTTAAAAAATTTTAAAACCGCTAAAGTTGTTTTTTCATCCCTAGCTCTAGATTATTTTGACTGCACAAAGAGAAAAAGAAATCTTCCACAGTAAGAGTTCTGGTAGAACTATTTTTTTAAAAAATTACAGAGTCTTATATAACGCCCTGTATAAGACAATTACGTTGAAGTCCTGAGGCTGTTCGTATGGGGCTGCCTATTCTAGGCGTTGATCACATAAAAGCCGAAAACCGCAACACAAAATCTTTATTCATATTGAAAATATTTCATTTTGAAATTCCAGTAAAAATTTCGTTGGTGCATTTCGAAGTTACAGCAGTTTAGTTGACTGTACTGATGAAGACCTTAATTATTCAGAAATACGTATCTACATTTTGTCAAATTTTATTGTAGTTTAGGGGCCATCCCAAAAAAAATTCTTTTTCTATTATATAATAGTACTTGATGTGTTTTATGTTTTCTATTTGAGTGACTTGATTATCCTTAAGCAATGAGTTTTACCATAGGTGGCTTTATGCTGCTCCGTGGTAATAAAGTATGAAGTCCGGCGAAGATTTTAGATGTTGTCTTGGTAACCACAAATGTCGGTTTTGCTCCTGCTGGTGACTCTGGTGTGTTATTTAGTTTGGGGCTAGTTGTATTTGTCTTTTAACCAGGTTACTCTACTGATGAAGACCTTAAGTCATATATATATATATATATATATATATATATATATATATATATATATACTAATTTTGTTTTCTTGGGTATTTTGGTTCGATAGTAGGAATAAAATTAAAACAAATTTAATTTCATTTTTGTTACATTTTTATAGACGTTTCGACCATTTATGGTTGGTCTTCATCAGTATTTTTTATTAAATTTAAATATTATAGTAATTTTAATCTGTATGACGTTCTTTTCAATGTTTTTAAATGTGCTGTTTCTGAGTGTTGTATGGAAAACGTGCTGTTTTTAAATGTTGCATAAAGATGAATTCTGAAAGATCCTTCTTATTTTAAGTCATCTAAAATGTTAAAATAATATTATTAATAATTTGTCCATACAATTTATAATAGTCTTTTGAGAAAAATATCTTATCTCGGTTTTCTATTTTTACAGACACACAAAAAAAATACTGATGAAGACCAACCATAAATGGTCGAAACGTCTATAAAAATGTAACAAAAATGAAATTAAATTTGTTTTAATTTTATTCCTACTATCGAACCAAAATACCCAAGAAAACAAAATTAGAATCTATATGTATAAAAGGTTCAGAACTAAACAAAAAAAAAAAATCTCTAAAAATATATATATATATATATATATATATATATATATATATATATATATATATATATATATATATATATATATATATATATATATATATATATATATATATATATATATATATATATATATATATATATATATATACATATATATACATACATACAGTATGGCCAGTAAAGTCTGCATCATATGGGATTTTTTTTCAATAAGTGACTTGGCTAAAAGATTTTGCTTGAAAAATAATGCGAAATGGCAATAAAAAAGTTAGTCACGTGAACTATCTTATCTGTGAAATTTGACATTATTTTTTCATATATCCATTGTCATATGTCAAAACTCAAACATATCGGTTGACTTCAAATTTTTGTCATTTTTTTTAAATTTCATGCTTTTCCACTTTACCGAATGTAAGCAAACCTAAATTAAACCATTTCTTTTTTATAAGTACATCGCCTAAATGCATTTTCTCAACTGATCTTTTATTTTAAACGCTATTTTGTTAATAAAAATATAAATAAGTCAAAAAAAATTAGTCCAACTTGATGCAAAGTTTATACCTTTTCCACAATTTAACATAAAATAATTGTAAATTGGGTTATTTAATAAGTAAATACCTGTCTATACATATTTTAATAAAAACAAAACTGAGATTTTTTTTTGTTTTATATCGTCCTTTGTAAAAACAAATAGAGCACCTATTTTTATTGTTATTAAAATATCGAAGTAAAGACAAAATTAATTACAAAGTAGCCTTTGAAAACAATTGAATAAATTCATCACACGATTCTGTTCTTAAGACATTGTACAGTAATAGATTATTTCAGGTTTGTTTGCATTTGGTTATGTAGATAAAAAAGTATTCATTTAAATAAAAAATATTAGGAAATTTTAATTCAGTGATAGAGTTGAAATTTGGTACATTGCCTAAATGCAATTCCATAATTATTTTTTATTTTAAACGCCATTGTGTTGATGAAATAAGCCCAAAAAACAAATGCGTCCAGCTTGATGAAAATATTATGCAGTTGCTTCTTAATTTAATATAAGATAATTTTAAAATAGGTAATTTATTTTTTACAAAAACAAAACTGAAAAAACCCATATTTTTAATTTTTATACTACCCTCTTAAAGATAAATAGAAAATTTTATTAAAATATTGAAATCAATAATTATTTTATTCAAATACTCCATTTTATAGGTCAGATAGTAAGGCGGAATTCGCCAATTCAAACGAATTTTTTAACTGATATTTTTTTTGACGATATAAAATAAAAATTTCTATTTAAAATTTACGAAAATAAAATATTTATAATTTAAATAAATAAAATTATTACATTTGTGTGGGCCTAACGTCGCGCTCAATACAAACAATAGTTTTTTAGAAACATGTTTTACAGAGTTTTTAATACTTTGCGGTCTTATAGTCACAATGCACTCCCGAATAACATTTTCTAAATGATCGATATTTCTAAACGGTCTGTGTTTGTACACATTTTGTTTTAGGTAGCTCCATAAAAAAAGTCTAAGGGAGTCAAATTTGGCGAGGAGGCCAGTTTTAAAAGAATATTGGTCCCGGTATTCTATCATAAAATTGGGGTTTCTTGGGCCCACCGTCTGCAATTCTGCGAACTAACCACGCCATTTGACGTGAAGGTAGCCTCATCTGTCCATAAAATTTTATACGGAAAGAAAAAATTGTCTCCCCTTTCCCCTTGATACCAAACCGAAAATTCCAAACGAATATCGAAATCTCGTTCTTTTAAGGTTCTTATAAATCTTGGTTTAAATGGTTTAAACTTACACCTGTCGTTTTGCAATATTTCTAATACTCGTTTTTTCATCTTCTACAACATCCAGGCACACATTCAATTCCATTTCTTCATTAATCCTCAAAGGTTTGTGGGGCTTTTTAAAAGTATTTTCGACTGAGCCACTTGACTTAAATTTAAGCATAATCCTACTAACGGTAGATTGGTGCAAATTTTTACCAGAATGACGTGCATTAAAAATATCGGCCACTTCTCGGTGAGAAGTAGTTTTGCCACATATTAATATAATGTCAATTCTTTCTTCAAATTTTCTTACATTTATAAACGACTAACTGTCAAACTATATACTTTAAAAATGGAATACTTGGATTGATATTGTATTCAATTGTTTCCATAGGCTTCTTGATAATATAGATTTTATTTGGTCATTTCAATTCTTTACTAAAATGTTCTATTTATTTTCAGGGCGAACATTATAAAAATTAAGGGATTTCTTAGTTATGTTTTGGTAAAAAAATAAATACATATGTATTAATTTAATAAAAAACCTAGTTTTAAAATATTTTATATTAAATTATGAAACCTGGATAAACTGTGTATTAAGTTAAGCAGATTAATTAGTTCAGAAAGTGCATTAAGGAGATAAATTGATCAAAAATAGACATTTCAATTAAGGTTTGGTTTACGTTTGGTCGGGCGAAGACCCATTAAATTTGAAAAAAAATTGAAACTGTTGGTACATGGGTAAAAAATAAAGCAAAATGGGAATAAAAAAATTCATCACGTGATTTACCTTACATCTCAAAGGACCCCACACACTTTTTATGGGAAATGGCTTTAGGTCAGTTATCCTGAAAATTAAATAAGTTGCATTTTTTGACCTTCTTGAAGAGATTTGATGTCAATCCTGCTGCGAGATTTTAACATACAACATGATGAACTCTGACCGAACCCCTTTTATAAAATCTGCAAGGAAAACAGGATGATACAAAAAAACCTATTTAACGTATTTGGCGTATAATACTCCCCCAAATGATATAAACATAGGGGCGAAAACGCTTTGTTTCCCAGATAAAGGGCGAGTAACGTTTACAAAATAACAACCTGTATCTATATCCTATACGCTAAATATATAGTTTAGTTTTTATTTGGTTACTTTAATGATTTAGTAAAAATATTGAATTTATTTTTAGAAAGGACTATATAAAATAGAAAAACCGTTTTTCTCAGTTTGGTTTTTATTAAAAAGCAGACAGATATGTATACACTTAACAAATGATTCATTTTAGAATTGTTTTACAGCAAATTGCCGAAACTGTATGAACTTTGCATCAAGTTGAATGATGATGAAAAAGTTACTTTTTTGCCGTTTTAAAATGCAAACGTCAAATTTGACACATAAGATAAATCAAGTGACTAACTTTTTTATTGTCACTTTGCACAATTTGTCAAGCAAAAGTTTTTGCCTATTCAAATTTTACTTAAGTCGATTAGTAAAAAAAAATATGATGCGGACTATATATATATATATATATATATATATATATATATATATATATATATATATATATATATATATATATATATATATATATATATATATATATATATATATATATATATATATATATATATATATATATATATATATATATATATATATATATATATATATATATATATATATATATATATATATATATATATATATATATATATATATATATATATATATATATATATATATATATATATATATATATATATATATATATATATATATATATATATATATATATATGTGTTTATGTAAATAAAAGAAAAAAGTACATCCTGAAACATTTTGTGGTGGTCTTGAGCTTTATTTATATGAAAATGAGCCTCAAGAACAATACGCAATTTTGACCCTTAATCGCGGGCTCCCAGATCTGTCACGGTTTCTACCTTGTCTGGTATGTATCACGTTTTAAGTAATTTCGAGATAAGGTACTGTATTCCTATACAAATTCTCTTCATAACGATCCTTTAAAATTCTAATTATATTTAACGTTGAAATTAAAATCAATATCATTAAAACAAAAATTTTAATTTTTTTGAACAGGTCGGTTTCACTCTCTCCCTATTTTAAAATAAAAATGATTGTCACGGAATGAAATATTTTAAAATTACTTTCTGATCCTTTTTATTCGCGACATATACCAACTCATTCTTGTACCTTAATTTATACTAGAAAAATACAAATTATTACTATATAAACACATTATACTTAAAACTTTATGGTGATTATTTATACCTTGATATCCAATATGCATTCTAATGTAATGGGCTCAGTCCGTCCCTGGCTATGACGGCCGAGTCCTTGTCCTTCTTGCCAACCCAGACATTTTAAAATATTTAGCCTTTTTAGACAATGCTTCAGCTACCGTCTCGAGTTACCGTTTAGCAGGTATGTTAACCACTTTCATTTAATATTCTAATTTCTCTAGAAACTTGGCAGGTTCCCTATTGATACCTATAAGTAAAAGTATTGAAGGTACTTGCTTGAAGAAAAACGGCCTTTTTGCTTCAATGTAGGCAGCAGTAATTGAGGTGTGGTGGACGGGGCAAATTTTGTTACTGGTTGCTTCGTTGTTTCGTCGTTTTAGTGCCTTTAATTGCCCTTTATTCTTATTTTTTATTTTGTTGTTGAAAATCCATTAACATTTCAGTTTATGCGGTGACTGAGATTATAGTGCTCCTCGGATAGCCTTGTTAATGCTCCCACATTTACATCTAACATGTCAGTCATCGGCACTGGTACTTCAACAGCCTTGGACTCTCTGTCGGATGAGCTGGTACTCGGTGCTTGCGTCTCTTTACTAGCTCTATAAATTTTAAAAGCAGTATTATATAAAAAAAAAAACAAATTGTGTCGATTTAACGATTCCCTATCCTAGTCTCGGTACAAGTGAAATATCCTTAACCCCGGTCTTATACAAAACTCCTAGTTTCCAGTTTAGCTGTGATTGTATCTTAAATTATTATTTTATTTTCTAAGCTGTGTCCACACTCGGAGTTCTTAAGAACTTGACATAATTTGCTGAAAATATCTGTTCGTTAAATAAGTCAATAAAACACCAATACTTAGCCATACATCTTTTTATTGAAATTTAACACCAAAATCTAACATTTTTGTTTTTTTTTTTGTTAAAATAATCATGTAACCTTAATTAGCTCTTCTACTTAACTTTGTCATACTCGTTTTAACGATGCTTCTAAATTTCATTCCTAGTCAGTTAGTATAAAAGAAAAATAGGTTCTTAGTTGGCTAGAATAAGTTCGGTATATTTATATAATAATAATAATTCCAATCTCTAACTTTTATAGGTATTATTTTGTTATAATTAATCCCCGATTGGTGTCGCCCCAATCTTTCCATAATTGCTCCGAGACCCAAATAAGACAGTATTGATAAATTTGGTTAAGCAGTCCAGAGCCAATTAGCAAGTAATGCGAATCAGTATTGACTATTGCTGTGGAACAAAAGATTGTATGGCTATCATAATAATAACCTAAGGCTGACTAGCAATCTTCTCTGACATTTCCAATCGAAAGTCAATTGGGCTGCAGTGAGAATTACTTGTAACTACTGCAGTCTAACAGTAAATATATTTTACTTTTTCCAACGAGCAAAATTAACTTTAGTGACTTCCATGATATATCTACAAAAAAATAATTCAATACAGTTTACTTTATCAGAGTGCAGAAGTGTTACTCCTTATTTCAATCAAATATTACAATAATTATTGTTTCCAACTTAATGTATAATATCTCCCAACATAATGTATAATATGGCGGAACCGCACTCAAGTGATTTCCTTCTTTTATGAAACATACCTAAACAAAAGGAAACCTCGAAGGCGACCCCACCAAATTTCACATCTGTTACAGAAGTTCTTTATTTAGATTTATTACCTATCTGTCCTTTATTTAATTTTAAAGCCAGCACCATAAAAATGTTTTTCTTTTTTCTATTTCATTTTAACACTCCCCATGATTAAAAGGCCACCTGTAAATTTAAATGGCAAAGAATAGCGTGGAGATTTTCTCGGTTAAACTTCATCTCCCTTTTTTCAATTAAAAAAAAATACGAGAAAGAAAAGTTCAGCAAAAGTGAAATTAGTATTCTCCGGCTATACCGTTGGGGATAAAAAAGTTTTTGCTATTGGATATTGTACCATTGTTGCTGGTTCTGTTTCTGAATTTAGAGGTCTTCCCCTGTAATTAAACCGTTGAAAAAGCAGACTCAGATCCTGAATCGTTTTGAGGTGTTTTCGAGCTTTTTAAATGAAAATGAGCTTCAGGAAATATAAGCAATTTTGACCCTTAATCGCGAGGTCCCATATCAATTGGTGTTCTCACGGTTTCTACCCTATCTGGAAAGTGTCACGTTTTAAATGGTTTTCGAGATAAGGCCGTGTGTACAAATTCCTTTCAAAACGATCTTTTAAAATTCTGATTATATTTAACGTTAAAATTATGAAATATTCAATATTATTAAAACAAACATTTTAATTGTTTGAAAAGACCTGGGGACAGTTCTGTTTTAGAGTAGTTTTGTGTTTTTTACTAATAAATTGAGGGCCATTATCACAAGCGAAAATTAGAGGAACGTCATAAAGAAGAAATATTCGATTTTCTATAAATTTAATTAGACCTTTCGATGTAGCCTTAGATGTAGACTGTACAAAAACAAATTTGGTAAACCAATCTACTACAAATAAATAACTTAATGGTTATCTTGTTTTCATCTGATCTAAAGACCTAAGAGATCTGTCAAAAGCATTTTGGAATGGGGCAGTAAAGTGTGGTGCCAAACTAATGCGGTGTGATCTGTATATACAGTAAAGGTATCTTCTACATAATTTCTAAATTATTCAATGCCAAAAAATAAGACAAGCATTTCCTTTTTGGACACAGAATATTTACGTTGGCCTTTATTTAAGGTTTTGCTAGCATAAGCTATAGAGTATTCGAAACCATCTGGTTCTTCAAAAAGAACAGCACCTTTACCAGTGTCACTGTCTTCTGTTTGTATAAAAAAAGGTTTAGAGAAGTTAGGACTAGTTAAAACAACAGTATTAGTGACTCTATTCTTAATTTCAAGGAAGACTTTATGAGCTTCAGGGTCCCAAGTGAGATTGACCTTTTTTTTGGCCTCAGAAGATTTCTTATAGGCGAGGAAATAGAAGAAACATTCTTTATAAATGTACAATACTAATCCATTGAGTCTTTTAATCTCCAGTGTTTTTAAGAATAGGGTAGTTTTGAATGGCGAATACTTTCTCTTCACTAGTGTGTAACCCATTTTTGTCAACTACATGCCCTAAATAATTTAAAGATGGTATGCAGAAATTACATTTTGAAGATTTGTTGTTGAGTTAGCATTTTTTAACTGACTAAAAACTGTTTTAAAACTTTAATATGTAACTCAAAGGTTGGAGTGCTTATAATTGTATCATCCAGGTATACAAAACAGTAACCAGGATAATGTCCGTCGCACGCTATTAAACCAAAAAGCATTACTTTACATTCAAAGGGACCCAGGACTTGTACTGCAAATGCGTTTTTTTTTGTCCAGAAGAAAGTTATAGAAAAATTTAATGAAATACTTTACATAGATCTATCGAGGATAAATATTTCGCATCACATAATTTAGAGAGTATTGTATCAATTGGTTAAAAATCTTTGACCGACATCTGGTTAGTTTTTCTGGCGTGATATGCAACTCTGTATTCACGTGATTCCTGACGGGCATGCATTACCAGTATCAATAGAATGAGAAATAACTTATGTTAGATCTAATAGGTCAGAAGAATATATGCTTTTATAAATATTAATTACCATATTTAATTAACGTTGTTCTAAAGTTAGTCTATATTTAATATTGAATTAATTGTGTTGCATTCAATAACCTTACAATCATATGTAGAGTTAATGAAATCTGCTTTAATTTTAAATGTTTGTAAAAATCCACATCCACAATTAGTTCATGTTTAACACACGGTGGTATAATAACTTTAATTTGATGTGAGACCTTTGAACTAATTGGTAAATAACTGTATCCTATATAATCTTGTATTTTTCTATCTGATGTGATTATTTTTTTGTAAAAGAGAAATACCTGCAGAGCCGAAAATACAGTTATTTGAACCAGTGTCAACCAAGGCCAATATCTAGATGTTATTACTAAAGTCCGTTAGATAAGGTGATGATTTTCTTTTTGTGCATTTCTACCCATAGTAAAACCCAATTTGAAAAATTTTGTTTATTAGTGGAAAACCAAGTCCATGCGAGACCTTTAAAAATATCACCAGCTGACAAAAATAAGTCTTGTTTACCGACATTCCTACTTATTCTGAGTTCCTTCAGTTTTCTTCAAAAATAATATAACATTTTTTAAATTGTTTAATTTAAATGCAAAATCACCTTCAAGTTGAAGAATAGTAGGCAAGAGCCTTTGAACTCTAGATAGACAAAATTAAAACCTGTACGTTTATTTGCTAAGCTAACTAAACTATTAAATGTTTCATAAGCTCACTAATGGTTTATTATGTGATGGTTCAACAAAGCCTCGATTTGAGCATTCATTTTACGTCGTTCTAATTCATAGGTTAGTTCATTAGTTTTAGTATTATTAACATTAATTAAAATTCAAGAGTTCAGGATATCTGATTAGTATTTTAGCTGATGAACTAGAAGTTCCTTAGTATATCTGAAATCTTTACTAATTAAATTTAGTGTATCTAAAATAGAGTTTCAAGACAATAATAATTGCTTCACAACTATATATATATTATCTTTTATTATACATATTGTTTAGAATATAATATGAGAATATTAAAAAGTTTTTACTTGATCTGTGTCCTAATTTCTCATATGAGTACTCCTTAGAGATGCCAATGAAATCATGAATCTATCAAAGGGCCTAACAAATTTATCAGATCATTCCTAAGAGACTATTTGAAGCTTAGTGGCTCCCAGTTAAGTAGATCCAGTGCAGACGTGTAAAATCCAGACTATAAATAAAACTGTTAAACAACTTTGTTAAAAACAGTAACTTAAATGTACAGTTAAATATTCTTATTTATCGTGTACTTATTTCTAAATTTCAGTGTAAATTGATATTTCTTTTATTGATATTATTATTTCAAGATGTGGCCTTAAATAAATTGTGACTAAAAAATAAATAAAACCCAGTAGCCGAGGAAATCTTATTTTTGGGACAAATAACAACTGGTCAAAAATATATATATATATATATATATATATATATATATATATATATATATATAGATATGATGAATGTGAAGATAAATCTAATATTGGGTATGAAAACAAGAGCAGTCAGGCTAATAACCCACCGAGAGATCAGCCTTAAACTCTTAAAAGATACCTTAATAGAAAATTCATATCCTGTAAACTTGATCAATACATTTTTGGATCGCACTAAATATAACATTTTCCAAAAACCAAGTCAGCCTATTCCATGGTAAGCATTGCTCTTTTGTTTTGTCACCGACTATTGTTCGAGACCAAACAGAAATTTTTGAATCACGTTTTTGCTCATAACTTCTTATTAAAGATTTAATTTATAAAATCAAAGGCATATTCTTTAGTCAGGCAGACATACAATTTGCATTTAAATAAATAAAAACTATATCCATACTATATACAAGAACTGAAACTTAACCATTAATGAAAATTCGAATATAGTATATAAAATCCTTTGTTTAAATTTCAATAAAATTTATTTGGCCAATGTCATGCGTTCTGTCTGAACATGTGTTAAAAAAAGGACATTTGATACATTTTCAGAGAGCATCTATCTTAGAAAATGAGAAAAAATGTCATAAAGGAATCTTTCTAGAAATGGTTCATATTAACAACGAACTAGTGCTATGGATAAACAATCTGATAGATATAAGAATCTGCGAAATCAATTTATATCATCTCTCTTAATTGCCATATAAGATGAATGTTTAAATATCATGTTTTGTTTAACATCCAATAGGTCTATTGCATTTTTATGAATTATACAGTCAACAATATGACATTCCAACGTTGCAACGGTTTATTATTATTAGTTGGTTTTTTTTATTTTTTTTGGGTTTAATTTGATATAGAGCAACCAACTTAACATAATAGTCTTGTTTTTCCAATCCAAATTTCCTAATATTGAAAGTAATAATAAAATTAACATCGTCTAAACCTATTTAATTAAACTACACGCATATTAATTAAATATAGTGTTTCATACTTTTTGAACCCAATCCCATCCAAACTACATGCATATTAATTAAATATAGTGTTTCATACTTTTTGAACCCAATCCAATTAATTTCCCATTCACTTTATATTTTACAACCAATTTTAATATTACGTTTCATTAATTATTTTTTATTTTGGTTCCCTTCTTCTTTTGCCTTTGATTAATTTTCGTTTTTAAAAGATTTTTCCGGCTATCTTGAAGTCGTAGCACCCATCCATACCAAACATGTAGCGTGCTTTACAGTTTTTTTTGTAAGTTACCTACTACGGTTTTTCTTATAGCAATGACGACATAACAGCACTCAGAGTTGGTTCGCTGAATATTTTAATTGCATTTTAATCATGTAATCTAGAATTTAATTACAATTATTTTATGTGTGTGTGTTTTATAGGGGGAGAGAAGACATTCACATCATTGGTAAGATTAATTATTATTGATGAAATTCATTTGCTGCATGATGAAAGAGGGCCGGTATTAGAAGCGCTCGTCGCCAGAACGATAAGAATGATAGAGTCAACTCAGGAAGAGGTAAGATTGATAGGTCTATCTGCTACATTGCCGAACTATCAAGATGTAGCTGCATTTTTGAGAGTTCAACCGGATTCTGGCCTATTCTATTTTGACAACAGTTTTAGACCTGTAGCATTAGAGCAACAATATATTGGTGTCACCGAAAAGAAAGCTACTAAGAGATGCCAAATCATGAATGAGATTGTATATGAGAAGACGATGGAACATGCTGGGAAGAACCAAGTTTTGATTTTCGTACATTCACGAAATGAAACAGGTATGTTACTAAAAATATAAGAATCAATAAACAAGGAATTACAGTATTTTTTTGACAAAATACTACTTTGCTTTGTTGGAAGTCTTACTTAACTTTTGCGAAGTGATGAATTTGAAATGTTTAGGTCTCTTTAAATTTTTTTCAAGAATGAAATTTGTTGTACTAAGTTTAAATATTTCTTTTCCACATATATATCACCAACCCCCCCCCCCCTCCCACCACTTAGCAAAAATAATTTACACTAATTTTGTCCCCTTAAATGTGACATTAAAAAAATCCCCGTAATGGAAATTGGGTTATTCAAACAGTTGGGTTAACTACATACCGAGGTTACATGCTAGCAGAGTACCAATTTCAAGGCAACTCTTCTTATACACACGATATTAGTATAACAATAATTATTATATTTATATTAAACAAATACACATATCTATAAATTAGGCTAGATCATTGTAGAAAGGAACATATATTTTTAATCACTAAACCAACACTGCACGAGATGGTTTTGGTTGTTTACTTTATCAAGTAGGTGAACCCTTATAGTTGGAACATTACATGGCGATCCTGCCAGCCGCGTGAACAAGTGAATGTGAAAAAAAAAACAGTGATTATGAATAGTAAAAACTAATCATGGGAAAAACCAATTCAAAACACTGAAGTCACAGATACCGGAGTTGTGAATTCAAATTTCATCGTAGAAGAAGAATTACTGACTGTCCCTCACGATATTCGCATAGTTTTTTACTGCCTCGCATTGGGAGTATGGATCCTAGTAGTGATGAAGATTAAAAAAGCATACAGAAGAGGTATTAAAAAGAATTTGTCAAGGAGTATAGTTTTGCGCCCGACTAAGGAGACCTGAGTTTCACCCTGACGATTTTTGGCCGCCTAAAAAACGGTCCATCGGGAACGTCAACTGGTGTTCACCAACACTGGCTTCGACGGAACACTAGTTGTTGGCACGCGCCGCTAGAAGTGCATCGATGGACAATTTTGGAAGCAGCTCAGCTAAATTCCAACTCAACTACAACCAGAAAAATGTTAGAGTGTAAGTTTTATATGTATTTATATTTTTTGATAATAGGGTTATATAGTTATGGTCTTACAAAAATTTAAAGATAGTTATGGATTAGTCGTAAAGTTTTATGAAAAATTGAAAAAAGAACCAGTAACGTTAGAAATAGGGAAATTAGAAGCACAATGTTATAAATTAAAAAAAGAGGTCCAGCTGGAAGCAGTAGCGAAAAAAGCACTCCTAGAGTACAGTAACGCTACCAGTGCTTATTTAGTAAAATCTAGAGCACTTTTAGATGAAAGATTGCAAACCCTTGCCCCGGAAGAAAATTTAGCAAACTCAGTTTTTGAAATAGCTAATATGTCTCAAAATTTCGATTTAAAAACTGCAGCGTCCTTGTTGCCCTCTATGGAAGAGGTTACAAAGCAGTTGATAAATGCTATTGAGTTGTACAGTGACTTTATTAGCAATGACGGGAAGTCGCTATTAATTAAGTATGGCTTGAAAGCTAAGTTAACGCAAAATGCGAAATTAAGATTAAAAAACTCGTATGATAATATAGAGTCGTTACTAGTAGATATGAAAAAATATTTATTAAGTAAAAAATCTGTAGCAGTCCTTTCGGCTCAAATGCATTGTGTAAAATAAGAATCCAAGACCATTGATGATTATGCTAGAGTTATTGAAACACTTTTACTAGATTTAACAATTGCCCAAGCTGAGGGCCATGATGCTGTGTTACCACTTTTTCGCAATACAAATGAAAAAATCGTATAAGTGCATTTTCGAACGGCTTAAGAAGTAGTGAGTTACGAACGATTGTGAAAGCGCGAAATTATCAAAGTCTAAAGAACGCAGTGGTAGGCGCTAAAGAGGAAGAATTGAAAAAAAAATCGAATTTCAAAACCGGTCCTAATGTATTTCACATGAGAGGCCGATCTAATAATTTTAATAGGTCTAATAACCATGGTTTTAGGGGTAGATCTAGTCGAGGAAATTTAACTTTTTCTAATAATAACCGTGGCAATTATGGGCCTAGAGGGAGTTTTAATAGTAAACAAAACTACCGTAGTCAACCGGGTCATAGAGGACAAGGCCGGGGGCATTACTACCGCAATAGTCGAGGACGTACGTCATCGCGTCATCATGAAGGTCGAGTGTACGTAGCGGATGCCGCCGAGGGTAATGCACAGCAAAACCAAAACATAGGTCAGCAGTTTTTTCGAGAATAATGAATCTAATAAAAATAATACGCACTGTTATGATGTGTTTAATTTTAATATGAATGCCTTAAATTTCATCATGGTACAGTATAATAGAAGCGAGTTATTATTTTTAATAGATTCAGGCGCGAGCATTTCATGTATTTTTTCGGAATATTTAGGGAACAATGAAAACGGATAAAAACAAAAAACTGAAACTAAATGGAATCGCAGGTTCCGCTTATTCGTTAGCTTCTGTGAATATTTCATTTAACATAAGCAAAGAAAAGTTTTGTCATGAATTTGTGGTCATAGACAAATTTGATTCTTATATACAAGGTGTGTTAGGTTAGGTTAGGTTAGGTTAGGTCAAGTCTAATAACCATGGTTTTAGGGGTAGATCTAGTCGAGGAAATTTAACTTTTTCTAATAATAACCGTGGCAATTATTAGAGGGAGTTTTAATAGTAAACAAAACTACCGTAGTACCGGGTCATAGAGGACAAGGCCGGGGGCATTACTACCGCAATAGTCGAGGACGTACGTCATCGCGTCATCATGAAGGTCGAGTGTACGTAGCGGATGCCGCCGAGGGTAATGCACAGCAAAACCAAAACATAGGTCAGCAGTTTTTTCGAGACTAATGAATCTAATAAAAATAATACGCACTGTTATGATGTGTTTAATTTTAATATGAATGCCTTAAATTTCATCATGGTACAGTATAATAGAAGCGAGTTATTATTTTTAATAGATTCAGGCGCGAGCATTTCATGTATTTTTTCGGAATATTTAGGGAACAATGAAAACATAGATAAAAGGTTCCGCTTATTCGTTAGCTTCTGTGAATATTTCATTTAACATAAGCAAAGAAAAGTTTTGTCATGAATTTGTGGTCATAGACAAATTTGATTCTTATATACAAGGTGTGTTAGGTGCAGATTTTTTAACAATATACAAAGCTATTCTTAACTACTTTTGCCGTGTCTTTTCAAAAAGGAAATAAAGAAACAGTGGTTTCAATGCATTCTAAATGTGATTATTATACAATAATACCACCATGCTGTGAGGTTTTAAAATATTTTTTTAGTAGAGAAACAGACGATTGTGTGATAATTGATGAAGTGTGCGAAGGAGTGATAGTGGCAAGTATTAAGCAAAATCTGAAAATAATAAACCTGTTGGATATTTGTGACCGAAAAGGAAGGCTTCGTAATTTTCAACCTAATGTTAGAAAGTTATGTGACTATGATGTATGTGAATTTAACAAAAATGGCATGTCTGTTGAGCGGGTAGAGAAAGTTCTTGATTCACTAAATACAGCATCATATAATAACGAGGAAGAGAAAAAATCAATCTATAATATGTGTGCTAAATATGCTGATATTTTTCATTTAGAGGAACCTCTTACTAGAACAAATGTTTTCGCCAACGAATTAGGTTAAAAAGGGAACAATTCCGGTCTATGATAAATCGGTTTGCGCAAAAGGAGGACAACATAAACAAGTTGATAAAAGAATTCAGAGTTGGAAAAAATCACGATTTTTTTGAAAAAATCAAAAAATCAGATTTTTTTGATTAAATCTTGATTTTTTTGATTTAAATCAGTGTACTGATTTTTTCCTTAAATATGGCAATAATGTTATTATTTTCCTGTATTTGTATATTAAATTTGACAATTAGAAACTCGTCTCGGTGACGTGACGTACCAAAAAACTTGTGTTAACGTGAAAATTTCCCTGTCGAAACAAGAAAATATTCCTGTCGGGACAAGAAAAGTTCGTCTTTATAATGGTGTGTTAGGTGAGATTTTTTAACAATATACAAAGTCGGCCCATAAGAAACTTTTGTCCCGAAGTGGTGGTAGAAAAAAGACCCTATTTGTCTTTAAATCAAAAAGGAAATAAAGAAACACGGATGAAGAGTGTAGATACGGATGTTACTGATGTTAGTATTGTTAGTGATAGTGCCAGTACTGCTAGTACTTGTACCAGTATTATTTGATTTATTATATCGTAAGTCATTTTGTCATGGGCGTCCTGTTTCATTTTTGTTTCTATATCTAATTGAATTTCATATAAACTGATCGAAAAAAGTTAAGGATATTGGGAATTTTAAATATGTTAGACCAAAATAAATATATGTCCTTTAGTGGAAGGGTGGTGTAGCTCATTATTTGCGTAATGTGTGATAGAGAAAATAATTAATTTTCTAATTTTTTTACTATAAATGCGATAAGTAAATAATGAATATGCTTAAAAAACAAATATATTTTGTTGAAAAATAAATAAACGAGGAACTATATTATGTTATGTTATTGCAGGTACAACAGCCAAGTAAGCAGCTCTACCTCATATATGAACTTGCTACAAGTCACAAGTTGACGATAAAAATCGCTCTTATCTCCAAAACCATTCAGTAAAAAAAGAAAAGGAACATCTAACTTGACTGCTGGAACTTTATCTTCTTTTGTTATACGGACAAGCAAGTCCGATAAAGAAGAAATTAAACAAATTGCTAGGGCTATTTATGCTACGAACAGTAGTTTCACATGCATTGAACAACCAGAAGTTAAAAAAGCAATAGCGTGTTTACGCCCTGGATATGTGCCTCCTTCTCGACATGAAACTGAAGTATATAATGAAGAAAGAAGTCAATGTTTTAAATCTTTATCAGGAAGTTCAGTTTGTTTGTCATTGGATGGTTGGTCAAATGTATAATGAACCAATAATTTGTGCTACAGTTACTACAGAAAATGGGAAATCTTTTTTGATAGACACAATAGAAGTTACTTCTGTGTATTTGACAGAACTTGAGTTTGATTCAAGCCCTGAAAACGGACCAAAACTGTGTTGTGAGTAGCATTGTTACCGAAATGCAGCCAATATGAACGCCATGAGAAATAAAATACAAGAATCCATTGAAATGAGCGTTAATTGCGCTTCATTTTAAATTTACTTTGTAAAGATTTGGAGGTTCAAGATATCAAGGAGCATGTTGTGTTTATAGTGAAGTATTTCCGAAACAATCATGCGACATACGCAAAAGAAGGTGGAAAAAAATTTGTTCTACCTAATGACGTGAGGTGGAATTTGACTGCTTACAAGTTTTCATTGAATCGTGGCCAACACTTCTGAAAATTAGCGAAGAGCATAAGGAAGAAATCGATGCCATAGTGAGGGAAAAAATTTCAAATATCTCTTTGAAAAGATCTGCCGAACACTATTTAGAGATTCTGAAATTTCGGTGGCCATTGATAGACTTCAAAGAACAGATACCCTTTTGATGTCAGCATTTAAAAACGAGGAGAGAAAAAATCAATGCATCACTCCATATCATCTGCTAATCTCTAATCCCACAAAACCGCAACATCTGTTAGGTCTAACAGAAAACGAAAAGAGTTGTGCTCTGAAAGTTGCAAAAGAATTACTTCCCAATGGGTTCTTGCCACTAATAATTAAGTTTTTGGCAAAATCAGATCCTTTCACCTACATAATGTTTGATGAAGAAATTCTCAAAACTTCTAAAGCTTTAGATTGGTGGAAATCCCAACAGAATGTCGATGCTATTCAAAAGGTATTGCCTGTCATTAAGCAATTGTTGTCTGCTACAGCTTCTTCAGCATCTGTCGAAAGAGTGATTTCGACATTTGTTTTAGTACATTCCAAACTTAGAAATCGCTTGGGGACCGAACAAAGCTGTTTAGTTTTCCTGTATAAGTATTACAATTCCTAAATACATAGGTATTTTATTATATTTATGAATTCTTTAATAATTCTTGTTTGTTTTTATTATTCAAAAATGTAGATGTATATTTAATCTACAAGCTGTTTTTTGTTGTAAACTGTTTGTTTGCTTAAGTTTTTTGATTTAATTTACGTTGGACTTTGATTGATTACAGATCCAAAATTGTACACTTGGCACATGGTTTTTGAAAAAGTATCTATCTTTTTTTGGTTTGAATTTCCTGATGAGATTCTTGCTTCGGCACTTGTTTTTACACGAATTTATAATTTGATTTAAATCACGATTAAAAAGTTGATTTAAATCATGATTTAAATCATGATTTAAATCATTTGATTTAAATCGTCGCAACCCTGGGAATAATAGAGAGAGCAAAATCTGAATGGTCATCTCCACTTTTAATAGTACCAAAAAAAACTGACAAAAATGGGGGTAGATCGGTAAGGGTTGTTTTAGATTACAGATTGCTGAATCGGCAATTAAAAGACGACGAGAAGTTTCCATTACCTAATATTACAGAGATTTTAGATTACTTATCAGGGGCAATGTATTTTTCTCATTTAGATTTGGCACAGGGATATTATCAAGTAGAGTTACATCCAGATAGTCGACCCTGCACGGCGTTCACTACTGAACGAGGTCAGTTTCAAATGAAAAGATTAGCTATGGGAATGAAAATATCCCCAAGCGCATTTTCAAGACTTATGACAGTTGCAATGGCGGGCTTGAATTATGAAGCTTGTTTTATTTATCTTGATGATTTAATAGTTTTCGGCAATTCTCTGCAAAATCATAACAAAAACTTACTTCAAGTGTTCCAACGACTTAGAAAAGTAAATTTAAAGCTGAACCCTAGCAAATGTGAATTTTTGAAAAAGGAGATTCTTTATTTAGGCCACGTTATATCATCCAAGGGTATCTTACCAGACCCAGACAAAATTTCAGCACTGGCTCTTTACCCAGTCCCAAAAAATTCAGACGAAGTAAAGCGCTTCGTAGCGTTTGCTAATTACTATCGAAAATTCATTAGGAATTTTGCCGAGATAGCATATCCATTAAATACTTTATCGCGCAAGGGAAAAGTTTTTAATTGGACAGAAGAATGTGGAAACTCGTTTAAGTTACTAAAGCAGGCACTAATAAAGCCATCAGTATTGCAATATCATGATTTTTTTGAGAATAACGAATTTTTGCTTAGAACCGACTCAACCGGTTACGCGTTAGGTGCAGTTCTGTCGAATAGGGATGACGGACCAGTGGCGTTCGCATCCAGGAGCTTAAATAAAGCCGAAATAAATTACTGTACCATCGAAAAGGAGCTATTGGCGATTGTGTGGGCTGTTAAGCATTTTAGGCCCTACTTGTTCGCTAAAAAATTTAAAGTATTGACAGATCATCGTCCATTAGTTTATCTATTTAACATGACCAACCCTTCAAGTAGGCTCACCAAATTTAGGCTAGTATTAGAGGAATATGATTTTTCAGTGCATTATGTTAAAGGTTCAGAAAACGTAACAGCAGATGCTCTTTCACGCGTCTCCATAAGTTCAAATGACTTAAAAAGCATGAGTGAAAGGTTGAATGAAAGTATGAATGTGATGACTCGAGCACAGTGTAAGACTGAGATAGCTACAGCATCAGAGAAACATATCAATGCGTCGAGCGATAATAGACTTGATCACCCTGTTGTCGTCGAAGTATTAAGGCAACCACCTGATACAGTTGAGTTAAGACTTTTATCGGAAGAAGACTATTTAAAACTTAAAAATAAATACCTAGGTTTTTATCAGTTCTTTAATAATTTTATATATGATGTGAATTCACAAATAATTTATTTTAACCAGAATGACCGATCAGCGTACGACTTAGGTACATCGCTGAGGGATCTGGGAGTGTGATCTCACGAAATTTGTGGAAGGGTATCCATTACCGGATAAGGAGGCACACACTGTTGCGAAATCGTTTGTTGAGAATTTTGTATTACGATACGGTATACGTAGGGAGATTGTTACGGATTTAGGAACTGAATTTACGGCACGTATTTTTAAAGAATCATGTAAATTACTTGGTATTCAGCATCTTAAATCAACAGCATATCATCATGAAACTTTGGGTGGACTTGAAAATTCACACAAACATTTGGGTGCATATCTTTGTATGCATTTTGCCAAAAATATTGAAAACAATTGGAGCGATTGGGTTCAATATTGGTGTTTTGCATATAATAACACAATAAATACAGTAACACGCTATACACCGTATAAGCTTGTATTCGGAAAACCAAGTCAAGTACCTTCAAATATCACAAGTACAATTGACCCTATCTATAATTTTGATGACTACCCGTTAGAGCTAAAATTTCGATTGCAAACTGCGTGGACTGACGCAAAAACTAATTTGCTAAATTCGAAAACAAAACAGAAAGAAATTTTTGACAGAAAAGTCAAGAATTATGATTACAAAATAGGTGATATGGTTCTTGTTCAAAACAAGACACTAGAAAATAAGCGTGATCCTTTATACAAAGGTCCATATGAAATTTTAGATATTAAAGGATGTAATTTAGTATTAGATATAAAGAATAAACATAAAGAAGTCCATAAAAACTTAGTTAAATTGTATTTCAGCTGAATGTACATATATATATATATATATATATATATATATATATATATATATATATATATATATATATATGATTGCCGGGGCAGATATAGAAACAAACATTATGTTTTGGTCGATTCTCGACAAAATGAAGGAGTAATCCTTATACTGGTTTCGTATAATATATATAGTAGGTCGCATATATATATATATATATATATATATATATATATATATATATATATATATATATATATATATATATATATATATATATATATATATATATATATATATATATATATATTTTGTGTTAAGATTAGAATGTAAGTATTTAAAGTTGCAATTTTAAAATTGTGTGAATTCGAAAGATTATTTTTAGGGCATCATATTATTAGAGTAGAATTATAATTGAGGGTGTGTTGTAATAAAAGTGAGAGAATAAAAACAAAATGCAATATACATTTTATTTTTATTTTTGCTCCGTGGGAGATGTAATGGAAATTGGGTTATTCAAACAGTTGTTTATTTGGGTTACCTACATACCGAGGTTACATGCTAGCAGAGTACCAATTCCAAGGCAACTCTTATTATTGCAATACACACTATATTAGTATAACAATAATTATTATATTTATATTAAACAAATACACATATCTATAAATTAGGCTAGATCATTGTAGAAAGGAACATATAGTTTTAATCACTAAACCAACACTGCACGAGATGGTTTTGGTTGTTTACTTTATCAAGTAGGCGAACCCTTATAGTTGGAACATTACATTCCATGCTAGAGCTACGTCTTTTGTTACACATTGGAATTAGAAATGTGGGTGCAAGCCAATGCTGCAGCCTAGTTGTCAAAAGAAACTATGTCATAGCCTATGTAATGTCCAGAAATAACGGAAATGTTATTGAAAGGTGAAATCGTGAACTGGGAGATGTTCTGTTTACAGAAAGTCTGAAAATTATTCATTGATTAATACATTTATGAATGCTGTTAATTTGTGAGATTTAAAAAAATGCATAAACTGTCGTTATAAGTCTTTTCGTCATTAAATCTTTATTGTGGCTTGCTATATCTATATTTTGTACTTCGATTTCCAGGAAAGACCGCGAGAGCTATACGGGACATGTGTTTAGAAAAAGACACCTTAGGTCAGTTTTTAAGAGAGGGTTCTGCATCTATGGAAGTCTTGAGGACTGAAGCTGAACAAGTTAAAAATAATGAGTTAAAGGATTTATTACCTTATGGTTTTGCAATCCATCATGCTGGCATGACTAGAGTAGACAGAACATTAGTTGAAGATTTGTTTGCTGATCGACATATCCAGGTATATGATTTTTAAAAAACTGTTAAATATATGCGCAATATTAGATTTATACCACAATTTTAAATTTCTTAAAATCACCAGGCCTGATCACATGATGCAACTTTAACTACTAGTTCATTTCGTGATTGGGAGAAGCTGAGTGCTAATACAACCTGGGATTAAATTAAAATTCATATATTTACTTGCAAATTCCATTGATTTCCTTAAATCCTCTCTTAAGTAATGTTTACGTAAATATGAACTTTAGCTTATATATTTTATTTATTGAAACTCTTATAGCCAAACAAAGTTTTCAGTGGGATACTCTTTTGATTACAACCATATACAATATTGGAATAAAAATAATCCAATAAATCTTGGACAAAATTAATAATAATTAAAATAAAATAGTTAAAACTACCTTCAATGGCAAAATGTTTTTTATAGCATCGACTACAACATACCAAAATATTACAGGAAGTTTCATGGATGAGATTTTGTAAAAATACATTTAATCCATCGGGTTTTAGGTATTTGTTTGAGAAAGTCATTGATCAAAGAATTGCTTTAAATTCTTATTTATTTGGATAGATACTGTAAAAGTGTAAGAAACACATTTTACCCCTTTTCAACCCTTAAGGATGGAATTTCTTAAAAATACAAAAATTAATTTTAAATTTAAAAGCCATTGATGAAAGAAATGTTTCAAAAATTCATTTAGTTGAACCGGTATGAATCAAATCAAATCAAATATTCTTTATTTCGTATATAAATATAAAATTTTCATTTTACATTAGAAATTAGATGAGCGTCAAGTCGTAAATATATGTATAGTACGATATAATTTATTACTGGTTTGTACTCGCAAGCCGTAATAAGAGCGCTATAAAATTTTAAATACGGGACTGCTATCTTTACAGTAAACTGGATCATTAGCTTTTCGGCTGAAATAAATAAAAAAACTTAGTTACATCACAACGAGATTTTTATATGTTAGCTGGGATAGTACTGTATAGTGTAGTACCACTAGTCTGAACTCGCAAGCCGTAATAAGAGCGCTATAGAATTTTGAATACGGGGATGCTGTATTTACGGTAATAAGAATTGTTAGTTTTTCATTGAAATAAAAAAAAAACTTACACTTACATAGAAATAAGACATTTATATGTTAGCTGGGATAGTACTCTATTGTGTAGTACCACTTTTCGATAGTCGGAAGCCGTAATAAGGGTTTTTTTCGGCTGAAATAAATAAAAAAAACTCTGAGTGGAATGTGTGAAAAAATGTGTTGCTTAAAATCTAAAGTCAGAATGGCGAACAAAAACAGATATCACACATATTATTATATATAAAGTACTGACTATCATACTCTATGCATTTATAATGTACTAGCCTCTTACAAAAATAGCACGGCGTTAAGTCGTCAGAAATTCATATTTTAGTGCATATTGAACACTTTTTAGACATGGGCGATCAACGTTTTAAAATTAAATCTTTAATATTACACCTATACTGATCTATGCGTTTAAACATTTTCGACTCTGAAAGTAATGTCCTTTTTGCTTTTAACAGGCATTCTGTTTTATATGTGAGGGTTTTGTTGATAAAAGTTGTTACTGAACTATAAGTTTTTCTACGCCTTTAACGTCCGATGTTATTTTTTCTTTGTGACAAAAATTTGTAGAACTATTAACAATTACCAAATTACCTTCTAAGACAATGATACGTTTTTTACATGTTTCGTGTTTACAAATGGCATATAATTTTATATGTCCATTGGCTAGGTAAGACTTATCTTTTAATATTAAAATGCATGTATTGTTAATACATTTTTGAATTGTATATTTAATTACAAATGGATAGTAACATGAATTTAATTTATTTTCTTTCATGGCCAGTTGAAAGAAGTTCTCGGTAAGTGTGCACATGCCTTCCAAAAATGTTGCAGTCGCTAAATTTAGATTCGGGGGGTCATGGGTAATAACACAGAAGGCCTCATTAATGTCCACTATTGGGCGTAGATCACTTTTTACGGGTATTGTTATTATTACATCATATCCTTTAATCGATGGTTCCGATATCGGTTTTGCGATGTTTTTTAAAATTAAATTAATATCAAATGTCGGGTATAAGCTAGGTCAACAACATAGGGTTACAATGATCAGTTATCAGAGAAGTATTTTCTATACCTATATATCACATGTTAGTCTACTATCGACAATGGAACTTTTAAAATGTATAAGTAAATCACTGCAAACAACGGTGGTTGCAATCGTCTCAGTTTTTAAGCAAGCTTAAGACTGGCTTAAGATTGTTTTCACAAATTTGCATATAAGTGGTACAATAAGAGTGTTAAAGTTTATAATATTACCTGTAATTTCATCGGAAGTATTCGTCTGAAAGATCGTAGATATATTTCTAAATTTTCTGGTTTCGATATATCTTTTACAATGATAATAGACTAATATTATATTTTTGAAAGTCTTTTTTCACTAACTTTTTACAAAAATCCCCAAACATATTATTCTTTTTAACGAATAGAAGATTTTCGACCTGTAAGTATGGTCTAATATCTCAGTAATATCAGATTTAGTTTGGAAAATTTGTTGCTTTTTATTTTTATACAGCAAGTTCTTAATCTTGATGACGTTGGACGTACCTTAAAAAATCACTCGGATCTCGTATCCTTCTATCATTAAGGCGTCGAAATAACCGATCTAAAAGTATATGATCAAATTTTATATGAGTAAGTTTCTCTAAAAATATGTCATAGGTTAAGTCTAGAATTAATTCATTGTATACTTTTTGTAGCAAGTCTTGTATATGGTGATCTGAAGGCGTAATTTTACCCTTGAAAACTAATATTTTTAATAAAAAAAGTATAGGTACTCTACTATGTAATAAATAACCTCAACATTAGTTCTCGCTTCGGCGGTACATATACTAAAATTGGAACGATACAGATAAGATTAGCACGGCCCCTGTGCAAGGATGACACGCAAAATCGTGAAGCGTTCCACATTTTTAGCAATTAGTAGAGTTTGGTGGGGAGCAGATCCTCTTACATTAACACACATTTACAAAGGAATAGTCAGATCCCACATGGAATATGCGGCACAACTTATAAAACCTATCTCTAAAAAACTCCTGGAAAAATTGGACTCGCTTCAATATGAAGCCTTAAGAGTAATTACTGGGTGCATGAAATCTACCCCTACCAACACTTTATTAGCAGATTGTAGTGAGATGTTCGTAGAAACTAGAAGAAAAATGTTGGCCCAAAAATATATCCTAAAAAATATGGCTCTAAATGATAATCCCGTAATCAAAAATATACAAAAACTATCAACCAGTATATTCAACGAAAACAATAAATACTGGCGAAACAAAGAAACGCCTTATTTAGTACAGGCTTACAAGGATCTAGAATACCTAAAAAACCTCTTAGAAACAGATGATACCTTACCCTGTTATAAATTTGATTTTCAAACACAATTTGAAACAAAACCATTGACTTGGAATTGCATAAACATGATAGCATAAATAATAAGCTATTTATCGAGAAAGCAAATAGAAGGGCTGGTGCTTATACTTGGATATATACAGATGCATCAAAAGACTCGAACACAAACACTATGGGATGTGGAGTGTATTGCCCCTCAAAAAAATTCGAATTCTCGCAAAGACTACCTGCAGACATGCAGATTTGTTCAGCTGAGATTGTTGCGATAAACAGAGCACTCGTGTTCTGTATCGAGAAAAAAATTGAAAAGGGTTGTAATTTTCACTGACTCAAAGAGTGCAATCGAAAAAATAAACAAATCCGAAATTACACCAAAACGAGACCACATTTCATTTTATACCAAACAAATGATCTTATATGCTAACTCCTCTCGTTTCGATATCCGAATATCTTGGATACCTGGACACGCGGGAATACCGAGAAATGAGGTGGCAGATACGTTAGCAAATGTAGGAAGAGTCGTAACGTCCACCTAGACATCAAATTAGATAAAAATGAATTTATGCCCCTGATAAAGCAACAAATTCAAGACGAATGGAAACATATATGGAAGGAAACAACTCGGAGTAAAGACAGTTGGTACGCATCAATTCAAGAAGTATTCCCTAAAACCCCATGGTACAAAAATATAACATATAGGAGTAGAAGACACATAACTACCATCACAAAAATGCAAACAGGGCATGCCATCTTCCCATCTCATTTATATAAAATAGGGCTAATGAAAATCCATATTGCGAATGTAATACGGGCATTGCAGACTTAGAACATATTCTATTTAATTGTCCGATTCTAGACCAAGACCTATACCTGGAATTAAAAAAAGAATAATGGAATTCGTATAGTACCCTTTAAATCGTTCTATGTAGAGGATTATAGTGGGAAGAGGGCAGGCAAATAAAACCACTATGGTAATTTATATCCCAATGTTTCGTGGTCAATCACCTCTTTCTCAAGGGCCTATAATAAAGAAAAAGAAGAAGACACGTTACATTTGGTTGTATTATGATAAATCTACAGTCTTCCGGTTCGTCTCGTCGAATGCAGATCTCTGTGTTGATAACATAAGTGGTGCCACGTGTTCGGTTTTGCTGCTTTATTTCGGGGGGAAACGGGAGACTCAACCGCTCAGAGTGGAAACTAACGACCCCGCTAGAAAGGGAGCAGACGCTGTGAACGTGTGAGGCCTAGTTGTTCCTGTATTCTATCCCGTTCGTCTGCCGCAGTTCTACATAGAATATTAGCGTAATGGCCGCTATGTGGCGGGAGTGGGAGGGGTAAGGGGATAGCTTGAAAGAAAAGGTTATCTCGTGAGACCAGTAGTACTCTCAAGGGGCATCTAGTGGAAGCCAAGATGCATTAGAAAAGTTTTAAAGAAAGTTAAATTTAAAGATTTGAAATACACGGGGTGATCGGGAGCCCAGAGCTCGCCATCCGGACATCCCACCGATAACGTCCCCAAACCGGAATAAAGTGTATCTCGCTCCGAGGGTCGCCGGATAAAGCGAGTAAGCTCCGGACGGGGAGCAATCTGGCAAGTTGCGAAGTGCAGTGCCAAAAACATATAATGGAAAGGAAAGGATGATAAATCTATATAATTGGAATGTCAGAAATTGTACTTAACCCTATTTGCTTTGTTGCTCGTCATTTTTTAAATAGGGTTAAGTACAACTTCTGATATTCCAATTAGATAGATTTATAGTTGGCGCATTACCTTTCTGGAATGACGTCATTTTTGGTTATTTTTGTTTGATTTATGTTAACTGACAGTGACAAAAACATTTTGAAAAAACTCATTGTCGTTTCTTTACAACAGTCAATGCCGGTTTTGGTTATGTGTCTTTCAGAATATATTCGTCAAAATTGACATTGATTTGTTGTGATTCTTTTTAAACTTTTGCAAGATGCCGCGAAGATATAATCAGCAATCACAGCTAATAGTTTTGAATATCTTGGCTTTTTTTCAATTGGAAAAAGAGCAAACTAAAAATGGAATCCTTCCGCAAACTGATAATATAATTGAACGAGCTTCAAATGCAACAAAACTTAGCCATACAACAATCATAAATATTAAGAAAAGAGGAATAACGAGCGATGAATCCTTTACCTCCAGAATGTCTCAAAAGCAAAAAGAGGTAAAAACAAAAATTACAGATTACTTAAAGAACAAAATAAGAGATACGATCTACTGCATGTATGCGAAAAATGAATATGTTACAATGCAGACTTTGCTTAAAAAACTAAAAGAGATAAATGAATATTTTAATTTTTCCATCACCTCGCTAAGAAAATACGTAAAAAGTATTGGTTTTAAGTGGAAGAAATCAAATAATAGAAAATACCTGATGGATTTGCCCCACATCGTCCACAAGAGAATCAATTTCTTGAGGGAATATGTCAAAAATCAAAATCTAGGACAAGATGCTTATACCACCGTATTTATTGATGAGACTTGGATTTTTAGTAAAGGTTCGTTTAGAAACAGCTGGCAGGATAACACTATGTCTACAAGTTCTAAAAAAGCTAGTGAAGGTCATCGATATATTGTAGTTCACGCTGGATCAAAGGAAGGATTTATTAAGGGGGCCAGTTTAATATTTAAAAGTGGACTAAAAAGCGGAGATTATCATGACAATATGAACAAGCAAAATTTTGAAAATTGGTTTAAAAATCAGCTGGTACCAAATCTTCCTCCAAAAAGTTTGATAGTGATGGACAACGCAAGCTATCATTCCGGCCTTTTAGAGGATATTCCAAGAAAATCATGGACAAAGCAGAGATTGATTGGATGGTTAAAAGAAAAGAACATTGACTTCCCAGAGAGGGCCATGAAGGATGAAATATGGAGCATTGTAGAAAAAAATTGTAACAATTGTAACCTTGAAAAAACATTCTACCTTGACGAATATGTGAAACCTTTGGGCCACAAAATACTAAGACTTCCTCATTGTCAATTTAATGCTATTGAAATGGTATGGTCTGAGTGTAAGAGGAAATACGACCAATACATTGCTAGTCTGAAGGGGACACCATCGGAAGTTTTGGCCATGTGGGAAAAAGCGATAAATGAAGTATCTTCAGAGCATTGGAAAAATTATGTCAGCCACACAGAAAGGGTAATCCAAGAAGCTTGGAAGACAATACAGATATGTGATGCTTCAGACATTGCGCCACTTGTAATTAGTACCGACGAAGACAGCAGTGACGATGAAGAATTTAGTTCTGATTCTGAAGACAGTGAAGGGGAGTAGTTTTTATTTTTAAAGTTAGTTAGTTATACATTAATTTCTCTCTTTTAGTTTTTAAAGCAAAGTCTGCATTGTAACATATTCATTTTTAGCATACACGCAATAGATCATATCTCTTATTTTGTTCTTTAAGTAATCTGTGATTTTTGTTTTTACCTCTTTTTGTTTTTGAAACATTCTGGAGGTAAAGGATTCATCGTTCGTTATTCCCCTTTTCTTAATATTTTTTCAGTATTGTCTGTAATTGAGAATTAAAAGAATTTTGATGAAAATGGGTAACTGGCGTCAATTTATTACATTGCAAACAAAGAATAAGACTAAGATGAAAGAATTTATATTAGTAAAGTCTTATTTGCAAAATAATTTTAGTTTTTGAAGTTATAATAGTTATTTTTGTATTAAGTGTGCAAAATGAGGGTTTTTTTTATGGCAATGAGAGTGTTAATTTTTTGCCAGCCATTTTCGACAAGTTGCAGCGCTTTCTGTACAGAAAATGCCAATTTTAAATTCGCTTTAGCCAGTGCTGAACGCACCCCTCCTATCTACATCACTGCATACGTTTAGGTTAGGAATCATCGCTGAAATATAAATAATATTAGAAATACGTTATTTGAAACCAGCGTGACGTCATTCCAGAAAGGTAATGCGCAAACTATATCATAGTACGACCACATGTAATGTGTCTTCTTCTTTTTCTTTATTATGGGTCCTTGAGAAAGTGGTGATTGACCACGAAACATTGAGATATAAATTACCATAGTGGTTTTATTTACCTGCCCTCTTTCCACTATAATCCTCTACATTAAAAAAAGAATCTTTACCAGGTCCTATATCTGTTAGAACAATTTTGTCTAACTTTAATGAAAAAATCATTCAAATTATTATGAAATACCTCTCAGATAACAAAATCAATCTTTAGCAATAAATCAACGAATATCCTAAATAGTTATATCTACAATTCCTCCTAACCTTTACAATTTTAGGGTTCTTATTCCGAGGCAACATTTTTGGGTGTGTAATCCTCCCCCGTTGCCCGAGAGCGAGAAAAGTCATTTCCTGTGTTGTGCTATCTGTTTATAACTAACTCCTTCATAGTAAAATTTACAAAATCCGCAAAATAAACAAATCGTAACAAACATAAAAAGAAAAAGATATATGTATATGGACTATGGCTCACGTCAGAAGCCTTTTATTAGACGGTCCTGAAGATAAAATTGGTGGGTAAATGCTACACGCGAAACCCACAACCAAAGCAGCAGCAGCATAACCTCAACATTTACGCAAACTTACAGAACAGAACATATGAAAGAATCCTAATTCTGCAATGACTAAAAATAGGAAACAAATAAAAGAAAAGTTTCTAAATATTCCTAAACGCTGACAGAAATAATAAAAAGATAAAAAATAATACACAGAAAATCCAACTTGGACTTGAATCGGTTCGTTCTGGTATCAGTTCTAGGTAATCTTTGTTCTGTCAAAAGAAATACTTCATAGTTTTAATAAAACAATTAAATGCAGATAAAATCAAATAAATATCTGCAAAATAAATTATAGTTTGAAAAAACTACAAAACACGCTTTTGTCAGTAACGCACTTAAAAGTAGAAAATAATGTATTTAATTAAAAAAATATTATGTTCAATGACTATTCCAAAATGTATGGAGCGCTTTGTCGAAATTAATCAATGCTTTTTAAAGAAACGTAACCAAAAAGCGCTCCAAGCTCTTTGGCATAGTCATTGATCAAAATATTTCTTTAAGTAAAATACATTGTTTTCTATTTTTTCGTGCGTTACTGACAACACCGTGTTTTTCTAATTTTTTTAAACTTTATTTTTTACTTTTTAGTGTTAAAATATCGTTGATATATCGCATGTATAAAATGTTTGATATACAAACCGTGTATTGTGGGGGTGCCCACAACAACTTACCAAAAGCAAATCTATGGATATCTCCTATTTGGGATACCCTGTATATATAAAAAGTAATACTGGAACCTTCGCGGGTATGCCTACAACTTACCAAAACAAAATCTAACCAATCTAAGGCTATTTTCTATATGGGACACCCTGTATATAAAATTGTTAAAACTGATACCGTCACGGTGGTGCCCACAACAACTTGCCTAAACCAATTCTAATCAAATCTAACCGAATCTATAGATATTTGGGACACTCGATATATAAAATTTTTAATACAGATAACTACATGGGGTGCCTACAACAACCTTATCAAAATCAAATCTAATAAAATCTAACCAACTGTAATCGAATCTATGGTTATCCTCTATTTGGGTCACCCTGTATATACAATTTTTAATATAGTATTGTATTGTCATCCGAATTATTAAATACTTTTGCAAAATTCCAATTTGATACGACAGTAATAGGTAATACGTTAAAATCGACTTTCTAAATTTGTTTACATACTTGCCTACATATATACATACATACAAGTGAAGCTAATATGACCGTTAAAAAATCTTAAACCTTATTCTACCATTAAAATCATTAAATATTAGGATTACTCATATCACTTACCAGTCAGTCGCGTCAAAATGGAGTTTAACAATCGGGTCTTCAAGGGTAAAACTATTAGTTAAAAACTGAAACTGTAATTTACTAAATAGAACTGCCAACTTTAAAGTTTTCTTTTATTTTAGAGAAGTATCATTTTTAGTTATATTATCAACGTTAAATCTGTATTCAGCTACACAAACCATAAACAAAAAGAAACTTCTATAATTTCTTTCTAAATGTTTCTCTTGTTTTCTGACTGAACTATTTTTTATAATATCATTACAGGAAACTGTATCAAAAATATAGGGCAGTCCAACAATCTGTCAAGTCCTACGACAGCATAGGTTGACAACTTAGGGTTTGTTTAAAAATTATACCTAATTGCGCAATTTGACCAATGATAAAATAGTAAAGTTTTGACTTAAATGTAATTTCCAATCAGGCAGTCCAATAAAACAGCTGCTTCTCCTACGACAGCTATTTGACCAATTTATTGTGGGACTTATCAAACCAATATTTAAGCCTCATTGGCTAAATCAGTTTGTTTGTCCTACGACAACCCAAAAATGACATGACAGTGACAGATCGTTGGAGTGCCTAATTGCTTTAAGATAGAAAAGCCCTAACACCAGCAGACCAAACAATGAGGTTATTTTGTTGTTTGTCTTGATACGTTAAATTATTTAACATTGCCTAATCTGTACATACAGGGTTGCTCCTTAGTCCGAGGAAGTCCAATATCGTCGTTGTTAACATAGTTAGCAAAAAGGTTTATATAAATGTTGTAAGGTAAATGTACCAATGCTTGACTGTGCTAAAAGCTGACAATCTTACACAAAGAATAAAAATACAGTTTCGTTAAGAAAGTCGTGTTATTGAAGAGCATGTTTTATTATTTTGTTAGTATATTTTTGTCATAGTTATTAAGTTTTTTCGATATTTTTGCTATTTTCAGGTTTTATTTATAAACTAATAATCCTAATTACTGTAAATATTGCCGCCCCATTTTCAAAATTCTATAGCGACCTTATTACAAATTCAAAACATGCTTTATTATTATAAATACATAGTATTTGTTGACAAAGCATTACATAATAAAAGAGAAAATATCAATTTACTAAAAATTAAGACCAAAATATAGGATCACAAAAGAATGTAACGATAGGGTTATTAGTTAAAGTTATCATTATAAAATTCTTGTAAATTGTAGTAAGCTTTTCTTTTCAGTAAAGAAGATACAGACTTTTTAAATTTTATCTGTGATCATACATTTTTTACCTGTGTTGGAAGGTGGTTAAAAACCTTAATGCTTTCGTACATTAAAGAGTTCTTGATGAGGCTAATTTTAGGAATGGGTAACGGTAGATGGTTCCCCTGTCATGTGTTATATATACCTCCAAGGTAGTGATATCATCAAGGTTTCCTCCCTTGTAACTCTTATAGACGAGCCGCTGTTTCCAACATAAACAAACATGTTAATGTAACTATCCCCTGTTGTACAAACAAAGGCCGCATGAATCCCTCATGCTAGCCCTGCAGAAAATGCTATCCCATATCTGAGATGGTTTTCAATTAATGAGAAACCCACCGACTTGGCGACCGTGCTGCCCAAATGTTTCTCAAATTTAAGGTTTTTGTCAATTAATAAACCCAGAAACTTGCACACTAGTTACAATTTTTCTTAATATTCTCAGATACAATGCTGATTAGTGAGTCCGGACTTTTATGGGACCATAAAATAGTGGTGTCAACAGCAAAGACTGTAAATTGTCCCGGAATATCAAGAGCAGTCAGTTCATTTATGTAGAGAAGGAAGGGAATTTGGCCTAGCACAGAACCCTCAGGCACTCTATGTCTGATAAAGCAAGCATCTGATATTTTATTTCTAGATCGAATAATTTGTTTTCTGTCAGAGAGGTAAGACTTAAACCATATCAGGGTATTTCAGCCATAATGGGCGTGTTTCCCTAGCAATATTCTGTGATTCACACAATCAAGTGCCTTGGAGAAATCATAAAACACTGCCGAGGCTACATCGCCTTCATTCAAGCTTCTAAAAAGCCAAATATCGCATCATTTGTACTTCTAGATTCTTGAAAACCATATTGACATTTGCTCAAAGTATTATGTTCATTTATAAACTTAAGCATTGTGTTCTTAATAAGCTATGATGTAATATAAAAGTCTCATTTTGAAGTTTAAGTACCCCTCTTTTCACCCTCCTAGGGGCGAGTTTCAAAAAAACCCATTCTTATCTCGCAGCTACATCACAAAAGGAAGGTCCTTGCAAAATTTGAATGTTTTATCTTTAACGGTGATCAGTCCGTCAGTGGGTGTATTTTGCTTTTATATGGATGTATAGATATTTAGATTAATGCAGCTTTATCTTTTTGCTCATCTTTGCAATTATATTTTTAAATAACATACATATTTTTTACAAATTTCAAAATATATAATTTATTAATTGTATATGTTTGTATGTTTTGAGTTTACACCCATACGTTTAAATTATCTATAACAATTTAAATTTCAATAATAATAATAATAAGACACAATATGAATGCAAAGTATTTGTTGACATATTTTTAAGTTAGTTACAAACAACATAGAAAATACGCCTAGCGCCTTAAGGCATAATTGGAAGAAAGACTGAAAGAACGTTTTAGAGACTACTTTACACCTAGCGCTCTTACAAAAAATGTTAAACAATAACCAAATATTCTTGATTACCTCGATTTTCACCTTTATGGCCACGCAGTTACGTCATTTAGTAGTTGACGTTTTATTCAGTGTGTTAACGGTAAATCAGTTCATTCTGTTTGTTTTTCATTTTCTTTTGTGTCATAATTAGTTTTGGTTTGTAAAAAATTTACATATTTTTGTAGAACCCTTTCATACAATCAGTACAAAGAATACTGTGTTGTTTTTTTTTTACTTTTTTTTGATCACATACAGCATACACATTTTGCGTATTGTCCAATCATTTTACATTAGAAGGTCTAAATTCTATCTTATCTTGAACATTATATTTTATGTTGACATCTTTGGCTATTCGGTGGTTATTTAATTGACACAAGCATTTTTTTTCATCTTCAGAATTACATATTTGCGAATTCTACATACGCCTCCTTCCTTTTTTCCGGTTGTAAGGTTGAATTTGACAGATTCAAAGTCACTATAAACTGTACTACAATTTTTTTAAATTTAAATTAAGTTTCATACAAGTCTATATGCAAACTTTATCTTGTTTTAATATAATTACTAACTTTACATCTCCACTTGTTGGATTAAAAAAAATTGATATTTTTAGTAAAAATTACTATGAAAATTGAGATACTCTGAATATATAATGTTTAAAACCTTTATCTTTAAATATTCAAAGTTTTTAAACTATTAAAGGCAGATACAAAAGACTTTTCCGCAAATGAAATCCAGCAAACACCCAAGAAACAAGCCAGTGATGGTTGCATTCAATAACCCAGAGCATCGAGAGGTTGTCCTACAAAATAGAAGATCTAGAGGCTTAATATCAAGCAAAGACCAATATTAAGGGCCCTGAAAATAAAATACATATGTAAGTCAAGATCTTCCAGTGGAAATTCGAGTTCTATTCTGCGAAATCAGGAAGATGAAATTCATTGGTTTTAAATTTGTATGGCAGAATTATGGTAGTGTAAAGAAGGGGTTTTGTTTTAAAATTTTCTTGCATCTATGTGAGTGACTACAGTAAGCACCTATCATTGATATATTGTACATGAATACCTGGTCTGTGAAAAATAAAGATAGCTGTAACATTAGTCCTAAGTGAGCAAATGTGAACAAAAACAACAATTATGAGAGCAGAGAAAATGAGAGGTGAGGAAGAGAGGTCATTTAGTTCAACAAAGTTAAAAAGGTTCAGAACAAAAATTAGTTTTACGTACTGATCCTACTGACAGAATATAAAAAAAATATGGGTGTCATCTGCAACCCCCTACAAATAATATCACTGATGTTTTGGAAAAGAGATGTCAACGCTTAACAATAAACAGGCAGTTATTCTTGGAAAACTTAATATCAATAAGTTGGGCTCTACAGAGAAAGTAAATTGTACAGAGAAATATTAAAAACAAATAATTTTTATCTACAAAATACACAGTACAGCTTCCTATAATTGATAGCCCATTAAGCAACTATGAAATACATTTTTAAAATCTTGACAGAAATTCAAAATAAAGGCGGCCAAAATCCTACAGATGGAAAAAAATAAACTTCAATAATATAAAAGAAAACCTTCTAATGTTAGATTAAAGCTACTCACTAACAAAATTGTTTTACAAAAAACACAGAATATAAATTTCGAGTAAAAACTGGTTTGGAGTTGTACAAAAAAAGCCATAAAACACATACGACTATTTCTACTAGAACCCCGACGATGAACACTTGCAGTTGTTCCATAAAGATTTTCAGAAAAAATGTTAAAAATAGGGTTATGAGAGCAAAATAATTTTTCTATTGAGACAAATTTAGAAGTATTTAAGGCGACCATAAGAAAAAAATCAACAGAATTCGTACAAACAGTTCAGACAAAAATAAAGTACAAATATTAAGAATTAAAGAAGCATCAAATATAACAGTGATAAAGCTATAAGAAGTCAGTGAGATGTTGTACAGGGTGAGTCAACGAATAAGTAAATTTGCACCGAATAGGTAAAATTTGGAAACAAACTACAAAAAACACATATGTATGTCGCGCACATTTTAAATGGGACACCTTGTATTTGACTTGATTTATAGATTCTACATGAAATTGTAATACTATTTTATGTAACATGATTAAAATTGGTAGCTCTTTTTAAATATTTGGCTTAAAAAAAGTCAAATTTGATGAACATTTATGATAAGCAGTATCCTGCATATTTGTGCAACATCTTAAACTAATTTATTTCAGTCTTTTTAAATAGCACCCCTGTATATTTTTATTCATTCTTGTAGAGCATAAAAAATTTACAACTTTTATTAAACACGTTATATACCTATCCGAAATATTTTAAAATTTCCTTTTTTTTATGTAGTAGCCATGAAAAAAACAATCTATAGCAAATGGTGACTAAAACTATGAAATGTCAAAAACGTGTTGATATTATTCTATTGTATTTCTTTCTCGTTTATTTCAAAATGAATTTATTCCAGAATGAATTAATGGATATGATCTATATATTGGATCAAGCTCAAAAAAAGTTTCCTTCTCGCCAAAAGGTTGTATGAAACAAAATATCTAGACTGATGCACGCCTTCTAAGTGGCCTTTCAAAATCTTACGGAAAAATTTGATGCTAGTGGCAATGTGGTATATCCAAAGAGGACCCAATTTAAGTAGCCGACAATATGCTAGTTTCACTGAAACACCACATTCTACAATAAACAGGACCTGAAGAAGATATACAGATGACAGGAAGATATAAATATCATCCATATCATATGGAATTACACCAAGAGTTACACGATGAAAAATTTCAAAAACATGTTAACTTTTGCAACTTAATTATAAGGCGAATAAAAGCATATCCAGGCTATTTAGCGAATATCATAATTTTGATAGAAGCATTGGATCCGTGAACAGGCATAATATGCATTATTATGCGATAATCAATCCCCACTGGACAAGAGAGGTAGACCAATACCATTGTTCATTAAATGTTTGGTGTGGAATCATGAAAGCCATATTATAGGTCCGTATTTTTTTAATAACCATCTAATGGATAAACAAGTTTTAATTTTTTGAATGTTGAGCTGCCTATTCTTCTTAGAACAATCAGCATAGAAAAAATAATAAACATGTGACTACATCACCTGCCCATTACCATCGGGTCGTTCGAAAATTTTTGGACTTCACTTTTCAACAGGCTGTGTTATCAAATGGCCACCCAGATCTTGCGATAAAACTGCATTAGATTTTTTCTTGTGGGGTTATATTAAAGATCGTGTTTACACTCAACCACCTACAGTGGAGAACATGCAAGACTATATATTACCATACATGTTATCCAGAACTATGCAAAATATTATTAAAAGGTTCAAGATGTGTATTCGTGTAGGCTGACATTTATTTGATCTTATTTTAAATTATACAATGAAAACATTTGATTAACCTGTACAAACGATTTTCTTAGTTTGATAAGAGTTTTTTTTTATATAACTTTAAAAATTAATATAAGTTATCTTTAAAGTTTATTTATTTGCAAAATAGATGGGTAGACCTCATTTTCAATACAATTTTCAAATCTTTATACTATATTATATCTGTTCACGGCTCCCTTGCTTCGAAATATAGATTCATCCGGAAATGGCCCTATTTGTCTTATCCTTAAGTAGTTTAACGTAATATGAAACGGATGATATTTATATTTTCTTCTGGTTCTGCTTACTGTAGTTTATGATGTTAAAACCTTAAGTTTATATCATTATTTCATTAGTAGCAATTTTGTTAACAAATTTTAGGTGTATTTTGTTTTATTATCTTTCTTTGGACTCATTTTAGTTAGTAAATTATTGTTTTTGTATTAAATACGTTTGTTTTACTGTCAGCTACTATAGCAACCTTGATCGAGTTGAAAATTTTCTAAATTACGAAAAATGACGGAAAGTATTTCGAAAACTATTGAGGATATGTATATAATGTGATTAATACAATTTGTATATTTTTATGCTCTACAAGAGTAAGTAAAAATTTAGTTCAAAAATATTTAGGTTTGGTATTTAAACACCTAATTTCGACAATTTTTATTTTTTAAATATTTTTGTATAAAAAGTAAATCCGAGAATAAATCTAACATACCTATAGATTTTTTCTCTAACGGCACCAAGAACACCGCAAATTCCAAGGCCTGAAGATCTCCAGCGTAGGTTGTGTGTGCACAGCGAACGATTTTTAAAAATGATACGTAGAATTGGTCAAGCGGCGCACGTGGCTTAATACGGCGATTTATAGATGATTTGCGGCTGCCCTGCGGCGGCAGAACACAAGAGTTGCTTTGTTTATTTCGAATCACGCGCACAGCCGTGTTTTGTTGAATCGTTCGTTCTGTTGGTTCTATTAAGTTGCATAAATATGAATTCAATCGAGTATTTACGAACTCATTGTTTTAGCTTTTTGGCATACGAAGAAAATTAAAGAACTTGGTCGACCGACTCACACATAACCATGAAAATTATTACGTTTAAATTATGTTTTTAAAGGGGTTGCTTATAAGTCAATCTATTTATAAATTCAAATATAATAAACTACCATTTAATATAAAGTCTCAGAAATCTTATAAAAAATTTAAAAATAAGAGATTATTTGTTTAAAAATCAATTTTAAAAGCTATTAAGTAACATAAAAGTATGGTTTCTAAAGCTAATCTAGAGTAGTCTATAATATTTAGAATTTTATGCCATAGGAATGTTAATTGTAGCATTTATGCTAAATAAAGAAATTAACTAACTAAAAAAGTTTAATGATAGAGTTTATAGTAATACAAAATGGTTTTTTGCTTGCGTATTTTTAATGCAGAATACACCCTTGAACATCTCAAGCGCCGCCACTGAATATTACGAAAAATATTTTATCCCATGTTTATTCTGTACAGAAGCAATATATTTTATTTTTAGTTGCACAAATAAGAGTTATATTGCTAATAATAGATGTGTATCAAATTTAACATTTTCGTAAAGCCAAATATTTAAGAAAACTATCAAACATCGAACATCAATGTTATGCAAAAAATTTCATGTAGAGTTTAAAAATCAACTCCAATACAGAGCGTCCCATTAAAAAATACCACTTTTAGTTGCGCTACTTTTTGATGCATCCTATATATGACTCATGCTGTACAGATTTTTTGTTATGGTCCATAATACCCAAGCAACCAGTTTGATTCGGCTGTAGAAACAAGATTTTTATTTTTTGCTAGGAACACTATGGGATATTATTAAAAGAATTGTAAAGAACCTGGTCTTACCAAAGGCACCTAGATATGAGTATTGAAATTAAGACCATACAAATTGGGCGCATGAATTGAAGAGAATTTTATGCACACTCATAACTAAATGTTTAGAAATAGGCGCCGTTCTATTTGACATGAAGAAGGCCAGAGTGACTCCAATTTTTAAGTAAGGCATTAAAGAGCGATTTGTGAATGATCAACTAATATAACACAAATATCCGCTCTTAAAAAAAATATAATTGTTACTACTTCTCAATCAGGCTTTCTCCGGAAGTGTGACACCAGTCATATTTGTCAGGCATTAAAGAGCGATTTGTGAATGATCAACTAATATAACACAAATATCCACTCTTAAAAAAAATATAATTGTTACTACTTCTCAATCAGGCTTTCTCCGGACGTGTGACACCAGTTCAGTTGTAGATTTTATTTCTGAAATTCATAAACTAGAAAAAAAAATTAAAGGTATGTTAGTGTCGCTCGACCTCGACGATTTGCCGTAATAAACACATGTGGTTCTCGGGAAATGTACTGTTCAACCATCAGCCAAATAGGAGTATGCTTAGGTGATATGTAATATATTTTTGGAGTGTAAATAAAATTTAAAAAAAAGTGAATTTCTAGGTATCCCAGAATTGCCCCTTTTCTCCCATAGCTTGAAAACTGTCCGATCGATCCCTCCAGGAGGGGAAACTATTTAAATTAAGCAGGGTAGTAGTATAGATAATCAGGTGTCATGACATGTGATATATCAAGATATAAGATACCTAACACTAGGTATACAAGTGAGAAAGGGTCTGTCATTATGGAATGTGTGGTTTATTTGATACATTTTCTCTTTAAATTAATTAGAGCGTTATCGTTTTTAGAATAATATACGAATATATGTTCAATCCTATCCTATTTTCACTAATTACATTCCTTAGGTACCTCTGCCTTCATATATCATTTTAAAGATTCAGACTACAATTAATATTTCCAAAACCGCCGCGCCGTATAATAGTCATATTTTCTATAATTGAACAAAATAATTTAAGAGTGCTTGTGAAAATGTAGGGATACAAAAGCGTTGTTGGTGATTTCTCACTATCCTGGGGTTTCAGAACAAAGTCTATAATTGCTGTAAAATAAAGTTCCGGTTGAAGGTCTTTCGAGATCAGTTCTACCAAGGTTTTTCTTTTATTAATGAAAGTGAAATATAATTAAGTTGTATATGTGAATATTACTAACTGTGTGGTGAACTAGATTTTCTTCTTGGGTTTTAAAATCACATTTCTATTATTTAGGTGAGTCAATACACACCATTTTCAACAGGTAAATTCCAATCCATTCCGAGTGCCTTAGAAAAATATACCTTGACCTTAAAAATAGTATACATTATACACAAAACTATAGAGGTTTTCCTACAAAAAACTCGGTGGCGACGTATCTGTATCTTGCATAGTTTAAAGTGGCACAAACTTTTTCAATTTCCAACGAATTCATATTTTGTCCTTAAATCAAACAAGCCCTTATGTATAATAGGAACTATAATGATTATATTTCGGGGTATAACATATAACAAATAAAAAGTTTAAAAGTTTTCACTTTTTGCGATAATTCGAGTCGTTGGCCTATTAATCATTCCTAACTGTAAAGTTATGTCATTGTTAGTTATTTTAGGTCTTAAATAGAAATTGTTAATAAGCCAACCACGGAATTTATGGCAAAGCGGGAAGACATTGAATATATAGATAATGAGCTAGCGATGAAAATACAGTTAGAATTTGGAGCCTAGGGCCAATAGTTTAAAAAATATTCGAATTTATAATATTCATACGTTTATTATATTATGTAATGTTATGTTTCAAATTAATATTAACTTATGTATATCGAGAGTTTAAGAACAATAATGACCAAAATATGACTTCGTCGGAAATGACTGCAGACCTTTGTTCTACTCTTATGTTTAAACTATTGAAGATAGAGATATGCCTACTGAGTTTTTTGTAGAGAATTTAGTTTTCTAAAAACTTGTTAACATGTTGCCCTTTTCTTAAAATTGACGTACTAGTCCAGGAGGCAGAGCTATTTTTTAGGTCTATCCTTAGAAAAATTAGGAAGCAGATCAATTTTATTTAAAATCGTAGTGAGTCAGTTTTCTAAATAGCCAAAGTTTACATTTTTAGACCCTCAACAAGTAAAAAAAAAATGTAAAAATTATATTTTTTGACAATATCTGTCAAAATATTGTAGATAGGCCAATTACGTAATTGTAAAAAATGAAGGTCAAGATAATCCTGATATCCTTGATTTTTTATTGAATGTGATAGTTTACGAGTTGGATCCATCCGTAAACTGCAGTTAATTTCTCTTGACTGACAACTCCGGTGAAGATAAATGAAAATTGTAAAAGCATCCGGGAAACTTTCTCCGTGTGATTAATTTTCACTCAGTTTAGAAGTTCATTTCTTTTCTCCATGTTACAAAAAAGACGATATTCAAAATAATCAATGGAAAGCTAGTGAATTTCTCTATAATTTCATAAAAGGAATAATAACCCCAGAAGAAGTGAAGAAAAAGAAGAAGTGAGTTAAAGAAAAAAAATTGTTATATTTAAAACTGTAGAACTGCTAAAACGATATCTTAATTTCTAAGATTTTATTTGCGATTGATCATGGTATTTTCGAGAATTCCGGGAAAGTACTAAAAAGCATGATGAAAAAAAATAATTATTTGCCACATAAACAAAGTGAGGTTTACAATGCAATACTCTTATTCTAGGTACTCTAGGATGAACGTGAATAAACAATTATTTATAAAAAAACTGTTAAATCTGTAAATCATAAAATATTAGGGAAAAAAACTTTTTCCTTGGAACGGTATATATTTAAAACTTGCAGAGGGTTTATAAATGTTAACTATGACTGTTTTCAAAGAGCTTAAACAAATTTTAAAAAATGCTAGCTTTCGGTTTGTATGGTATTTGTTTGCGTTTCTTATTCCGATTATATTTGTTTTTACTAAGGTACTGGTTTCCACTGCAACATTGGCTTGGGGTGTAAATTTGCCAGCTCATACAGTTATTATTAAAGGCACTCAGATCTATGATCCCACTAAAGGCAGATGGGTAGAGTTAGGCGCACTTGATGTTTTGCAAATGTTAGGTAAGTCTTTGTGTAATTATTGTAATATTCTGATTTTTTTACAAATGTATGATTTTTGAATATTGGTTCCAGCATGTTAAAATAATTATTATAATTTTTAAAGATTCTTTTTAAGGGCTATCAAGTGGAATTTTCCGCATAATTAGAATATAAAATGAATAAAAAAAACTTTGTTCAACTCAAACTTGCAAATTTGCTCTTTTTTGTCTAAAAGAGTTTTTCTTTAATATTTTATTCCAATGGTCGCAGGAAGCACGTCGCGACTACTTTGATCCAGTAATTGTATTATTTTAGTAAATATTATTTTTTACTTTAAAAAGTTCTCAAATGCCTCATTTTAATGCGTGTTTTCATTTCATAGGTCGAGCTGGACGACCACAGTATGATGTTAAAGGAGAAGGCATTCTAATAACTAATCACAGTGAGCTACAGTATTATTTGTCCCTTCATAATCAGCAATTACCTATTGAATCTCAACTTGTGTCAAAATTGCCAGATATGCTGAACGCCGAAATTGTTTTGGGTACAATTCAAAATTTACGAGATTCAGTTACATGGTTGGGCTACACCTATCTTTACATTAGAATGCTACGAGCACCCACACTGTACAGCATTTCACATGATCAAATAAAACACGATCCTTTGTTGGAACAGCATAGAGCCGATTTGATACATACAGCTGCGCTTCATTTGGATCGAAGCGGTTTAATTAAATATGATAGAAAGACAGGCCAATTTCAGGGTACTGAGATTGGTCGCATTGCTTCACAATATTATTGCACTCATGACACAATGTCTACTTACAATCAGCTGCTAAAACCTTACCTCAGTGATATTGACCTATTTAGGGTATTTTCACTATCTGGAGAATTTAGGAATATTGCAGTTAGGGGGAGGGGAACCAGGTGAATTACAAAAACTTATGGAAAGAGTACCAATACCTATTAAAGAAAGCATCGAAGAGCCCAGTGCTAAAGTAAATGTATTGTTGCAAGCGTACATATCTCAGCTTAAATTAGAAAGTTTTGCGCTGATGTCTGATATGGTTTATGTAACTCAATCAGCTTCTAGATTAATAAGAGCTATCTTCGAAATAGTCCTACATAGAGGTTGGGCACAACTTGCAGATAAAGTATTGACTCTTTGTAAAATGGTAGATAAGAGAATGTGGCAGTCCATGTCTCCTCTGAGACAATTCAAGAAAATGCCTGAAGAAATTGTTAAAAAAATTGAAAAGAAATATTTTCCATGGGAGAGGTTATACGATCTTGGTCCCAATGAAATTGGTGAACTTATTAGGGTACCGAAACTCGGAAAAACCATTCACAAATACGTACACCAATTTCCTAAACTTGAACTTTCTACACACATTCAACCAATCACTCGATCAATGCTAAAGGTCGAATTAACAATTACACCTGATTTTCAATGGGATGAAAAGTTGCACGGCCACGCAGAGGCATTTTGGATATTTGTTGAAGATGTAGATTCCGAAGTCATTTTACATCATGAGTATTTCCTGTTAAAACAAAAGTACTGCCAAGATGAACATTTGGTAAAGTTTTTTGTGCCTATTTTTGAACCCTTGGCGCCACACTACTTCCTAAGGATCGTCTCTGATAGATGGATTGGAGCTGAAACTCAACTCCCTGTATCATTTAAGTAGGTATATTTTTTGGTAATTTAAATTTATTTTCTTTTTATAATCCTATCCTTAAGGTAAAAATCGATTTTGATTAAGAACAAATTACTTTTTTACTTTTTAACTGACTTTAAAAAAATGAGGTTATCAATTCGACCCAATGTTATTCTTTACATACCACTCCGCGATGTTTTGACCAATTTGGATGAAATTTTCAGGGAATATTTGGGATATTGCCAGAGTGGTCTCATAACGGTTTACGCTATGGGAGATTCAGTAATATATGCGTTTACCATTCCATGAGAAAAGGTGGTACATATGCTGTGGACTCAGTGGCATTTGTTAAACCTGATTTTTACCATAAAACTCTTATAAATAAAACTAAAAACATGAAATATAAATTTTTATAAAAAAATTAAATTTCACAAAAATGCATTAAAAAGTAAAAAAAAAAAATATTATTCTATCTTGAAAATTTTACTCTGTGAAGTCGGTGCCAAACTAAAAGATATCAAACCATTACTAGCAGGCCCGGCAGACCTTATTCTGCCTTTTCCGTTACATGGCACGATGAGTTTTCTGTAAAATTATAAGAATATATATCGTCCAGAAATGTTATTGAAGGAAAACGTATTGGTATGTATAAAATAAGCTATAAAACAATACAAAAAATAGTGTTGAAAGGTCTCGGTAACCAGACGATCATTAAAAAAAATCATGTAAATTGGTGCAGTACAACTCTTTCACGAACTTGCTGAAAAATCTGGCTTAGTGTTTTAAATATATAGATACTCGTAGTATTAGACATCAAAACACTCAATAGATAAATATATTTTTGTGATTAAGTAATTAAGAATAAGTCGACTTTACAAAGCAAAAATTTTCAAGATACAATAAAATAGTATTTTTCGCTTTTTAGTGCATTTTTTTTGAAGTCGGTTTAATTTTTTTGTCAGTTTTAGAGTTTAGCATAGGTGATATTTTTGCTTTGATAAAGTATGAAAAATGGCATATTCGGCAAGTAAAAATAGAAAATTGTTATGAAGAAAAATGGTGTATTTTTAGTTTTAGATTACTGTTGTACAATAGGATAAGTGTATATTATGAACTGAGCAGTTTGAAAATTTGAAGTTTAAATCAATGCTTCGAAAAAGGTTTGTCTGTTTATAGATTACTTTCTTGTATGAAGTTATCTGTCAATTGCCATCTGATAAAAAAGGCTAGATAGTTACTATAGAAATGGAGTCAATTTTGTCACAAATACAAATCTATCTGCCCAGTTTACAACAATCGTTTGTAGAGCTGGGTATTTGACCTGTCAATAAATTTCATATCATCTGTCAACATCTTGGGTAAATTAAAATGTAAAAATTGTGCTAAATGTTTTGGAAAAAATACATACATATAAAATTGATTGTTCGGTTAGCTGTGGTATTTGGTACCATGCATTGTGTACAGCTGAAGAACTTCAAAACAGTGGACTATGTAAAACTAAAAAAGCCCTGGTTCTGTGATCACTGCAAAAGGAAGATTAGTGCTTTTAGTGTCAATAACATAAATTAGCTATATCTCCACCAAATATAGCCCCTTCTACCAGAACTAGTTTTGGCGGGTCATTGACATCCGAGGGACGCTTAGACAGTTCACAATCTGTCCTCTGCTACCAAAGCAAATTTTGGTGCGTCCTCGTTGATTTCAGAAGCAAGTTTTGGTGGGTCAAGGAGGATGTCAGATGTGGGGCCGAGCAGGATCCAGGAGCGCTATTCTGTACACGTTTCCGAAAATCGTCGCTATCGGTAACTCTCACTTATCGACAGCCATCGGCAAACCACACTGTGCGGTATTCTATGATGAGAATAGTTATCTCTACCGTGACCTCGTCAACCCCACGGTAAACGCTACCGATTCAGTCATTCTATGTTGATGTTTTGTTTTGATTGAAATTTTGGATTATTTAAGTGAATTTGGACTATTTTAAGATTGATTTTACAATATAGTGTTTAGTGCTTTATAAGGTAGGCATTGTTGGGTGTGTGTATGTAATTTTCTGTGTCAATCAGTGGTGGCTCGCCAGGGGACGCGGGTGAAGCGCCGCTACACCTACATTTTCCAATCAATTTACTTAGAAATAAAAATATTTTTAAAATATTAAGCATTTTATAATCTACATGTCTATTATAAAAATGTAGTATGTTTTTTATAACTGAACACCTTTTCATAAGAGCGACTCGTTGAGGAATCACAATCAGCAGTTAACAAATTCCGCTTCAGATTCCTCCCGCACGCTAGTTTTCCCGCTTATATTTGTTTACGGCCGTTGTTATGGCAACGCAATGGTGAATATCCGTAAGCTAAATAGAGATGGGAGCGGCATAAAACTGCTGCTGCACGCTGCAGGCGCTTGTTATAGAATTAATGTAAATTAGTGCGTTCGGATCATCGGACGCGGAAGCAGTTTTGCATCGTGTCGTGTATCGTAGTATATAACTGTTTTCTACGAACGAAAAAATATATTTCATATCTTATAAATTCATATTATTTCCCCTAAGTATTAAAAAAGCTCCAAAACTATGGATAACTAACATCATAAAAATGTAAAAAATAGCCATTTTGGGCGTGGCATCCCGAAAATTTTTCACCTCCGCCGCTATTTTTTCCTGGGGGGCTGTGCTCCTACCTATGCCTACACTCGTAGCAAAAAAATATTTACCCCACCTGCGTTTTTTAAAACGGAACATCCTATTTTTGATATGATATATCAAGTCTACTCAAAAAATAGGTATTTTTCGTATAACATATGCACGCTTATTTGTTTACAAATCCCGTCGGCATTTGACGCTCAAGTCACGCTCATTGGCTGAACGTACCCAATCGAGTGACGTTCAAGTGACGTCACTCGCAAGCCGATAGTTGTCAGTTGCATTTCCGACTGTCGGTAACAGTGGCATACAGAATAGCGTCGTCGTGATCCGGTCGGTTGCGCAACCGATAGCTGTCGGTAACATACCGATACCGACGACCGTCGATGCCGAGTACACAATAGCGCTCCTGGGGTCCGATTTCGGTAATGGTGGGGACTACATCCAGGCCACTCTAACTAATTTGGAACCAACGTTGTCCAGTATGTTCGATTACACTTTAAATACTTTTAGTGAAGTGGGTTTTCTTATGAATTCATCAGACCTTTTACAACGTCAGAATATCAGTTCCAGAGATGTCATGAACCTTATGCGGAGGATGCATCAGCAACTCATAAGTGCAATCTCTGCACAGAATAAAGCTATGCAAAAAGTTTTTCTAGAAATGTAAAACATGCAAGAGGGAATGATCTTTCAAATTTAGGTAGAGGTGGCAGAGCTTTGTGGTGAGTTTTAAAAACTTAAATATCAACAGCAGTTATCCTCTGCTGCCGCCCATACAGTCACAGTCGTCAATTGACTAGCAATTTAACTAAGTTTTATTTTAAAAGAAAAATACTATTTTCTAAATGTAAAATACGATCACGCATAATGTCCACTCCTCTTAACTTATTTATCTTTGTCACTACAAAAAGTAAAAAATTATGCGCTCCTCGTATGATTTTTTTGTATACTTTTTCAACAGGTATTGGAAGACTATGTAAACACTTCTTTGAAAATTATAAATAACATGCGAAATTATGATTACTTTATACATAGTGTTCCAAGTAAAGATTAGTTTAAGTAAAATTGTGAAAAAAAAGAAAAGTATTGTTTTCAATGACTGTCCGCGCAATTTTTGGGGATATTCTGTATAACGCAAACATGTATTGTGTGGACACTTCATAATAATGTGGTAAACGTAAAAATAAATTGCCAGCAAAAAATGCGAGGTTGTGTTTCCATTTTCAATAAAAAATTCGAACTCTGGGAAAAAGAAAAATTTCAAAAATAGGTGAAATTGCTTTTTACATTTTCAGTTTAGATCATACAAATTGAGATTACTAAATATTTTAGATCATTTTACATTACTTCATTTTGTGTTCTGTATCATCTGATACTACATATTAAATTGATACCTCATTTGAAAGTTAGTTATCCAGTTATTCCGAAAAGTACCTATTCATTAAAATCCATTGTTACTTTTTAAGAATTGTATAAAAACTTAGTGCTTCGAGTGTTGACCAGGTTATTTACACAAAACTGTTTTTAAGTTCTATTTGTTTTTGTACTAATAGGATATTACATTTTTTAGACACCTTATTCTACCAGAGAAGAATTTTCCTCCAACAGAACTTCTTGATTTGCAACCATTACCCATTACTGCTTTGAGAAATGAAAATTATGAGTCTCTTTATAATGAAAAGTTTCCACAATTTAATCCCATTCAGACTCAAGTTTTTAATTCTGTATATAATGGAGATGAAAATATATTTATCGGTGCCCCTACAGGATCAGGCAAGACGACAATTGCCGAATTTGCTATTTTGCGCCTGCTTGATAGAAATCCTGATGGAAGATGTGTCTACTTGGTACCTAGAGATGCTTTGGCCGAACTTATTTTTGCTGATTGGCATATAAAATTCGGACAGATCTTGTGTAAAAAAGTTGTACTTTTGACGGGTGAAACCGGTACTGATTTAAAATTATTGGCAAAGGGTCAGATTATCATTACAAAAGCGGAAAAATGGGATGTACTTTCAAGACGCTGGAAACAAAGGAAGAATGTACAAAATATTAATTTGTTTATTGTAGATGAATTACATTTAATTGGAGGAGAGGATGGCCCCGTAATAGAGATCGTTTGCTCAAGAATGAGGTAAGACCAGTATATTGCTGGATCGAGAAAATATCTTGATTGATTTTTTTATTTCTTTTAGATATATTTCGTCACAAATCGAAAGGCCTATTCGAATTGTGGCACTTAGTGGCTCCTTAACTGATTACAAAGATGTTGCTCAGTGGCTGGGTTGTAATGCCAATGCTACTTTTAACTTTCATCCAAGTGTGAGACCAATACCTTTAGAATTACATGTTCAAGGTTTCAATTTAACCCACAATGCCTCAAGACTTATTGCTATGGGGAAACCGGCTTACAATACTATTGTAAGGCATAGTCCACACAAACCAGTCATAGTATTTGTCCCTACCAGAAAGCAGGCTAGATTAACAGCGATAGACCTGTTGACTTATGCTGCTGCTGAAGGTCAACCAAACAAGTTTTTCCATGCCGAGGAAGAAGACATTAAACCATTTCTGGATAGAATGAGTGATAAGGTAAATTTAACTAACTATAGGATAGTCATTTTATGTTTCAATACTAGGAAAATCGTTATTAAGTAATGCCTGTATTTTAGGAATAGTTATATTAAACATGCATATTTTTTAAAATGAAGTAAACATCAATACATAGCATGTTTTTTACTACATTACATGTATTGTAATCGTCAAAAAAATCACTTTTTCTGGTTTTTATAGATACTTACTTTTTAGAGTCCCTAGAAGCCAAAAAAACATGTTCCCAATTCCATCAATTTCTCTAGGTCAGTGTGACTGTTCGCGGCATAGCTAAAAAATTGCTTACCCGGTTGATTTTGAACAAAATTAAATTTGGTAACATTTTGATAAAAATTCAATATGGCAGAACAAAATGGGGACCTAGTGAAATGTTAAAAAAATATTACTAAAAAACTGCTTATCCAATTTACCTTTGCACAAAAATTCAAGTATTACGTAGGACTGAATTGGTACAATTTTGGTACTAATCCAAGACGAAACAAAATGGCGGCTAATAAAATATTTATCAGCCTAAAAAAACTACTTAAAAATTTGATTTCAAATTTTGTGCGAAAATTAAGTGTGATATAGAGATGAACTGGTAAAATTGTGGTACGAATTCAAGATGGCGCAAACAAGTGGCAGCCAAATAAAATTTTTGTAATCGTGAAACAATATCAGGTTTTTACAGATTTTCCCGTTTTAGGGTCCTTCGATGCCGAAAAACATGTTTTCTCAATTTTGTTGGTTTGTTTGTCAGTTTGTGGTATAGCTAAAAAATTGACCCGATTGAGTTCAAATTTTGGTCAAAAATTAAGGATCATATACGGATAATGTGGTAACATTTTGGTAAAAATTCAATATGGCGGAATAACATGGCGGCCCAGTGAAATGTAAAAAAGACATAATTTAATTTACCTCAAATTTTGTACGAGATTGCGAATAAAATATTTAAAAAATCGGCCTGAAAAACTACTCATTGGATTCATTTCAAATTATGTGCTAGAATTAAGTGTAATACAGAGAAAACTGGTGAAATTGTGATACGAATTCAAGATGACGGAACAAAATGGCAGCTAAATAAAATGTTTGAAAAGTCAACTTCAAAAAAATCTTCTTTTTCAATTGACAAAAACTAGATGTATAGGGATAAATTGGTAAAATTTTGGTACGAATTCAACATGACGGAAAAAAATGGTGGTCTAGTGAAATTTTAAAAAAATCATTGTAAAAAACTACTTATTCAATTTATTTTAAATTATGCCCAAAAATCAAGTGTGGCAAAGGTAAAATATTGGTACGAAGCCAATGTGGTGAAATAATTATAATATTACTAAATTTATTTATTTATTTATTTGTTTGCAGTTAGTTATTACATTTTTATACATATACATACATAATTAATAATATGGCTATCACATCTTATTAATAATTATCTTACAGTTCAAAACTAAACTAACCACTTAGCGCACAATGATACTTAAAGTACTGTGTGTGCACCTTCATACATTATTAGTTATCACATTTGGTTATGCATTTTTTCAAATTTAAGCAAATATAATAAAATAAAATAATTTTTTAAAGTAAAAAGAAAATGAGATACACTCAATGCTAAAATGTATACCCTAAATTACCTAGTTTGTAATTATCGAATTAATGGATCAAGTTTAAACACTAATTAATATAGATCAATATTAAATATTAAGAATAAACAATAAACAATAACAAGAATACACAATAACAGTATCAATATTAAGAATAAACAATAACAACCATTATCATCACAGATTATACTCAATTTAGTGTGTAGCAGCCACTGAGTATCCATTTATTTAGTTCCTTCTTAGATTTATAATATGGGGTTGTTCTAATTGTGTTTGGAAGGCTATTAAATATTTTTGGACCTAGTCAATATATATGAAGCTGACAAGTGGTGTGCCTGGGATTTTGCAGCATGACATTATTTTGTGCAACCATTCTTGTATTTATCCCATGGCCGATTGGTTTTTTGTAATATGGCATCTTTAACATAAATCTTGCTATTGCCCTAATATGCATCTGGCGAACATTTAGCAATTTACTGTCCTTAAAAACCAATTCTGTAGGATATCTTTTGTTTTTAAATAACATAATTTTAATAATGTATTTCTGGGCTACTTGAAGTCTGTTCAAAATTGTCACACCAGCACAACCCCATACAACAATGCCATAGTTTATAATTGACTCTACCAGTGCATAATATACTTTTTTTAAGGTATTTAAAGTTAGAATGTTTCTTAATTCATAAAACTTGAAAATCAATTTTCTTATCTTATTTGTTACATAGTTGATTTGATCATTCCATGTAAATGTTTCATCTAAAAATATTCCTAAATATTTCAAGGAAGATTTTCTTTCAATAGTATTTACACACTTACACGTATTATTATACATTGCACAGTTATAATCGTGAATTTTTAAACTATGATAATCTGGTAAGTACCTGGAGGCAAGTGAAAAAGCAACAAATTTAGTTTTATGTACATTTAATGAAAGTAAACTATCATCCAGCCATTTTTTAATTTTTTGTAGTGCAGCCTCTGCTGCTCTTCTAGTACTATCCCAATCATTCCCCCAGAGAATTATACCCGAGTCATCAGCAAAACAGAATACTACGCCATTATCCTGCAATATTGACATGATACCATCTATGTATGTATTAAAAAGTAAGGTTGAAAGCACTTTACCCTGTGGCACACCAAATTCCACATCTTTCTTATCGCTAACTTCTCCCGAGATATTGGTACAATGTTTTCTTCTTAAGTAAGATTCAATTAAATTATAGGATGTTCCTCTTATGCCCATGGAATCTAAGCGTCGTAGCAGAATTCCGTGCGCCACAGTATCGAAAGCCTTTTGTAAGTCGAGAAAGATCTAAATGTGCGGAACTTCCGGGGAAGTTCCCGGTAAAGGAAATCCATCGATTTTTTTTTATTATTACGGATAATAAAATTTATTTTATCATCGATTCAATTTTATAAATGCCACAACTGCTAGCGGATCTAATAACAGTAGTGTGTTGTCTGTTTTGTTGTATGAGTGCTTTCCATCATTGGATTTGGTAGATCAAATGCTTCTAAAAATCAAAATTAAGTATCCAGATCCGTATTTAAAAACACAAGTAACAGAAAATTTTATGTTTTGAAAAATTTTGGGCAATAAAAAAGTTATAGCATAATTTATTTTTTTCCAAATATCTCAAAAATCATAATAGCTAGTGTGCTATTAGACCTATAATAAAATTGTCTAAAACTTTCCCCATTTTACCATTTCTCTGTCTCTTCTAATAAGCGAAATCCCCATATAGAGACTCGAATTTGGGACACATTGTATTAAACCTTTATAACATTTGGGCAGTATCTGTGGAATCTAATCTACTTTTTGATCCATGTCCATTTTACCGCCTCTTAAAACATTTGAGGACTTATTTGTAAAATATCTTAACTCATGTTCGTTTAAAAGTTTTGTAATTTTTTTTTAATAATTGATTTCTCCTCGACCTTGGACTAAAAAAAAAAGAAATCTACTTATTTTAAGAAAATACGGGTCTGCTTTAATTTTCCCGTCTAACAACCATCTCATCTTCTCTAATGTGTTCGACTGTCGGACCCGCAAAACGCCTCCATATGTACACCATTTTTATCTCTCTTTATTTTAAACGTACTTCGAGATTTTTCGACAGGAAATCCAAAAAAAAATGCCCTCCCTTGAAAAATTACCTGTCGCGATCTAAACCTTGCTTCAACGGGGTTTCAAAAAAATTTTATCGGACGCTACCACTTGGTAATTATAGGCTTTATCGATTTTTTTACGAGAAGTTTTCTTCTTCGATTGGCCCGTAGACACTGTTTTCCCGACGTACCGGGAACGCTTCGAAGTTCAAAAACACGTATAAAAAAAAAGAAAAATGTCTGATCCAGGGTTATTGTTAAAAATATTAAATCCGGATTAATTTTTTTATTTAAATATTATTTATTTAAAAAAAACATCAAGACTATTTGCGATTTTGTTTATTTGAATATTTATATTGTATTATTTTCTTTAGACATTAAAAGAAACGTTGTCGCAAGGAGTAGCCTATATGCATGAGGGATTAACAGCTGCTGACTTGCGTTTGGTAGAGCAGTTGTTTGACTCTGGAGCTGTACAGGTAGCTGTAGTGACTCGAGACTTGTGTTGGGCAGTCAACATTTTTGCGTATTTGACAATTATAATGGATACTCAATTTTTTAATGGTATGTATTTAAAATATGCAAAGACATCCCTTTTTAAACTAATTACTATGAAGTCTGTAAACTGAAGGTTCAATGTTACTCTCATCCATGTTTATCGGTAAGACTGAAATTTGACATCATAAACGTAAGTTCATTTTTTTTTTGCTTAAGCATTTCTAGTCATTAGTGACATTTGTCATTCTCTGTGTAAAGATTTACTCTTGATTTGTGCTTTTTTGTGTAAAATGTAGCGGAGATATAGTAAAATGAACAAGGACTCGACTGATTAAACTATTTTATTTATTATTTACCTGTATCTGCTGGGTATGAGGTAAGTGAAACCACCGAGCACAAACCTTCAAAAATTGTCTAATATATAAATCGAAAATATTCTCCTGTTTTATTGAGAGTATCGGACGCTTTGGAGTTTTACTGTTCACCATGCAAAAACTGGGTTTGAAAGCACACAAACACATTGTAAGGACGCGCTTTCATGCGATGTGTGCCGCAGATACTCAGATAAGTTTATTATTGTTGATCGCATTAAATCACTGTCTTTTATCTGCTTGCAGGAGAACATACCACATTACGAACCTTGCAAATAAACGTCCAAAACATTGATGATGTACAAATATAAGTAAGTACCTTGACGTAAGGATTAAAAGATTTGCACTTCCAGTAGCAAAATACATATACCATTTCCACTATGAAATATTTAAAAGGACAATAGTATTTTTCAATTTTCACAAAAGAAAATGCGTTTTTAATATTATATAAACCTCCAATTTCCCTTTAAAACTAGAATTTTTTTATTTTTTAATTTATAGTAAGGACGAATTTAGGAAAATCTGGCTAAATGGCAGTCTAGAAACAGACATCAAAAAATCTGGAGTAAACATTGTGATTTCAATTAAATATTTTTATTGTTGAAGATAATAAGTTAATCTGTTCATAAATGCATATTATCATCATCAGCATCCCGTTTGGTCCACTACTGGATAGCGGCATACCTGTCGTGTAACATACCTATGGTGTATGTCCTAGTCGTTATTACACACGTAAATAGGATCTACAGTTTATCGTCGGATCCGAACGACACTATTTAAAAGGTAAATTAGCGTAGGAAATAAACATTTTCTGCAAATGAAAGGACTTAAAGATAAGTAAATAAATTAAATAAAATAGAAATAAAAAAAATGTTTTAATGAATCTTTTTTCCTCTTGAAGGGCTGCTTAAGAATGTGCAGAGTGTTCACACGTAAAGTCTGACACACAAGTCGTGGGCTAGAGAAACTATGCGGGCAAAAAATATTCTTTACAAATATTAAATGTTCCGAGGAGTCGATAAACCGGCAAATATATCGAGTGTAAGTTCTTATGCGTTTTGCTGCTGGGTCCCTTCAGACCAAGATCCGTGCGTCGGACTTTAGCCCGTCTGGTTTACGAAAATATTGTCAAAAAAAGGGTTTTTATCCAATATCTTCCAAAAATTTTGCAGATAGAACAAAATTTTGCAATAACTCGAGTAAAAATGTTTTTTTATTTATTTTTAGTGACCATAATAGTATTTTTGGTGAGGTGTATTAGGTTGGATGATGACCAATAAAACGCACATAGAAAATTTATTGTTGTAATATATAACTGTTGTTATATATTCTTTTTTAAAATTATTATTTCAAGGGGCAATGTTCTTTAGAAAATGTTTATTAGAAAAGAGAAATAAATAAATGGTTTTGCATTTATACGTATGTATATACGATAAAAACCTATAGCGTATCTAAGTACATTTGAAATTGACGGTGCATATTAAAACACATTAAACATATAAAACAAAAACACACAATGCACTTGGCACAACACGGTTAAAATACAATACGACTTAAATAAGGATGAAATAAATTTAGATTTAAAAATTAGTAGTGTTGATTATTAATACAAAATATTTTTTATTTATAATTCAAAATGCAAACCCAATTTTTGCAAAAATTGTAAGAACTTCAGAAAAAAACATGAATACCTTTTTTTTAGGTAATAATCTGCCGAACATTTTTTGTATTAAACAATTTTGCGATAATTTGGAAGATACTGGCTTTTTTTCTCTCCATTTTTTTATGAACCGGACGGTCTACGTTTGAGCACCCGCACATTCCTAAACAGCCCCTACTATTAGAAAAAAACATAATTATATTTTTCTGTGGCAGCCTCCAAAACAGCCTCTAGTAACTGGGCTATTTGAGGAATATTAATAATTCTTTTTATGTTGTCGTTCCCGACCTGTTGTTTAGTTTTCTGAGAATAATTTGGGGGTTCGTCGGTTAGTTTCGGCGCTATGGCAGTTCATGGGAGTAACCCCATGAATAAAATTATTTATTAACAGTCAAGAATTTGTGACAGAATCGTGACAAATAGTTTAAAATTAGCCCCTTGTTATATTTAGTTTATACAAAAAGTCGAAGTTAAATAGCATTATATTTTAATAAAAAATATTTATTGTTTTGCTCATATTTGACTAATACCCTGTATGATCCACAGCTAAGTATGGCTAAAGGGAGTACCCTAATGTTAATTATTCCCTTATTTATTTGGTAATTTTATACAGGACGGCTCTCGGGTGGCCCATATCAATTAATTGTATAAATATAAAGATAAGGGAATAATAATTTAGTTGTATATTTATTTTAAATTATTATTACATTATAGATACAGAAGGACAATTTGAGTTTCTTTGCAAGTTTAAGTCCAAAATATCTTGCATTGATTTATAAAGGGTGCGTTAAAATCCCGTCAGTTAATACTAAATATAAAGAACGATAGAAGTACAGTTCATATATTTCCATTAAGTCGTGTGGAGTTTCGACTACAATTTTACATTATCTTATATTAGTACCTATATTTTTTACCTTCCTATATTGTAATAGTCACAATACTTATCAAATACTTTACTGCATTTCGTAAATCAAAAAGCAAGCATTTCCAAGGGCTTTGTCAACCCTATTGCTTTGTTTGTGGCCCTCGCAATACTTATTATTCCCAGTTGATGAAGTTTGTGATGAACAATTTTAAGTTGAGGGTATCAAATGCTTTTGATAGGTCGAAAAACAATCCCGCCACAACATGTCCTGATTCTTGAGTTCTTGGTGTATGAACTCCAGTTCCATTGCCGCTGTCTCAGTGGATCTTCCGCTTCTAAAACCGTGTTGATGCTTGCAGAAAATCTGAAATGTATTTAGAAAATTTAGAAGTCCGTCGTAAATGGCTCTTTCAAATATCTTTGAGAAAGCATTCAAAATTAACACTGGTCTATAGTTGTCTATGTTTGTATGGTGAACTTTCTTGTATAGCGGAATCACTTTGGCCGTTTTAAGCAATTTTGGAAATTTGCCTGTTTCCATGGATTGATTTATCAATATCTGAAGTGGTTGAGCAATTTCACTGCAAACTGCCTTTAGTGCTTTGATGGGAATGTCGTCAGTGCCAACTGATTTTTTGTTTTTCAAATTTTTAATGATCTTTTCCATTTCAGGTATTGTCACAGGTTCCCAAAATATACTATTTGGTTGCAGCTCAGACGTAGAATATGTGGTCGTAGTGGCATCGTTCACCCTTCCAAAGTTTTGTTTTATTTTGTTTTCAGCTACAGTCGAAAAGTACATTCCAAATTCATCAGCCACTTGGCTTTACTCAGTCATCATTTTCCCCTTGATGTTAAGATGTATTGGTTTATTTTGCTTTGTTCTTCCTAGTTCTTCATTGACTATAGCCCCCATTTGCCTCGTCGTGTTTTCGGAGTTCATTATGCGATCTTTGTTGAGATTCACTTTGGCGCTGTTGACTGATTTCCTGTATTCCTTTTTCTGCTTCTTATAGAGTTAATGGATATTCTCACCTTCTGTCTGAATAGCCAGGGAATACAGATTATATAATCTGTCTTTTTCCTACCCCAGCTCGGTTGTAAACGAATTATTGTGAGTCTTTCTGATTTTTATTTGTTTTCTTGGGCAGGTTGCATCGAGATGCCAAATAAAGCACTGTAGGAAAAATTCCAATGCAGAATCGATGTTAGTTACTTGCATACCACTCCAATTTTCTTGTGTCAGTCTCTGCTTCAGATCACTGAGATTTTTTTCAGTTAGGGATCTTTTATTTATTTGTCCGTTTTTAATGGTCGTTTCTTGTGGCTTGGTAGTAATCAATAATTCTTGCAATGTGTGGTCAGATAGGTGCGGCTCTGACATTTATTCTTTATAAAACTGTTTTTGCTTAGTTCTGGTTAGTTTTGTTAAATTTTTTAAAAATATGTGACTTGAATGTTTTTTTCTTTTGTTTTGTATTAATTGTTACCAGTTAGTAACATAAAAAAAATGTCAAAGAAAATATGTTTTAAATAAAACAGCATCAACCAATGTTTCTTGACCTAACTATAAGGATTCAGTAATAATCAAATTCTTTTAACAAAAAAAACTATAAAACAATATTAGTGGGTATTCCCTTACTTCAGACGCTTCTTCCCTCGGGAACACTTCCTGAATGAGGAGCTAACCAAAGGGATGGAGCAAAGGGCCTAGCCAGAGGGAGGGGACAAAGGGTCTAACCAAAGAAATGGGACAAATGACCTAATCAAAGGGATGGGGCAAATGTCATAACCCAAGAGTAATATTAGTCGTCGAAGTGAACTATGACATTTTAGGTAGCAAACGCCATCTGTTAAAGGTAGCTGTGTTTATGTTGCTGAGGTTGGCACGGTTTTTAACAATTTTCACCGTTGTCTTTAAAGATAAAGGTATTAAACCTGGTATATTTGTAATCAGTAAGAACAGGCGCATTCGAAAGTATATAATATGCAGAATATCCATAGTAAACAGGTATCTCTGATGTCTCATATATTTGTCGTCCACGTGGGCTACGTCATTTGTCAGAGTCACCTGTCAACTGTCATTTGTCAAGGTCAACTGTGATTTGTCAAGATCATATTTGCGGGCGGGGTCCGATGCAGGATGACGTCATAAATATTTTAAAAAAAGCTTGGCGGCGATCGACGGAGCCGGTCCAGAGATATAGTTTTTTGTCATTACTGCCTTAACGACGCACAGAGGGGTATATGCATTCAAAATCTGGCCATAATTCGAATTCGCCAAACACATTTTTTACTATCCAAATCAATTCTCGAAATTGTCAAAAGAATGGGGCATCTGCTTAAGCATCCAATTTTGCGATGATTTAATCGTAGTAGGCGTAGGCGATTCGTAAACATGCATCAGTTGACAGTGACGTTTTTAAATATTACGTGTTTTTTAAGTCATTGAGGTGAAATTACATTATATTTATCGTAATAATAAGTGATTATCTCTAGTATTTTATCATGGATATTACTCCAAAGGGTATGTAGATAATATTTAAATAGAATTTTTATATGAAACTCTATCTAAAATATCTTTTCTTTCTGCCTGAACGTTTCAAATAATTACAGTGATTATTTATTGGTTATACACTACAATACAAATAGGTTTTAGTTACACCTCCAGGAATTTCCCGGTAAAGAATAATACTGAATGTTATAATGTGTTTCATATACATTGAAAATCACCCATAATAATTTACCAAAATTTACCAAATAATGATTTTTTAATTTTTTTTGTATTACTCGAAAAAATAGTGAAGAATATCACAAACCATCGGTTAATCAAAAGTGATGAGTATTCTCTTTACAGGTTTGGGAGAAAACGAGAAAACAATCACTCGGAAAGCATTATATGAGATAACTCAAGACGAAAATGGGACGAAAAATTCGTATATTTAGAGGAGCGCTTGATTAATGATACTAAATGCCCTCAGGAACAGCTAAGTCTCCTAAAGCGTAATCTCTCTCGCTTCAAGTACGAATTTAAGGTTCGATGGACCGCAGCTCGTAACACTAAACCTCTATTTCTAAAAAATAATGAACAGTGGCTTCAAGGAACCATCAAGTTGCCCACATATAGTTTCTATAAAAAAGGTCGCCCTAATAAGACGTTCCAAGAACTGAGCGAGAGAAGTAAAAGGCGTAGAACTAAAGAATTACGTACTGTGAACACTTCAGAAGAGTTAAGTTTTGCCGCTCAAATGAGCCTCAGAGGATCAGGTCAAGTAGATGCTGCCAAGGTTGTGAAGGACGTCACAAGTACTACACCCAAAAGAGCCACAAAGTATAGAAAGGCTATAATAACAGTCCAAGGACATAAACAGCTGTCGCCGACAGAGGCTTTATCGGTTTTTGTCGAAGCCGAATTGTCAAGGAGACAATATAATATAATAAGACAAAGCAACACGTGCACATATCCGTGCTATTCAATTATTCAAAAAGCCAAAGCTGAGTGCTACCCATCACGTGAGGCCTATAATGTAACTTCAACATGCGCGGAGTTAGAGTTGCAGGCCTTACTAGATCATACATCAATTCGCTTGTGTATAAGTATATCAGAAATTCTAGAAAGTCTTACAAAAACGGAAAAAGAAAATCTGCAACTTATATCAAAGTGGGGTTGTGATGGGTCCCAGCAGAGCCAATTCAAGCAAAAATTTGAGAGCAATTCTGAAAGTGACGCTAACATTTTTCAAAGCTCTTTCGTGTATTTACAACTCGTAACAGAAAGTAATAATCAGAAAAAAGTTATTTGGCAAAACCCAACCCCATCCTCGCCTCGATATTGCCGACCTATCCGTATCAGATTTGTCCACGAAACTACCGAAATAACAAAAGAAGAAGTGGAATTTATAGAAAAAAAGATTAGCTTGCTCCAAAAAAGTGCAGTGAAAATAGCTACTGGTAATTTCCTTGTAGAACATAAACTAGCATTCACAATGGTTGATGGCAAGGTGTGTAATGCGATTACTGACACCAAGTATACTATGAAATGTTATATTTGTGGTGCAACGGCTAAAAACTTCAACAATCTAGATGCTATGTTAAATATGGATATTAACCCAGAAAACCTTAGATTCGGTCTATCTACATTACACGCCAGAATCCGATTTTTCGAGAGTGTACTGCATTTATCGTATAAATTACCAATAAAAGTATGGCAAGTTAAGAAAAACAGTGAGGAAAATAGAATAGTTCAAGAACGTAAGAAGTCTATACAGCAAGCGTTTAAAGATGAAATGGGTCTGTTGGTCGACTTTCCAAAAGCCGGCTTCGGAAACACCAATGATGGAAATACATCCAGGAGATTCTTCAGCGATATTGAAACAGCCGCTAAAATAACAGGCATAGAGGTTCGCCTTCTGCACAGATATAAAGTGATACTTGAAACTATATCATGTGGATTCAGAGTTGATGCTTATCTTTTCTCCAAATATGCTTTTGACACTGCAAAAATATATGTGGAACTCTATGGCTGGTATCCAATGCCTCCGACAATTCATAAAGTCCTTATTCACGGAGGAGCTGTTATCTCTTCTGCAATTCTACCAGTAGGACAACTTTCAGAAGAGGCTGCGGAAGCCCGCAATAAACACTTCAGAACTTATCGATATGGATTTGCCAGAAAATTTAGCAGAGAAGCATGCAATTTTGATGTGTTGAATAGACTCCTTCTTAAATCGGACCCTCTAATTACTAACATGAGACCTCAACCCAGAAAAAAGACAAAACCTTTCTCAAAGGACACAATGGATATGCTTTTACCTCCAGAAATGTTTTGTTCCACGGTATCAACTTCATGTAGTGCAGTTAATGATGGGCCGTTTGAAACTGTCGAAGAAGGGGAAACAATGGAAGAAAATATTAGTGAAGATGAATGGAGCAGTACTTCAGATATGTGAAGCACCGAACGTCACTGGTATACTTAATTAATTTTTAATTTAATTTAAACAAAACCAGGGAATCTTTAAATCGGAACAATTTCGAAAATATTTGTGTGCTCGAAAAAACTTTCAGTTATAATTGAAGCACTTATATGGTATTGTAGGTTAATTTTTTTCATGTATTTTTTGTTGTTCGCTTAAAACCACGTTAGATTTTATTTATTGAAGAAAGATATATTTTTTTCTGGTCCATCATCAAATTTACTTAAAATTATAGATATTTTGTATGTTCATCACACTAGATTTAAGCAAATTATTCAGAATAAATATCGATGGTTTGACATTTAGGTAATTGTTCTGCATTAATGATGAATTGTGTTCCAAAGAGAAACCTAATGACTACCTAATTACGTAACAAACACATTGTGTGATATATCGTTAAATTCAGAATAAAATATTCAATTTATTACGCATAAAATAAATATTTTCGAATATTGGAAATAACAAAGTTGATGATGGCCTCTTGAAGACAAAACGTCGGATAACTTCACTGTTATTGAATAGAGAGGAAAAACTGGCAATGCGAAAGTGTAATTTACAGCAATATATGTTCTCAAATTAGCCCAGGAATAATCGAAGAAACAATACGATTTCTCAGTTTCTTGCGATTTTCCGGATATCTCCGGAAATACTCGGAATTTTTAAAATATTTTTAAGCAGCATCGGCATGTTATTGGCGCTACATAAATAATCAGCTTTACCACAACTCAACCGACCCTGTATCATTTACCGTCTCTTATGAGGTCTCAATGGTCACTATAGAATATGGAACACCCTGTACATTACCCTGTAGCTATTATTTTTTTCAAAATATTCGAAATTATTGCACTCAAACATCTTAAAATATTATTTCTCACATTTTCGACCCAAAATACTCAAGAAAATAATTTTGGCCATCTTTTGATATCAAATACCCCTATGTGCGACGTGACGTAGTAGTTTCTCCTATTAATACGGTACAATTGTGTTTTAGGTGAGAGATGATCTTTGCACCCACCATAAACTACATTGTCTTTTACTAACATAATATATGAGTTGTGTCGTTTTTTAACTTGGAATTTAAAATATTTGTGTGTGTATTATTTTGAGTTGCGTCATTTTTTAACTTTAAATTTAATATATTTGTGTGGCTTAATTTGACATTTGTCACTTTTGAAGTGTGCAAATATAACGTAATTTTTAGAAATTAGTCTAGAAGGTTTTTGATGATTATAAAAAGAGGGAGCGTAGATAGTATGCTCCGAGTTTGTGTGTGTGTGACTTAAAATATGTTTACAATAATAATAAGTTTAGGTACAAATTAACAACTAGAGATGTAAATATTTCTACATCGTTAGAGAAATAGTGTTTAAAAAAACTTATTCTGTCTGAAATTTAAAACCATATTTCCAGCATATAAAATGCCCATATGTAATAAAAAGACAATTTCAGCGGTTTAAAAACAAAGATATTGTTAGTTTCGCAAAACAAAAATAGCATTATCAGAGGTATTTATGTAATCGCAGCTTAGGAAGATCGCTGCTGTGGTTTTTTTATTTAGGAAAAAAAAGTTTGAAGGTTTTCGTCTAATTTGATTGGATTTTTAAATTTAAAATTTGAAAAAAAGGCTTCAACTTTAGGTATATGAAATAAATAATAAATAGGGTTTTGCCACCCCTTGAGCCTTTTTTAAAGCTACAAAAAAATGTTTATATAAACGATGTTGGATTTTTCTTAAATATTTACTATTAACTTTGATATTTTAAATGTAACACATTGTATTTTTTGACATTTTTGGATTTTCCTCATTCTCTTTTCAAAAATATATATGTCTATACTCGGAACAGTGGTTTTTGACTTATTCGGCTTTAAAGTTGCCACATATGACAAATTTACCGTGATACAATTCGACGATACTAAAATCGCTTTACCCATGAAAACAAGAAAATTATTATTATTTTAATAATTAACAAAAAAGTCAATGCAACATAATATTTTAATGTTTTATAAATGAACCGATTGCTAACAGCCTTTTTATAAGTTAATTATATGTCACGTGACCCCTTTCATTATCGAAGCAATTTTGGAAAATTCTTTCCAGTTTCCTGATAGCATTGGTAATGAAAATGGAACATTGTATATTTAAAATGACAGTTTCGTGGTCTACTTTTTACCGCAATTCGTCTATGTTGTCCATTCTATTAAGGTAAACTTTATCTTAAAAAATATCCAGTGTTTTAAGGTTCGGACTGTTGGCTGGCCAATGAATATTACCATGTTTACCGATTAACAAACCATATCGAGCGTTTAAAAAAATTGTGACATCTTGGATGTCGTGAGATGGTGCCTCCATCTTGGTGCCAAATTATTTGATTATAGCTGCTCCAGATTGTTTTCTATCTCGTTATTTAATAATAAATTTATATATCGTTCCCCTGTTAAGATACCCTCAATAAAAACGCCGCACCACACATGCAACGACTTCCGACTTTGCTTTTTTCGTTCTTCAATTATATGAGGATTTCTTGCTGCCCAAAAGTGATTATTTTTTCTATTGAACATGCCGGCTGTGGTAAAACAATCTTCATCTGACCACAAAATCCTTTCAAACAACAGCCTATCTTGTCGCAATCTCCCCAGCATATCCTCGCAGAATTGGAGGCGTTGATTAAAATGATTGTCAGTTAACTGCACCGGTATAATTTTATATGGACGGTACTGATGCTTCCTAAGCATCGAATGGATATAATACCAAGATTTTCCTGTTATTCTAGAGATGTCCGGAATCGATTTGCTTGGATTGTCTAAACATTATTTTTAATTACACTTTTAGACTACCTCTGGAAATATTTGTTAAGCTTCAAAATGTAATAATATAGTTGATTCCTCGTCAATGTTTAATTTCGCTTATTTTCTTTACCTATGCAGGGATTTTCTTTGTACATAGTTTTTTACTAAACATGTAACAGTTTTTCTAGAACTCGAGCTCTAGGATATAGCATCCTGTTTTTTTTTCCGCTTAGGGTTATTAGCGTGTAAATACGTTTTATACTAAACTAATAGGCCTATAATTATTCCTATACTACACTATGCTACAGTTTTTATATATTACTATACAGGTTGCAATCTTTGAGAAATCCCAAAACATTGTCCAAGTCTTTATTTAAGATTTCTTGAATATTGTTTTTGAGATTGTACTTGGTTCACTCAGCACTGTATTTCCGGCATTCCACAAGGATATGTTTGACTGTCAGTGGCATAACACACGACTCACAAGTCGGCCGCTCCTCTCTGGCAAGAAGATAGCTGTGAGTCAGCTTCGTATGGCCAAGCCTGAGGCGCGCTATAACAGTTTTGTCCCTTCGCGAGGATAAGTTACACTGCCACGGTTTAACTGTGTATTTACACTCCCGAAGTTTCGACGGCGAATTGTTCCATTCGTTTTGCCACGAGCGCATTATTTCAGATTTTACATAACATTTAAGATCGCTGCTTATGGTTTCTGTCACAGGTATAAAGTTTATGTTCCTTATTGCATCACGGCCACGTCCGCCAGTTCGTTCCCAGTAATTCCCATATGTGACGGAATCCATATGAAGATGACCTGTTTCCCATTTGTGTGTATGTCAAAAAGAGTCTTGTAAGCTATTTGAACTATGGGATGTCTAATTGCGTTGAGTGCACTTAGGGAATCTGTCAGAATAGTCCAACATTTGGAGTTGTTTTCTCGAACGTGCATCAGTGCTTGTAATATCGCGTATAACTCGGCGGTAAACACACTGGTAAATTTAGTGAGCAAAAACCTAACAGTACCACTAGGAGTCACCACCGCAGCTCCTGATCCTTCATCTGTCTTTGAAGCATCCGTGTAGATCCTAGCTTCTTTTGGGAAATCATTTAGTAGCTTGCAGAGCTCTTTTCGAATTATACTTGGTGATGTGTCTTGCTTCTTCAGTTTAGTAAGATATGTAATACAATGAGGTCTAGGTATAGTCCACGGCGCGGCGGCGGCATCAGGTCGTCTTGTCGAAATAGTTTAGGAATTTCAATATGGCATTTGTCTCTATATCTATTTATGCGTTCATAAAATGCAGGTTTGGATCTCAATTTTGCATTATACAGCGGAGTGTAGCGCGTAGAATAAACATTTTTGTGTACGGGTTTAGTAGGATTCTCAGCTATCGATATGGCATACGAAAGAGATAAATAAGCTCATCGGTGACTCAGTGCCAATTCAGATGCTTGACAAAGCAAGCTGCTTATCGGCGTTGTATAGAATGCACCAAGGGCTAAACGGACAGCAGAGTTTTGTATAGGATTTAGAAGTCTCAGCACCGATGTTGAAGCTGAATCGTACGCGATAGAGCCATAGTCTATTCTGGATATGATCAATGCCCTATACACCATTAACATCACATCCGTATCAGCGCCCCATGTTCGATTTGCTAGTACCTTAAGAAAATTTGGACCTTTACGGCATTTCATCACAACATTTTGTATGTGCGGTTTCCAAGATAGTTTTTCGTCAAAAATAACTCCGAGGAATTTCACGGTATTGTAGAATCTAAGAGGGTATCTGAACATTCTTAAAAGAGGTCTACTATTTTCAACTTTGTTAGAGAAAAGCACACACATCGATTTTTCTGCGGAAAATTGGAATCCTGTTGAAACTGACCAATCCTCTAGCGATTTAATGTTGTCCTGTAGGACACGGGTCATTGTTTCAACATTCTTTCCTTTTAAAATAAGCACAAGATCATCTGTAAACAATTTACATTTCACCGGCGCCGAAACATATTTAGTGATGTTGTTTATTGCTGCTAAGAACAGAGTCACACTGAGTACTGAACTGAGTGCCATTCTTTTGTACGGTTTCTTCTGAAGTAACGTTGTTTATCCTTACTTGAAAACTTCTATGCTGTAAAAAATTTACAACAAATTTTATTAAATTTCCTTTGACGTGAAGAAATAAGTTGTTCTATAATGCGATATCGCCATGCTGTATCATATGCACGTTTGATATCAAGAAAGATTCCGATACATTTCTGATGGTTAACAAAGGCGTCATGTATCTCTGATTCCAAATCTATTATGTTGTCTTGTGTGGATCTTTGTTTACGGAAACCACTTTGCTCTGGACATATTAGTTTGTTTTTTTCCAGGTGCCACAATAATCTTTTATTTACAATTTTTTCGAGTAACTTACACATCACGCATGTCAGAGATATAGGTCTAAATGAGTCTGCACTGTTTAGATTTTTATCTTGTTTGGGTATTGGGACTAATATTGCTTTTGACCAAGCTTTTGGAAACTTATGTTTAGTCCATATAAGATTATATATGTCGAGAAGAAACGTTTTTCCGATTTTGGGGAGATTACGTAAGAAAGCTGCTGGATTATTGTCATGACCTGGACTTCCATCTTTTAGGTCAGTTAGGTTTTCTTCAAGTTCTTCTTGGGTTAACAATTCATTTAATACTGATCCATTTTGATCATCAAGATCGAGGGTGCTGTTTTCCCCACTTTGCTTATGTCTCAGAAATTCATCTGTGAAATTTTTATCGCTAGAGTAAGAAGCATACGTTTTAGCAAATACGTCAGCAATATCATGTGCATTGGTTAGATTTTGTCCATCTTTTTCTATTACCCGAATAGGTGTAAAAGTGTTCTTTCCAGAAATTCTCCGTATTTTATTCCAGACCTCTGAAGACGTAGTTGAGGAAGTTAAAGTTGAGACATATTCATTCCAAGTGCGTTTTTTTACTTGGCTTAACTACGTATCGGGCCTTTGCTTTTAATTTTTTAAACTCAACCATATTGTCCAGAGTATTATTTCTTTTATATTTGTATAGAGCTTTTTTGTATAGCTGAATGGCATCTTTACAGTCATTATTCCACCATGGAACAGGGTGTCGTCTGTCTGAATCTGTGATTACTTCAATAGATTCTGCTGCTGCGCTTGAAAGGACATATGAATAATTTTCTACTAGAGTATCAATTTCATGGTTATGATATGGTGTTTGGGAATTTAGGGCACGATCGACTAACATTTGATATTTAATCCAATAGGCCTTCTTAAGGTTCCATTTTTTAATAGTTGGTAGTTCACATGGTTTTAAGACGTCCGTAATAACTATTGGAAAGTGGTCACTGCCATACAGGGATGGCAGTACCCTCCATTGCAGAGAAAGCCCCAGGGAAGTGTCGCATAGACTGAGATCTATCGCTGAAGATTGACCTGTAGACACATTAAAGCGCGTGTTGTCATCGTTATTGAGAATGTAAAGATTAGCTGATTCTATAGCAATATATAAGTTTTTTCCTCTAGTGTCGGTGCCTTTACTGCCCCATATAGCATTATATGAGTTAAAGTCACATACGATAATTCTTGGAGCAGTTAGTTGGCCTAATATGTGAATAATGTCTTGGGTGTTAAAATCTTTAGATGTTGGAAGATAAATATTGCAGATAGACACTTTTTTTGAGAGCCCTACTGATACCGCCACAACTTTAAGTGGTGAGTTAACGGGGATCTCATGCGCAGTTTGATCTTTACGGACATATATTGACACCCCTCCACTCGCTCTGTTCTGGTTTTCTCTATTTTTAAAGTATCCATTATAGTTTTTAGAGCTGTATGTTTTCTCTTCTTTAAAATTCGTCTCCTGTAGAGCTATAATGGTTGGATTTTCCTCTTTTATTAGGATTCGAAGCATTTCTAGGTTAGAAAAATATCCGTTAATATTCCATCGTAAAACTATGTTATGTATCATACTGTCCATTAGAATTAAAGGGAAAAAATGCAGGTCAATTGTTTATTATCAGTTAGCTGTATCCTGTGATGAAGCGTCGCTTTCTGTACCCGAAGTTAAGCCATCGATGTGATTTCTAATTTTCCTCCTGAATTTAGTGCACCTCGTCTTAAGACTGCGATTGGTAATTTGAGGATAATGCTTTCTATCATATAGTTTAGGGCTGCAAGGTCGGGAGTAAATACCAAAGCTATATTTATGGGGTTTGCGGAGCCACTAATGTTGGCAAATAAGTCCGTAAGTTGGTTCAAATAAATGGTGGTGAATGATTTTCAATAAAATTTTTGTATGGCAAAAATAAGTTCACAGGTTTATCAGACATTTTTTCATGGGAGTTTTCATGTTTGGCTTTTTTTGGGTTCTGTATTGGCTTTACAAAATGTCCTTCATGTTTGTTTTGGTTTTGTTCTGCAGGGGGTGTAAGTATTTCCTTATAGTTTCTTTTAGATGTACTTTGATGTGGGTCTTCTAGTGATACTTCAGTTTGGCTTGGTGTGGATGGGCGATGTTCTTCATGTTTGTTCATATTTTGTTCTGTAGGTGGTGTTATTGTTTCTTTATAATTTGTTTTAATAACATTTTGGTGGGCGTCTTCAATCCTTACTTCAGTTTGACTTGATGCTGATAAAGTGGATTCTAGGTATGCATTGTTATCGGTTATATTCGAAATCTCTGTTGTTTGTAGAGCATCTTGGGGGCAGTTCAGAGCAATATGTCCGGATTGTTTACATTTAAAACAATGACTACCAGTAGATAAGAAAATACGATATTGTGTTTCTTCATGTGATATTAGTATGGTTTCTGGAATATAAGTATTATCTGGGGGCGATATAAAAACTTGTCGGCGGAAGCTTCAAATGTGTGAATAAACCGGGTTAGGTATATTTATCCGTATATACGAAATGGGTGATAAAAGCTTGAGTCCTAAACGCTGGAGTTCCTCCTGTAGTATTATGTTTGGGATAGTTGGGCACACATTGGATAAAATCAATCTTTCAGATGGAATAACTAATCTCCTACCGTATAAGACTTCGTTGCCAACTTTGATTGCCTTGTTGTCGTTAATAAATTTGTCCACTATGGTTTTGCTGGATAAATAGATGCAGATTCGGTTGTTAGATATTCTCGATGAGAACAAAATATTCTTAGGTTCTACTAGTGCTCCAACTGCAAGAATATAATCGATAAGCGTAGAGCCCTCAATAGCATTAAAAACAATAGCTTGAGCTTTTTTTGGACTATTTTGTTGATTAACTACTGAGGCTTAGGATAAGGTTGAATTACTATCAGTATTGTTAGTTTGTAAGCTCCCCGAAGGAAGTCCACCTGACATTATGTCCATAGTTACACATTGTGTTTCTTCTTTTTGGTCATTTATATCGATGTATAGTACGGCCCTGACTTTTCGTTAGCGCTTCGGTGGCACTTACTGATAAGGGGCTGTTCGGTTGTTGCAGCGCTCTACACTCAACAGACGTCGCTGCACGCCGTCCGGCAGACTAGCCCGCACGTGTGGATATTTTACTTCTAACTAGCTATTTCTTCTATAAATGGAATTATAATTAAGCGTACTTACAGTTTTTAGGTGTAACTGATACTATAGAAAAGTGTCTCACAAACGTTTGGAATTAGTCACTACATATACTAATGAAAATTGAATTATTCGGCGGAGCTAATATTAACAATACTGTGAACGTTAATATCAGGACCGGAATCAGCATCCTGTATTGTCGCACTGTTAGTGTCGCGTTTTTCGCATTTCCGAAATACAATTGAATTATTTTATCTTTTTCTTCTTCAGTAAAAAGCATTTTATTAATAATTATTTGACTTGAAAGTCAATAAAATGTTTTCTTTACAAATAAATGTTTTGTTTTTTTCATGGGTAAAGCGATTTTAGTATAGTCGAATTGTACCAAAGAAAGGGGACAAATGACCAAAGGGATGGGGCAAATGTCATAACCCAAGAGTAATATTAGTCGTCGAAGTGAACTGTGACTATGACGTAGCAAACGACGTCTGTTAAAGGTAGCTCTGTTTATGTTGCTGAGGTTGACACGGTTTTTGACAATTTTCACCGTTGTCTTTAAAGATAAAGGTATTAAACCTGGTATATTTGTGATCAGTAAGAAGAGGCGCATTCGAATGCATATCATATGCAGAATATCCATAATGAAGGGATATCTCTGACGTCATATATTTTTCGTCCACGTGGGCTACGTCATTTGTCAGGGTCACCTGTCAACTGTCATTTGTTAAGGTCAACTGTGATTTGTCAAGATCATATTTTCGGGCGGGGTCCGATGCAGATGACGTCATAAACGTTTTAAAAAAAATTTGGCGTCGATCGACGGAGCCGGTGCAGAGATATAGTTTTTGTCATTAGGGCCTTAACGACGTGACGTAGTAGGTTGTGTTTTAGGTCAGAGATGATCTTTGCACCCACCATAAACTGCATTGTCTTTTACCAACATTATGTATGAGTTGTGTCGTAATTTAAAATATTTGTGTGTGTATTATTTTGAGTTGCGTCATTTTTTAACTTTAAATTTAATATATTTGTGTGGCTTAATTTGATTTGTTATACTTTTGAAGTGGGTGTGCAAATATAAATTAATCTAGAAACGTCTAGAAGGTTTTTGGTGATTATAACAAGAGGGGGCGTAGATAGTATGCTCCGAGTTTGTGTGTGTGTGACTTAAAATATGTTTACCATAATAATCAGTTTAGGTACAAATTAACAACTAGAGTTGTAAATATTTCTACATCGTTAGAGAAATAGTGTTTAAAAAAAAAACTTATTCTGTCTGCAATTTAAAACCATATTTCCAGAATATAAAATGCCCATATCTAATATAAAAACTATTTCAGCGGTTTAAAAACAAATATATTGTAGCCTATTAGTTTCGCAAAACAAAAGTAGCATTATCAGAGGTATTTATGTAATCGGAACTTAGGAAGGTCGCTGCTGTGGTTTTTTTATTTAGTAAAAAAAAAGTTTCAAGGTTTTTGTTTAATTTGATTGGATTTTTAAATTTAGAATTTGAAAAAAAGGCTTCAACTTTAGGTATATGAAATAAATAATAAATAGGGTTTTTTTATAATTTGCCACTCCTTGAGCCTTTTTTTAAAGCTACAAAAACATGTTTATATAAACGATGTTGAATTTTTCCTAAATATTTACTATCAACTTTGTTATTTTAAATGGAACACATTTTTGGATTTTCCTCATTCTCTTCTTTTCAAAAATATATAATATGTCTTTACTCGGAACAGTAATTTTTGACTTATTCGGCTTTAAAGTTGCCACATATGACAAATTCATCGTGATACAATTCGATGATACTAAAATCGCTTTACCCATGAATACAAATAAAATTATTATTAATAATTTTAATAATCAACAAAAAAATCAATGCAACATAATATTTTAATTAATTTTGGAATTCTTTCCAGTTTCCTGATAGCATTGGTAATGAAAATGGGACATGTGTGTATTTAAAATTGCAGTTTCGTGGTCTATTTTTTGCCGCAATTCGTCTATGCTGTCCGTTTTATTTAGGTAAACTTTATCTTTTAAATATCCCCACAAAAAATATCCAATGTTTTAAGGTTCGGACTATTGACTGGCCAATGAATATTACCATGTTTTCCGATCCACAAACCATATCGAGCGTTTAAAAAAATTGTGATATCTTGGATGTTGTGAGATGGTGTCTCCATGTTGGTGCCAAATTATTTGATTATAGCTGCTTCAGATGGTGTTCTATCTCGTTATGTAATAAATTTAAATATCGTTCGCCTGTTAAGATACCCTCAATAAAAACGCCGCACCACACATGCAACGACTTCCGACTTTGCTTTTTTCGTTCTTCAATTATATGAGGATTTCTTGCTGCCCAAAAGTGATTATTTTTTCTATTGAACATGCCGGCTGTGGTAAAACAATCTTCATCTGACCACAAAATCCTTTTAAACAACAGCCTATCTTGTCGCAATCTCCCCAGCATATCCTCGCAGAATTGGAGGCGTTGATTAAAATGATTGTCAGTTAACTGCACCGGTCTAATTTTATATGGACGGTACTGATGCTTCCTAAGCATCGAATGGATATAATACCAAGATTTTCCTGTTATTCTAGAGATGTCAGGAATCGATTTGCTTGGATTGTCCAAAAATAATTTTTAATTACACTTTTAGACTACCTCTGGAAATATTTGTTAAGCTTCAAAATGTAATAATATAGTTGATTCCTCGTCAAAGTTTAATTTCGCTTACTTTCTTTGTTTATACATGAAACAGTTTTTCTAGAACTCGAGCTCCAGTATATAGCATCCTGTATTGTCGCACTGTTATTTTCGCGTTTTTCGCATTTCCGAAATACAATTGAATTATTTTATCTTTTTCTTCTTCAGTAAAAAGCATTTTATTAATAATTATTTGACTTAAAGTCAATAAAATGTTTTCTTTACAAATAAATGTTTTGTTTTTTTCGAGTTAGGACGTAGTATATATTTTTGAAACGAGGAGAGTGAGGGATCCAAAAATATCAACAAATACAGGGTGTTCCATTTAAAATATAAAAAATCCTACAACTTTCATATATACATTTTTTGTAGCTTTAAAAACAAGTCTCTCAGATGGTGGCAAATTATAAAAAAAAAACCCTTTACATAGGTTTAAGTTTAGATTTTAATGTGAAAGCAATTAGTTTTGAGTTCTATATAGCATTAAGACTAACATTTTTGAAAAGCTAGAAAAAAAATAATTAGAAACAAAAATACAAAACCTGAGTTTATACAATAGGATAATACCTTCCAAGACACTACCCTGATAAAATTATGAAGTAAATATTTATTACTATTTAATAGAAAGCAGTGTGAAAAACCAGAAAAGTATCAAATATATGTAACTATGGTATTGTTAAGAACATATGTCGAAGCACGAAAATAAACATAAAATACTTTATTTTTCACATAAAAATTGTTACTACATTATTTATTATACTAGACGCTGAGAATTAGTTTACATGAAAATTTACAAGAAAAATTTGCAGGATGTCTTTATACAATGCCGCTTTCAATAATAATTTACAGTTTTTTCAATAATTTATACCTGAGTTTTTAAGTTAGGCTGTGGTTTAAAAAAATTAAATATAGTTTTGCTGCAGATATTTTTTTATCTTAAATTTCGAAGTAGAGGTCTGTTGCCTGTTTTACTTCAATATTTTATCTTATTTTAAAATTTCATCCAATAGCTCGACGTATCACTTTATATTTTGGTTTTGAATATTTTTTTTACCTGGTTATATTTTCAAACTTGGGCAGTTGAAAAGTTTAGAGATATGAATATACAGGATAAGAAAAAAATATATAGAATAGAACTAATAAAAAAAAGTTTAGATTTTTAGCGTTGAAACCAATTAGTTTTTGATATTTGGAATGGTACAGTTTCTGTAAAATAGCGTTAGCGACTAGTTAGAAATTACTTTTAAAAACCTTGACTGTGTAAGATGATTTTAAATTTAAAGAGGCTTTTGAACTTGATATACGTTCAGATTAATATAACAATATATGGCCTCAAAATTTCTTAAACATCGAAACCCAAAAATAATCTAAATGTGTTTTTATTATTCAGTAGGTATTAAATTTTGTATATCAAATGTAGTTAGGTTTTTATTTATTTAAAACTAAATTACTAATATAACAAAATAAAAGTTTTTAATGATAATTTACATTTATTCACTCAGAATAGTCTATATTTCAATTAAATGACTTGTTTAGGTGAATTTTGATGTCCCTGTAATTTTAAAGTTAGTTCTGCATTAAATTTTGTTTTAAATCTAGTTATACGTAGATTTTTTAATCTCCAAGCTTCTAAAGCATAGATAACTAAGGACCTAGTAGTAGACTGAACCAACTTAAGGCTGAATGATTTTCCGATATTTATCAGAATTATTTGTTCTGGTTGGTCATTATTTCTTCTGGCTGCATTAGTTCTTTTCAAGATATTTTCAAACTGTAATATATCATTTTTCGTAGAATATAGTGGATCTTTTAAAAATAATAGGTCATATAATCGTCGAGTTCTTAAATATTTAATTTCTTCTAACATGATATCACCTCCTGGTGTAATGCCAACTTCTTGGGATCCCATAAACCAAGTATTAGTCACTGTATTAAGCTTTAAACCATACATATGACTTATTTTAACTTTTGTGGTAAAATGCATATCAATATATTCTCGTGTGAATTGTGGAAAATTGTCTAAGAATCAAATTTCTGGATTCTCGCTAATGGATTTTTGAAGGTTATCCTTGATATCTTATATAGACACGGTATCAAGCTTTAAACCACACATATGACCTACTTCATCTGTTTTGGTGAAATGCATATCAATATATTCTCGTGTGAATTGTGGTAAATAAGAATCAAACAGTTCTGGATTCTCGCTAATGGATTTTTAAAGATTATCCTTGATATCTTATATAGAGCCATCAAATCCATCATCAAAAACGCTATCATCATCATTTACATCATTTTTATGACTTTTAGGCTGAAATTTAGCTTGTTTAAAGCTTATATTAGGTTATCCATCTCAAATTTTGCTTGCGCTCTTTTGACTTGTGACACACACAAATACGAATCGGAGAATACTCTCTAGTAGTTAACCGCGTGACGAGAGCGAAATAACTGGGAGGCAGCCATTTTATAATCATCAAAAACCTTCAGGAAATTACGTTATATTCGCACACTTACTTCAAAAGTGTCACCACTCAAATTAGGCCACACAAATATATTAAATTTAAAGTTAAAAAATGACACCTCAAAATAATACACACACCCAAATATATTAAATTCCAAGTTAAAAGGCGACACAACTCAAAATATTACACACATATATATTAAATTGAAAGTTAAAAAACGACACAACTTATATATAATGTTAGTAAAAGACAAGTTTATTATAGTTAAAAGTAAATTATAAAAATATTTAAAACATTTTGTTTAATATAAATTGAAGATTATATTTCTTTTCTACGCCATAAAAATCTGGGGAATAATTATAATTAATATATAAAAACATATTTGAACGCTTTGGAATAATAATTAGTGTTTAATATTACTGAATAATAAATTAGTTGTAAATAGATGTGGTTTTCTTAATTATAAAAATTAACACATTTATCAGTCTACTTATTAAATTCAAAAACTCCTATCCTTAGTCGCAATTTGCTTTTTTCCTCCCCCCGACGCTATTTTTATGTTAGAAAACATTTTTTCACATACAGATAGAGGACGCAACGTCCTATATCTCACGTAAAACACAACATACTAAGTAAACTCGTTAAGGCCCTAATGACAAAAAATATGACCTTAACAAATAACAGTTGACTTTTAACATTGACATGTGACCTTGACAAATGGCAGTTCACAGGTGACCTATGAACTGCCCATGTGGGCAGTCATCCACGTGGACAAAAAATGTCTGACGTCAGAGATATTGAAATACCCTCCCCCGGGAGATGGAATGCGCAGGAACGTCCTAATCCGTCTACTATAGATATCCTGTATATTTTATGCTGTCGGATGCCAGCCTCAGCGAAATAAAGAGAGCTACTCTCAACGTTTGTATTCTTATTTATATACCTATGTTACTGAATATTAATTTTTTTAATCTATGAGCAGACCATGAAGACCTAAGTACTAGGTACCGTGGTTGCTTTAAATAAAGACAGGGAAAGTTTATTGATGCGGGATTTAAAGACTTGCAGATTAGGAGGAGAAGGAAAGACGCTGGCAACACATTCCATAATCTGGACACTCTGGGAATAAAAGAGCAGGTCTTTGGTCTTTGCAGTTGTACCGGAAGGGATGCATATGGGTTGATGCTCGTGTCTCTATGCAGGAATGACTAAGGAGGGCATAATGGATATTTCATTAGAACAGAATCCGTAGTAGGATCTGTAAAACATCGCCCACAATTCGACGATGCTCTAGTGATGCAAGCTTCCTTGTGCGGTTTGGATTATCAATTAGACAAATAGCTCTGCTTTGGACAGAGTCAAGAATAATAAGGATATAAGGAGAGATTGCTCCCTATATGTGTGAGCAATACTCAAGACAGGGTCTGATTTGAGAAGTGTAAATGGTAAACAGGTTGTCAGAAGAAAGGTATTTTCGAGCTCGGAAAAGAAAACCCAATTGCTTCGCGGCTGCTGATACCGACTAGACTAAAGGAATCTTTGGCTTCAAGTATTTGATTATTCATTTGAATGGTGTGGGTACTGGAAAATGATTTGTAAGACGTGTTCTTAAGTGTTTTGAAAAAGTCGTATCTTTTTAACATTGTAGGTAATTTCGTGCATGTTGTATGGCAAAGCTGGTACTGATGGAAGGAGGAAATGAAGAGGAGGGATTAAAGTAGAATTTGCGGCGAATTGTTTTGCAAAAAGCTCAATGTTTACTTTAGAAGTAGAGATGATTTATTCACCTTCACTTCAGAGGTTAAGGGTGTGAAGGAGCTTTTGCGGAAGTTTTTATTGATATTTTTGGTAACCGACCAAAACAAGGAATAACTCTATTGCCTTTTATATGTATACTGAATGCATTATTGGTTTCGAGAATTATGGGACTGTAATGATTTCGTGCCTCGTTTTTGGCCTGGATATTTTCTGAAGTAGGGTACTTGAGAAAATTGTTATCAGTACAAGTGGCGGCTCGTGGATTTAAGAACGGGTGAAGCGCAGCGTAGCTAGGTGCATAGCGCCGCAGACGAAAATTTTTCAGGGTGCCACGCCCAAATGGCTACTTTTTTAAACCTTTTTATAAGGTTAATTAGCTATAGCTTTGGAGCTTTTTTTAATACTTAGGGGAAATAATATGTATTTATAAGATTTTAGATATATTTTCTTGTTCTTAAAAAACAGTTATTTACCTATATCTTAAAGCTAATTTCGATTCGATTCGATCGATGCAAAACTGCTTCCGCCTCTGATGATCCGAACTCACTAATTTACATTAATTCTATAACAAGCGCCTGCAGCAGCAGTTTTATGCCTGTCCCATCTCTATTTGGCTTACGGATATTCACCATTGCGTTGTCATAACAACTGCCGTAAACAAATCTAAGCGCGAAAGCTGGAGTGTGGGGGGCGTCTAATGCGGAATTTGTTACTGCTAATTGTGATTCTTATTATGAAAAGGTGTTCAACGCGCTACGTATTTAAGTCCCCCCCATTCCAGATGACAGTGTAAGTAATATTCTATCGGAAATATTTGACAATGAAATGCATCATTTGAGGAGCCACATCTAAAGAAATGAACATTTTAATAGTAATTGATTTTCCCACCAACCTAAATAACTACCGCTTAGGTTTATCCACATAACATTCCTGGATCCGTTTTTTCTTCTTCATATTGGATCCCGACTACCCATAAATTTAAAGTTAAAATGGCTTTAAAAGTGGACAAACCATAGCCAAGGTATGACTTCTCAAATGAAGGAAATACAGCAAGGAAGTTTTTTGGAAATCCCCAAACTAGCTCGGAAATTACAGGGGTTAACCAAAAGTTAATTCACAATTTCTCAATAATCTTGCGAATCTTATCCAGTGGTGGTATAGTAGACTTAAATAAATTTAAAATATTTTTAGATGAAGCTAAAAGGTTTACATAAATCTTTATAAATGTTATAATATGCCAAGCACAGTCCATAAAGTGCTTGTTCATAGAGATAATTGACGCCTTTTCGCTACCAACTGAAGAGCTTTCCTAGGACGCTCTTGAGGCATCAGGAGGTGAGAAAACATCTATTATCTCAAACTAACAATCCCTCTAGGGCTGCTTTAACTAAAGATTTATTATATACATATTATAGTATCCTTCTTCTTACTTCAGATCCTTCCGAAGAATCCAGTGGAATTTTAGTGCCAAACAGTACGAGGTGGCATTTATTCTACAGCTACCTGTTGTATGGACAGGAAACAGTAATTAGACCGTGGTCAGAGAAAGTGAGGGGAGCGGAAATGGAAGACTGATAGGGCTGAGTGGTGAGAAAAAGGTTCAGTGAATTTTGGTTATGAGTGACGATGCATGGGAAGTAGGTTCTTTGATGAGGTTGGTGAGAGATTGGCTCATTGCAAAGGCCTCTGCTGCTCTTAGGGATCGGTTTTAGTGGACCCTAACCATTCTTTATTATGAACATTAAAATTGCCAAGGATAGTGATTTCAGAGGAATGAAATTCAGAGATTAGGAAATCCACTTTACCAGATAGAAAGTCGAAGAGCTCGTTGAAGGAATTGTCTAAGGGAGAGCGATAGATACAACAAATACATTTAGTGGCAGTTCTGAGGGCTAGTTTGAGCCACAGGATATCGAATCTGTTCGACTCAAGATTTTCAAGTCCTGTATATGATAGATTACTAAGAACGTAAGCGCAAACTCCACCGTTCAGGCGGAATAAGAGAAGTTCATAGCCAGGAAAGAAAAAGGTGATTGGTTGCATTATTTTGGTTTCGGTTAGGAAGAGAATATGAGACTTGTAGGATTGGAGCCAGTTGTGAACAGAGTGAAATTTTTACCCAAGCCACAGATATTGGTGAATGAGAAATAACATTTCGATGGTGGAGCGCCATAAGTACCTCTCACCGGGAGATCCGAAAGAGACCGACTCATATACACAGTGATAGAAACGTCAGTAAACACTTCACTAATCCTTGGAATGTGTATGTGGGATGGTACCTGGTCGGGCAAGGAAAAAAACTTTACCACCTTTTTTTACCAAAAAATAAAACGTAAGTAAAATAAAGTAAAGAAAATGAACGAAATAAAATTTAATAAAAAACTAAATAAAATTAAAGAGAAATAAAATAAGACAAACAAATAAAACATTAAATAAAAATTTTAAAAAATGATGGCTTCTAGACCATGCGGCAATTATCAATTTACATGCAATGTATGTTGTGTTTCTTTAGATGTAATCTATATTAGGCTAAACATCTACAACATCACAACATTTATTTATTTTACCTTCCATTATCTCTGTAATAACACCTACTTCATAAACGCCTGTTGACTTCATCCTTTAAGACATCGTCCTTAACTAGCCAGTTAACGCAATGGTTATGGTTCGTGTTGATTGAACCTGAGGTCCTAAGATCAAAGTAACACAGACTTTTTTTCAAATAAAAAATAATTAATATTTAATTGTAAATTTCCTCTAATGGATGGCCCATGTGACACAACTCAGGTCACTACCGTCTCAAAATTAAAAGCCTAATATCGCGCAGCGACTGAACGAACATGGCCGAAAAAGTAGAAAACCGATTTTCTTTTTTAAAACCTAAGTATTATTTATCAAAAGTTATATAATGGTTTCGGCGTATTTTTGTCGGGTTTAAGGTAAATTTGTCGTTTTAATACAATTCATGTGATTGCGCGTGTAATAGTTACACTACAAATGGTAGGTTTTAAAGCTATTTTTAGCAACACATAGCTGCTGATACATGTTTTGTTTTAGAAATGCCTTTAGTGATGTGTCCCTAATTGTAGGGGTAATTATGATATTAATAGCCCTAGAGGGCTGTTTTTGTTTCCTAAGTAGCTTAATGGCATTAAACGAGATGACTTTTCCCGAACAAAAAACTCTCGGGTAAAAAGGAATTCCCTACTCTAGTGGAATTGTGAATTTTGTAAGAGTTGGAAAGTGTTTTAATTTAGGTACGTAAGAAGCATTTTAAAAACGAAGAAATTTTACGATCTTCAATTGAGCGTCAAAACGTTTCACTGCTTCTTCAGGTTTTTGATGCCAATATTATTGTAGCTCTTTGTGAACTACGTCCGAAGATAAATCTTGGTAACTATGAAGACACAGCAGACTACATAAATATTATTTGTATATGGTGGGACATAGTCAACGTAAAAAGTTCAATCTTTTTAAGACAACTGTTCGAAAGTGAGAGTATGCTGCGTTTAATGAGTGTAGTTTTTCTTATATTAAATTCAAAGCCTTTTTGAAATTCATTTAAAAAGGGGGATATGTCTGCTTTCATATGATGCTAATCGTTTATCTAATATTGACAATTGTAAAGTTTCTGTTGGTTTGATAAATGTTTCTGCTATTGACGAAGGTGAATTGGAGAGCATATCAGAAAATATCTGGCCATCCCTCGTATTATTATACATCGCCGGTTTTGCATCTTACTCATTATTAAAACATGTCCATTGTGAATACTGTAAAGTATTTTTGTTACAAGCAGATACTGATGACAACACTTTGCCTAACAACCTGATTAGTGCAAAAGATGGGGGTGCGTTGCGTTACCCAAATGAGGATGTAGATATATGTTATGCATACGCATATATTACTTTAGATAAATTATTATGTTTAGAATCAGAATGTTTGCAAGAAAAAGAACACAGGAAATTACTTACTACTTTGGCATTCGATACTGTTATTGGTTTAGATCTTTATTAATTTTTCGGATATAGTTGTCCTGATCATTCTACAGACTTGTATCTAGTAGTTTTGTGTGGTATTTACAATTTAGACATATTTCCAAAATTACTTCTAATTGGTGTTCTTTTTTGTAATGGAAAGGCTGTAGTAGGGATGTATTGGCAGGGTTAGGGTAATAATAACAGTAAATTATATTATTATTTAATTATATTTATACGTTTGGGTAAATCTACAAAAAGGAACCATATATTATTTAGATTTTCTTCATTTTAACATTATCAGAAGTAGGTATTTTTAAATCAGTTATTATTTAATATTTGATAAGCTTTCTGGTGGCAATTTTCAAATCGGTAAATATAATATTACGACCGAAAAGCTTATGAAATTTTAACAATATTAAAATAGATTTAGTTACATACTTAATACCTAGATTTTTATACCTAATTATCTAAGAACTTGTTTTCTTTATTTAATTTACAGCTAAATTATCAATATGTAGTATGCTGTTTCCATTTACAGTGTACCTACAAAATTACAGTATTTAAAAACTTAAAAATGCACCCCTTTCCTATTAATACTGTATTGCTGGTCACGAACGTCACTCGCCGCATCTTGCCGCCATCTTGAATTGGGATGCCTGGCTTTTATTTTTGAGACACTTGTGCTCAGATTAGAAAGCGGAGGTTTTTAGCATCAGTCGGGGGAGGTGCTTAGGAAGCGGTAGGGACGAGGCGAGACCGTGTGCTGTCGAGCATCTGATTGGCCGGGCGAGGCCTAGACCACAAGTTATGACCATATAGGAAGCGGAGGGGGCGAAGCGAGAAAGCTGTCAAGTTAGCTATAGGAGAGGTGATGGGAGCCTGAAGTAAGGGAATTCTTATTAATATACGTGAATAAATAAAAAACCCAAATTCATGTTCATTTAAGCCCCAAATTGACGAAACAATTAGCTGCTTATTTATCTTCCAGCTTTAGTTTTTGTTTAATTATTAAGTAATAGGAATTTAAAATTCATGTTTCCTTTTTTCTTAAAAATCTAAAATTATACAATCACAGAATTAAATCAATTTTGTTTAAAATAACATTTACAAATTGCTAAACCAATGCTACTGAATAATAATTCGATATTCACAAAATACTAAATTACTAAAGTGTTTTAACTTTAACTCCTTTTTTTTGCTATAAAGTAATGGTGTTGGTAGCAAACTGCCAAATTATACAAATAAGCACTATTTTGTCTTAAATTCTGAAGAAAAAGATTTAGCCTAACAGTATCTAACACCTCGGTATTCTTATAAAGTATACACTAAAGGTCACTAATCAACATGTAGTGAGAAAAAGCGATTCATTAAGGAGATACGTCAAAATCACTATGACGCTAAAAATAGTGAGGCAATATTGAACCCCCAGTTTACAGAAAATACCGTCACATTAAATGCAGATAACTGCCTTAAATTATCTGTATTATGTATTTAAATGACTTAGGAAAAATACATGCATATGAAGACTATCCCATCACTGATGTTCTACAAATGGTAGGAAGGGCCAACAGACCTCTTGAAGATGACGATGCTAAATGCGTGTTGATGTGTCAGTCATCGAAGAAAGACTTCTTTAAAAAATTCTTGAGTGATCCATTACCTGTAGAGGTATGCATTTTTAGCAATATTAATAATTTTAGTAGATATTTGATAATGTGATAAACATAAACATTTTTATATTTTTTTTTACCATACAAACAAATTATTCGTTTTTTAAATAATTCATGACTGTTTAATAATTGTAGAGTCATTTGGATCACAGACTTCACGATCATTTCAATGCGGAAATCGTAACGAAAACAATTGAAAACAAACAAGATACGGTAGATTATCTTACATGGACATTTTTATATAGAAGATTAACGCAAAACCCAAATTATTATAACCTGCAAGGCGTGACCCATAGACATTTGTCTGATCATTTGTCGGAATTGGTAGAAAACACACTTTCTGACTTGGAACAATCCAAGTGTATTAGTATAGAAGATGACATGGATTGTGTGCCACTGAACTTAGGGATGATTGCAGCGTACTACTATATTAATTATACAACTATTGGTAAGATTGACTTGTTTAATATTCGTACCGAGTGACTGTGCTACTGATAATTATGTACTACTAGATTGTGAAAGTGAGGAAATGTTTTGGGGATTCGAAAACTGAACTGCAGAAAATTATTGATAGTAACGTATATAAATGACTGATCGATTGCTAAGAATAATTAAAATTTTAACAAAAAGTTTTTTCTTTACTTCTATTTTATTTTTTTATATACCAAATAATTTTTTCCACTACACAGGGTAGCCGAAAAAGAATAATGCAGAACGAATAATGGAAACGAAAAAATAAAACAATTTTGTACATACATTTTTTTTTTCAACTGTGTAAGGTAACCCGAATTGGGCCGCCCATATGTTCAAGGTCTTTCAAGGTACGACAGCTCCAGCTCCTATAAGCGGAGAAGGTTGCCGATAGAGTATAGATTGTGGCACTTGAAGAGCATGTCATATGACACTTGGGCCTCGATTTTTATGTATAACCGAAAGGAGCGGGAGCTAACCCAAAGCTAAAACTAAACTTAGAGTAAAAAATAAAGCTAGAAATCATAATTCATTTATAAATCACTTTAGGGGTATACGCCAACATGGTTCCCCTACTTTTCACATTCTATCGTCCAATGTTTACGATGTTTACGAACATGAGTTGGGGATGGCCCATGCCCAAACATGTGGCTATTTTTTGTCACCTGTCAGTGGCGGCGCGACTTACTTCCGCATAAGGAAATATCGTTAATCTTGAAAGGATTACCGTTCCAGGTTTTTACAGATCAAAACATGTTTTCTTCATTTCCGTCAGTCGGTTGATTTGTTCGCGGCATAGCTAAAAATTCTACTTACTCGATTAACTTAATTCTATTTAATTTTGCATAAGAATTAAGTCTGATATAAAAATAAGTAAGTAGTAAAATAGTGGTATGAATTCATCGTGGCGGAACAAAATGAAGGCTTATTAAAATATTTGATATACGATAATGAAGAAAAGGGTCATGCTTTACATTCCTTGACAAAAGGAAGGATTCTTACGTATACTTCATTGTGGCAATTAGGTATTATTAACGTTATATGGTAAAATTTTTAATTTTTTGTTATATGCTGATTTTATTAATGCCAATAATAAGATTTGCGAGATAGTAAATTTCTAATATATTTTTTTAAAAATTCTCAAAATATATTAAGATTTAGAATTCACGAAATCACATCAGAATTCACGAAATCGCATCCGAAAAAACGAAATTGATTCTCACTTCTTCAATTAATTACCTACGAATTTTAAAAAAATAGTCGTTTGGCAACACGGTAACTAATGCACAGCAGACGAATTTCTTTCCCCACTTTATTGTCTAAAATCAAACGATTAAGTTAGTTAGGTTTAAAAGAAGATTAGTTTCATTATATTATATTATTCTTTTAGAGTTTTTTAAAAATTTTTAATTTAAATCCCAGCTCTCATTAGGACCGATACTCCAATGAAATTAATTGTTTTTTGTTATATATGTATATATATATATATATATATATATATATATATATATAATATGTATATATATATATATATATATACAGGGTGTTAAAGTTTTAAGAAAAAATTCGTTTTCTTATAATAATTTTAATACTGTTTTTAGTATTTTCATAAAATTTGGCACGTATCTACTAAGCACCAATAGGCATTTTTTGATGTAAAAGGTTTTTTGATAATTTTACCAGTGGCGTCCGTACGGAATGTAGACAGGAGATTTTTTTTTAAAGTATGGTACGCCACTGCTTTTTCCGGAATTAGAAATCATTTTTGAAATCCTCCTTTATTTTGTGACAAATTTAATTTCTTAACTGTTTTTCGTCCGACGTTTTCGCGTAAAAAATAAAAATTGTTTTCATGCTTTTGTGGTATAACGAAATTATTTTAAACTAGTAGGCTCGTGCCCTATTTTGTTTCTAAAATAATGACATTTGAACAATTACGTTGCGGTCATATTTTGACAAGTATTCATAAAGGTTGCAGTTTTTTAAATTGTGAAAATTTCTTTAATCAATAATAAAAAGAAAATAAGTAAACTATGTTAAGATTTACAAATTCCGAATTAGCAAATATGCATTTCAACTACGGACTTGCTGACGGGAATGCGTTTATGGCTAGGCGGATATATCAAAAGCGGTATCCAAATAGTATCATTCGTGATGCCAGAATGTTTTCAAGAATACACAGAAGACTACATGAAACTGGGAGTCTTAGCATTGACAATAGTTCCAAAGGGGCACATCGCACGGTGAGAACACCAGAATTAGAGGAAGCTGTTTTGAACACAATTGAGGAACATCCAGAAACAAGTACTAGGAAAATTGCGGTAATGCTAAATGTTTCCAATTTTTTTATGTGGAAAATACTTGTTGACAATTTACTTTACCCATATCATATTTCAAGCACTACTGCCGCGTTATTTTCCATTGCGTTTAAATTTCTGCCGATGGTTTTTAGAAAAACTTACTGAAAATCCTTTATTTGTTAACAAAATACTCTTTACTGATGAAGCTAATTTTTCCCGCAGTTCCATTCGACATTTCCATAATAATCATGTATGGGCAGAAGAAAACCCACACGCAATTACTGAGGCGCATCATCAGGAGCAGTTTTCCGTGAATTTGTGGGCTGGAATAGTTGGAGATTTCCTCATAGGGCTGTTCTACTTTCCAGGACGACTGGATGGACTATCCTACCGCCACTTGAAAACGATTTGCCAATCTTGCTCGAGGATGTACCTCTTTTATTAAGAGAAGAAATGTGATACATGCGTGATGGTGCTCCTGCACATTTCAGCATTCATGGTAGGGAATTTCTAAATGAAGCGTTTACCAATCGCTGGATAGGACGTGGCCTTGGCCTTCCAGGTCCCCTGATTTAAATAGTTTAAACTATTTTTTGTGGGGGCACCTCAAGACTAGTTTATACTACACCGGTTCAAACTGTAGAAGAACTAAAGCAAAAAATTTTACTTTCTTGCCAAAACATAAGAAATACTCCTGGAATTTTTGAAAGGGTTCGCCCATCCATGAGAAATAAAATTGAAGCCTGTATTCTAGCAGAAGGAGGACATTTTCAACAATTGTTGTGATAATTAAATTAAATATTAGTTTATTTTGTGCATAAAAGTTGTCAAAACTTTATTTTTTTTTTTTTAGTTTTCAGGCGTTGCAAAATCGCTAAAATCTCATGTGGCAGTTTGGAGGTAAGATGTGTTTTTATTAAATTAAAGTCAATCGATTAAAATAGCCACTACTACAATTCAAGTTTAATACAAAAAATGTATTAGTAAGTATTATTTTGAGTATTGAGTCGAAAACTAATTTTTCATTACCATTAGATTTTAGAGATTTTGCCATGCATGAAAATTGTTTTTATTCTTTTCCGCCAAAACAGTTCGTCGGACGAAAAAATGTCAAGTATTTAAATTTGTTGCAAAAAAAATGAGGATTTCAAAAATAATTTTCATTTCCGGAAAAAGCAGTGCCGTACCATATTTTTTTAGAAAAATCTTCAATTTACATCCCGTACGGACGCCACTGGTAGAAATATTAAAAAATCTTCTACATCAAAAAATGCCTATTGGTGCTTAGCACCTAGCGTGCCAAATTTTATGAAAATACTAATAACAATATTAATGTATGTTATATATATATATATATATATATATATATATATATATATATATATAAATTTTTTTGCCAATTTTAAAATAAAAATATTATTTCTTCCATGAACATAAGAAGGGGGGCAAATAATGTTCAGATACAGAAACATGATTAGCTTTTAGTATGTACGTTTAGCGATTAGAGCACATTTTCCAAAATACACGTTCTTATGTAAAGGAGGAACACTGGAACAGTAAGAAACAAAATAAGAAAAAAGTGTATAAAATATATTGGTTTTACTTTAATCGACATGGACTAAAATACATGAAATTCTGATCATTATCGGCCAATTTAAACATTTTTGGATATGTTTTCTACATTATAAGAAGATCAATTTATGATAAATAAATGCCTGCTATATAAGACAGATAAAAACCTAGAAGTGTTATTTTTTGTTAAATTGGGAATGACTCGGATCCGAGCAAAAGACCAGTTTGATAAATTTAATTTCATTTTCTTGAATAACCTGTATACCTAGAATAGTGGTAAATGTTACTCGTCTTGTATATATATGGATAAACATATCCAAAAATTATTTGCTGGTCAATGTTAACACTTAGAGCTGCACGAAAAAATAACTATCAAAATTGTAGGAGAGTTTAATTTTTTGAAACGTTGAATCATATTATATAACACCCTGTATAATACGTGCTATCAGTTTTAATACACATAAGTTAGGCTTATGTAATAAAATTATCTATTCAACGTAAAAAAGTCGCATTCAGTTGGCTTTATCTTAACTTTAAAAATGATAGCAAAATTTCGATTATTTTTAGCATTTGATCAGTATTATTTTATTTATGCTTATTCCAGTTACCCCAAGAAAATTTAGGTCATATAAGAGTATTTTGATAAGGGTTGTTAAACTGGTGAATACTTTTTACTTTTTCTGTTAAATTATTAAATTAATTTTTTTGTCCCTTTTTTAAACTCAAGGAAAACTTTTTAAGGTATTTTTGCCAATAGTTGTCTAATACAATCAGGGACGTTCTGAGGCTTTTTAATTTGGAGTGAAAATATTAAACGCAAAAATCCTATTGAATCAAAATATAAAAGGCGACTAGAAAAGAAAGTTTTTTTATAGTATCTTCATTTTTGCTCATTTTTCAGCTGCCGCAGTTTACTTCTAGGAAAACTATACCCTAAAAATATAACTTTGTAGATATAAAAGAATTTAAGTATGGGGGACTATAGTCAATTCGTAAAAGGAAAACGCTCTTAGGTTTAAAATAAAACAATTTCGTGAAAATGCATCCATTAGAAAAGTTATATAAATATAAATATATTTGCACAATTCTAATACTTCGACTGAATTAAATAAAATTGGAAACCGACATTGCCCATTTTATATATATGCTATTTTTGCTGGTTGCGGAAGGACCTATAATAAGAGGAATTACTTTCGATTATGTCAAAGGAGACCTTTCTACGATTATCTTTTTTGTGCCTCCATCCTCATCAGACAGGTTTGTCCCCCAAAATTAGAAATATTCGATACACAATCTTTAACCAGTCTTAAACTCTAGCATAGGTGTAATACCTGGCGCTCTGGTTGATTCCGGCTGTAAATCGAAGTGTAAAAATGCCGAAACCTGTGTAAATGGAGGAAAATACATTGGAGCTGGTTGGACAAAATTCTAGATTCAGTACAAGGCATTTGGTTAGTCATTTAGGGAATGTGGATCACATTACGGTATGGAGAATACTTAGGAAACAACTGCTGTACTTTTACACAGGGTACAAGCTCTGGCTTGCTGATTTTCCTGCTAATAAGATTGGTCTTCAAAATAATTACCTTTATCATACCAGTATTAAAATTATTCAGTTTAAAAATTAAATCAAACCGACCACCACATTCCATTTTCATGAAAAACAAAGTTAGGTAATACATATTTTTCTTGGATTGCTTGGCTGTTTAAAACAGTTATGTTTACCTTTTATCTTTTCCAAAGGGGACAGTGGGTAGGCAATTGAATAGATGGCAGGTGTTTTCATAACTGAACATGCGTCAAATAATTCGCTTATTAAATTATTCTGATTTAATACTTGAGAAATTCAGAAAGTAACAGGTGTTAACAAAAATGTATCTAAGAAGATTTTGTATCGTGCCTGCATAAATGTAGACGCATTCGTTGCCGAAAAGTGCAACAGAAATAGATTTCTTTAAAAAGTAAATTTTCTGAAAGTTGAATCTTCAGAAAAAGTAGATGTGATGCAGATATTTGCAAGATAATATTGTTATGAGAGGAAAACCGATTTTGCAGTAATGGTTGGTTTAGCCGTAATATTCAGGGAAGGCGTTTCAAAAAAAATTCGGTATGATATTTGGTTGAGAATTTTGCATTTTAAAGTGTTGTATTGTGTTTAAATTTTTTGACAAATGAACTTCAAGGCATGTTAGATAACCTGTTTTTAGCTGTGCATAGACTTTTTGACTTTTCAGTTTACTGTCGCTGCTCTCGATTTTATAGTAATCTGCAACATAACCGTTGGATTGTTATTAATGGACCTGGGCCTTGTTCCCGGGCTTAATCAGTGAATTTTTCAATTTAGGGATGTATAAAAGATCATATTTATCTAGTGACTCCTAGATATTTGGATGATCTTAAGCCAATAATTAAGTTGACACGTGATAAAATAAGAATACTTTAAGATATTCAAAAAGAAAAATTTATATTTAAGAAATAAATAAATCTATAAATAAAATACTTATTTGTTACTTTTTTAATCGTAAGTAGTTATTCTTTTTTTCTATGCGTTTTTAATATTAGTGTTTATTTAGCTGTAATTTAAATGAAAATGCATGCAAAAGTGGCCATTTTGCTAAATAATTACTAAACAGTGCAACAAGTTACAGAAGAGAATGAAGAATTTGACTTTTGTAAAATTGGTCAGTGACGTCGTTCTTAGGAAGTGGTAAACAATGTAAAAATGTTATTAAAATAATCTGATAGGATTCTGTTGTCTTTATTTGTTATTAATTGATAATGTTTCAGTTAACTAGTTTCTCCAACCGTTATCAAGTGAAAACTATACTATAAGTCCTAAGCTACGATCTTGAAAAACATCAGATGAGGCTTCAAAAATTAGAAATTAAACAAAGAGAATAAAGAATTTGACTTTTGCAAAATTGACCAGTGACGTCGTTCTTAGGAAGTGATAAACAAGAGAACTACAAAGGACCACAATCAATATAGCAGCAAGAAATTTGACAGAAACAAACAAACAAAAGTATGCTTTATTGCCGCAGAAAAATTTTACAATTTTATGGACAAAGCAAAATATACCTAAAATAAGACATATCAAAACATTAATCGAAAAGAATTTCGATAGGTCAATGCTTTTTAAAAATGTAAATTATCAATTTACCAAATCGTAAAACACACGTTAGAATATAACATAACATTGCCGCAAAACAGTTAATGAATCCTAATAACCTTACAAAAATTAAACAAACACACATGTACGAGGTGAATAATTTCGATGACATTGAAATCAAAATTGCAACTATGCGACCTTAAAGTCTATGTTATTATAGTTATACAAATAATTGTGATGTTAAACAGAAGGTATAATGAACTAGTGTAGAATGTAGTATACAAAAAAGAATTAAATTTTGTTTTTAATCCAATACCTAACAAAAATAATTAAGTTTTAAGTGAATGTTCGACAGTTCTTTTCTCTATATGATGATTTTCAAAATTCTATGCTACGAGTTAGGACATGACTCACAAAAGATTTAAGTAAACAAGCGAATTTAGTGACAATTTAAAGAGACTTACTCGCTGTAAAAATCATTAACGCTGTAAAATGGTCTCTCAATGAGGTATGCTTTGGTGTTTTTTCGAAATTGTGCAAGCATAGGGATAGATTTTAAATGTACTGGCAGATTGTTGTAAAGTTTTATGGCGTTGTAAATAATTGATTTTTTTATTAATTCTGAGGAAGGAATGGGAAGATATATATCATGCTTAGAGTTTCTGGTACGGTATACATGTTGTGGCCTTTCTGGGAGGGTGTTTATATGTTTTCTCAGCAAACATACCGTTTCCAAAATAAATAATGCAGGAAGTGTTAATATTTCATGTTTTTTGAAATAGTATTGGCAGTGAGCTCTATTATTTAGACCAAACAAATAACGAATGGCTCTCTTTTGAAGCATAAAAATACTACGAAATTGCTAGGTGGTACAGCAGCCCCAAAAGGGAAGGCCATAGCGTAGGTGGGACTCAAATAAAGAGAAATAAGTAAGTCTGGCAGAAGGAACATCTAGTTCTTTTGAAACTGATCGAATGGCGAAGCAGGCGGTAGAAAGTTTTTTAGTTAAGGTGTCAATATGATTAGACCATTTTAGGTTGTTATTTATATTTAAACCCAGGAATTTAACCGACTCTACGTATTCAATATTGCTGTTATGTACCTGAAGTGGTTGGAAAGGGAACTTAACAACTGTTAGGTAATTGATTTGGCTACGCTATATAGCGCCCACTCGGTAACACACACTGGATAGCGGTTGGCCTAGGTAGACGAATTAAAATATATAAAATAACAGCTACGCTTGAACAAACAAAAACCAATTTAACAAAAGGCGAGGAGGAGCCTTAAGAAAGACAAAACAATAAGGGTGCTCCTTGCGGACAAATGGTAACGCCCCGGTTGTCATGGATACCTACATTTACAGTAAGAAGATTGACGAGATCGTTTCCAAACGTAAATAAAGAATGCTTCTCAAAGATTCAATGTTTACTATAGAAGGAAGAGTATATACGGTCCAAACCAACATCGCATTCTGTGGTGCGAGGCTAAAATCTTGTGTAGAGAGCAACAATGGCGACACTACCTTAATAGCAAATTTAAGACATTTTCAGACAACAGAGTGTTGACACCTCTAATGTCTGAAGGTCACTCCTTTTGCTAAACAAGCCACTTAGACTTAACAACCCACTGCACCCATCGACATCACGCCAGGCTGCACACATGTAGTATATAAGATCGTAGCTTAGGAATTATGATTTAGTTTCTATTTGATAACGGTTAAAAATGCTAGTAAACCGAAACGTTGCAAATTAATAACAAACAAAGGCATTTGAGGCCTGACAAGTTTCTTTTAATCATGTCGTTGTTAGCTCTATAGAGAGTTAAAGGGGTCGCAAATCGGGAACCAAAATACCTTACAGATTTTTCTAAAACTTATTTAATGGTTTTATTGATATTAGTGATAGTATAATTCCATTTGATTTAAACATCCCTAGAAACATATATATATCAACAGAAAAAATATTAACATGCATGTATTGCTGATTTTCAGAACTGTTCAGTTTATCGCTCAATAGTAAAACAAAAATTAGAGGCCTTCTGGAGATAATTTCATCGGCTGCAGAATATGAAGATATTCCCGTCAGGCATCACGAGGATAACATTTTGAGACAGTTGGCTCAAAAACTTCCGAATAAATTGACCTCGCCTTCTGGAGGCCAACCGAAGTTTAATGATCCCCATGTTAAAACTAATTTATTGTTACAGGCACATCTATGCAGGTAAATCGAAACAATAGTTTATTGCCGTCCTTTATATATTTTTTGACTGTAAATTGGAGAAGTGTGGTGAAAATTGCTTAGGTTAAGGATCAAATTAAAGATTCAAGAATCTCATTTCCTTAGGGTTCGCAATGCAATGGATCACGGTTCAAAGGTCCTTAGGGTTTTAATTCATTTAATCCTCATCCCCTTTAACTACTGATGTGTCACAAGTAAACAGTAGAATTTCCATCCTGCGTAGCGCTGTGGATATCTCTATGTATAGTATACAAGAAAACAGTAGATAATATCAAGGCTACCTAGTCAGCATTCCGTGATACATACTTTCGAGAGCGCTGCATATAGTTCTAACATACTATCTTCTCTCAAAAGTCTCAGTCATATTTCTAAGCACATCCAGAACTGCTAGAGTAGTGGGTTTACCTTCGTATTTATTTATTTCTTTTAGAAGTACTAAAGTTATGGGATGATAGTTACCAAGATTTTTACTTTTTATTTTTACTGCATCAATTAAGTTCTTTTAGGTACTGGCCTAGAGTCTTCTTCCTCAGTAGTAACTGAAAAGAATCCAATAAAGTCATCAGAAGTAAGGGTATTATTGTTAACTTACTATCTGCGTTATATAAATTTAAATTTAAAAAGATAAATAAAACTACACTCCACAAGTTCACTCTGCCAATCCGAATAATTTTCACTAAGTGGTAATTCAAGGCGTCTGTGATGACAAAAAATTAATTTTGATATAAATGCAGGAAAGCCAGAATCTATGCATGAAGCCAGAATATTCGATAAATCTGATTTAAAAATGAAAAATGATAATGTCAATATCAGTTGATTTGCATGTTATAGGTAGTCTTTGCATATGGTCTTTCCAGAAGTTTAATTGCTGGTCTTTAACACGATGTTGTTGTAACATGTATGGCGACGCAGCACTTCCACTAGATGACAATGAATACTTAAGATTTTTTTAGGAAAGAAATAATGAGGTGTCCTAAGGTGATAATGCCTCGAAAAGTTACAATATCTCATAAATACGTGAAATCAAATGCAATTTTAAAAAAGTTTATTGGTGCTTTAGGTACCGCTGCTTCCTAGTCACGTCCCCGATTTGGTATTCAGTTAATATAAAAGCACCATCGAACATCTCAAAAGTGGGTAAACAACTCTTAGTCTTATATTTTGTAGGGGCTCTACAAAACTAGTAAACTTTATTTTATTTCTTAATACGGACTATGATGAACTTAAGAAATAATTATGACGATTAGACACTAACCAAAAAACCGATATTGGAAACGTAACTTTCATTTAAAGATTTAAAAAAAAATTGAACCTACTTCTTTTTATAAGTTGCATTTGACATATTTAACCTATATAGTAGTACTGGATAGAAAAAATTGGTTTTAAATTGTTTATTTCTTGTCAAAAAATGTTAATATTTTATAGACAAAATCTACCTTATTTCATAATTTATATACTTCTGGAAATCATTCAAAATTGTCTATACATTTTTATTTAAGAAAATCACGGGCAATTCGGCCAGGAAATTTTTTTACTAACGTTTTATTTTTTTTTGACCAAGATTTCGAAATATTTTTATTTCTTCGTCAAAGGTCCTTAAAATTTAAACAGTTAAATTTAGTTAATAATATTGGTAATATATGCATCTAGACTTACATATAATAAAAGACTTGTAATAATTTTGAGAAAAATGCTTGTTTGAATCAGATATACTTAGAATTTTGATGACAAAAAATTGAAAGTTTAAAATCGAAAGGTTAAGAGAGTGTTCATCTTTGAAAAAATACGTTTACATTTTAGGTAAAAATAGTACGAGTATATATAGGAAAGCAAACTTTAGAATCATTAATATAATTAATTATATGTAATTGTTATTATTACCACTATTATCATTATTGGAAAATTTTGTTTCATCTAAAAATAAAATATAAGAGTAAATTGAACGTAGATTTTCGATATCTGTTTTTTTATTCATTGCCAAAGGTTCTTTTTTAATTTCTGCCATTTCTAAAAATGTTCTTTTGGTAGTATTATTTTCTACGTGTATGATTTTAGTTTGTAGGAATGCATGTGTGGCCAGTATCAATTATATGTTCTGATAGTGCCCAAGATCTTTTGTTTAATCTTGCGTCACTTCTATGTAATGCATTCCTAAATATTAATAATTTTTGGACTTAAATTATGAATATAAGGAATTGATCTAAAGAAAAAATTTAGTTTCAGGATTTAAATTTTCTAGATTTTGGGGAATATTTGTATTATTGACTGTGTGTAGTACTTTTCTTATTATATTTACAGGATAAGAATTATCTATAAGTATTTGTTTTAATATGTTATATTTTTTAAAATATAATATTTCAATTTTTTGTCATCAAAAAAACAAATTATGTATTGTCATTTGATGTTTGACATCAAAATTCTACGTATAGAAATATCTGCTTTAAACAAGCATTTTTCTCAAAATTACTACAAGTCTTTTTCGTTTTTATTATATGTAAGTCTAGATGCATATATTACTAATATTATTAACTAAATTTAACTGTAAATTTGAAGGACCCTTGACAAAGAAATAAAAATATTTCGAAAGCTTGGTCAAATACGACGCTATTTGAGAGGTGATTTTAGCGTATTACTGATGGAGCGCGCAACCACCAACCCATCAGAAGACGAGCGCATTATGTATTCTTAACAAAGTCTGCCTCAGCTCGGAATCGAGCCAGGGATGGGCGCCGAACCGCAAACACACAGCCATATATATATATATATATATATATATATATATATATATATATATATATATATATATATATATATATATATATATATATATATATATATATATATATATATATATATATATATATATATATATATATATATATATATATATATATATATATATATATATATATATATATATATATATATATATATAGTGTATAGAGCAAAATCCTTAATTAAATTTGAAGTTATATATTTTGGAAAGCAAAAAATCTACTGGGTGTACTTTTTTCCAGGGACCCTATTAAACATCTATTGAAATTCCTCATTTTGTTCTTTTTTCGTTTCTTAGTTTTTTTTTATGTATCAAACTCCTAACATTGAAAATAGTACATACAATAAAAATACATGTAAGAAAATGTAAGTTATATTTATATGTTTGACAGCTGACTGAAAAATAAGAAAGTTATCAGATGAAAATGTGGACAATTCCTCATTTTGAACTTTTGCACAAAATATGAAAAAAAAAAAAGTAACATAACAAAATGAGAAATGAAATTTAAATATCTCTCGAAATGTAGGAGGCGTATAAAAAAAATTAACACCCTGTATCTTAAAAACGAGCGTTTGCGGATCACTGTTATTGTTCCTGTTTTATGAGTTAAAAGAAAAGTTGTATAAATTTACTTAATATTTTTACCGAGTGTATCTAAAAATCGAGTTTTATAAGTTTACTAAAAATGCAATTTAGACGATACTTATTCATTTTCAATACGTAAAGTTTGTTTCTTTTTTACAATACAATAATTGCTTAGAAATTACCTAAATTACACTATCAAATGAAGAAATGTTCCAGCTCTTTAGCAACGATAAAAAATCCGACTACTACTTACTACTCATACTATTATTTTGTTGGTTTTCCTCTGACATTAATAACCTCCTGACACCGTCGACGCATACTTTTTATAAGATTCCTTATAAAATGTCAGTAATCGCGACAAGCTCTTCCAGAGTGGCAGGAGCATTATCTCTGAACCGAACTAGCAGCTTCAATGTGATTACATGTACTCAGTTATATTGAGATCTGGAGATTTTGGCGGCCAATCTCTCCGACGAATATTATTAGCCTACAAAACCTCCTAGACAATCCGTGCTCGGTGTGTGCGCGCAATGTCTTAGATGAGTATGAAGTCATTATCATTATTGGAAAATTTTGTTTCATCTAAAAATAAAATATAAGAGTAAATTGAACTTAAATTTTTGATATCTGTTTTTTTATTCATTGCCAAAGGTTCTTTTTTAATTTCTGCCATTTCTAAAAATGTTCTTTTGGTAGTATTATTTTCTACGTGTATGATTTTAGTTTGTAGGAATGCATGTGTGGCCAGTATCAATTATATGTTCTGATAGTGCCCAAGATCTTTTGTTTAATCTTGCGTCACTTCTATGTAATGCATTCCTAAATATTAATAACTTTTGGACTTAAATTATGAATATAAGGAATTGATCTAAAGAAAAAATTTAGTTTCAGGATTTAAATTTTCTAGATTTTGGGGAATATTTGTATTATTGACTGTGTGTAGTACTTTTCTTATTATATTTACAGGATAAGAATTATCTATAAGTATTTGTTTTAATATGTTATATTTTTTAAAATATAATATTTCAATTTTTTGTCATCAAAAAAACAAATTATGTATTGTCATTTGATGTTTGACATCAAAATTCTACGTATAGAAATATCTGCTTTAAACAAGCATTTTTCTCAAAATTACTACAAGTCTTTTTCGTTTTTATTATATGTAAGTCTAGATGCATATATTACTAATATTATTAACTAAATTTAACTGTAAATTTTAAGGACCCTTGACAAAGAAATAAAAATATTTCGAAAGCTTGGTCAAATAAAAATGAAACGTTAATAAATATATATATATATATATATATATATATATATATATATATATATATATGTATATATATATATATATATATATATATATATATATATATATATATATATATATATATATATATATATATATATATATATATATATATATATATATATATATATATATATATATATATATATATATATATATATATATATATATATATATATATATATATATATATATATAGTGTATAGAGCAAAATCCTTAATTAAATTTGAAGTTATATATTTCGGAGAGCAAAAAAATCTACTGGGTGTACTTTTTTCCAGGTTCGACCCTATTAAACATCTATTGAAATTCCTCATTTTGTTCTGTAATTTTTTCGTTTCTTAGTTTTTTTTTATGTATCAAACTCCTAACATTGAAAATAGTACATACAATAAAAATACATGTAAGAAAATGTAAGTTATATTTATATGTTTGACAGCTGACTGAAAAATAAGAAAGTTATAGCAGATGAAAATGTGGACAAGTTTAAATGGCCACGCTGTATTTTTCACATTTTGCTAAGAACTTTCAAATGGCACAAAATATGAAAAAATTAAAAAAGTAACATAACAAAATGAGAAATGAAATTTAAATATCTCTCGAAATGTAGGAGGCGTATAAAAAAAATTAACACCCTGTATCTTATTATGTATCGGTGTGTGCGCGCAATGTCTTAGATGAGTATGAAGTCCTCACCAAATTCTCTGGCAAAAGAAACAATTGTAAGTAGGACTATATCATCCCTATAAACATCATTGTTAATTGTTTGTCGATTAATAAACAGTACAGTTTTCCCATTGAACATAACCCGTGCTTCAAACAGTCGATCCGCCGCCCGCAGCCGCCCCAAAATGACTCTTGCGCCGCCATATTTTCTTTCGCGTATCTCTCGTTTGGTTGAACCCAGACTAAAATCCTTCCATCCAAATGAATTAGGTTGAATCTTAGTGAAAAGACAGTTGGACTATTCGCAAATATTCCGGTTTTCGATGTACCCGTGCGCAAGCATTTCTAGTAACTATTAACTACTACTGATACGTTTTCCCTGCTCCGAGTTTTTACATTTTGAAGAATACAGGGACACTAGCAAGGGGCAAACCATAGATAGAAATTTGTACTATATATATATATATATATATATATATATATATATATATATATATATCAAATCCAAAAGCTCCCGTTAAGTATTCTAAACAGCAATTAAGTTTTGTGCAACCGGTGGTAGGACTTTTAACACAATGATACAATAGTTTATGACTTATTCTATATCATACTCATATAGTTTCATATTTGGTTTTTATAGGGAGTATTTTTTAAATGTAATATCTTTATTACAAATTCCATTACCGTGGTAATTCATAATTAACAGAGTTATCATAAAACCTTCTCGAGATAATGACTCCAAGATATATTAGTTTTTTGATATTTACCTCGAAAAAGATAATGTGGAGTTAAGATATTTTCTCTATTTTTTTTAAATTTTGAAGTTTTTAGACACCGTGCATAGATTTTGGATCACATATACTACAGATGCCTTTATTCAACACATTTGTGAGAAACGAAAACAGTAATTGTTTTTAAGTAATAAAGTTACAGCGTAAAACGTAGTAAAGTAAATCAAAATTTTCATAAAAAAAATCAGGAGGATATCGAGAAATCGGATTTTTTGTATTTTTGATCAATCACATAAAATGAATTAAAAATTTATAAATTGTTTCCATGGTACCCGGTATATCAAAACTGCTAAAGAAAAGACTTTGGATCTTTGGACTAATCTAAAAAATAATGAATAATGCCCTAAAAATCACATTAAGACATCTTGCTTCGTTCCTGAGATATATAACTTTAAATTTATACAAAGATTTAACTTTATGCACTTGAGGTGGCCAGCAGTTTCGTGATATTCTTGAACTGTTTATATTTGCTTAATTGTTATTTATTTTTATAATTTTCAATTTGTGATATTGTTAATACATTTTAGACTACAGTTAAGTGCCGAACTTCAGGGCGATACGGAAGTAGTATTAGCGAAAGCTATAAGACTCATTCAAGCTTGTGTTGACGTGCTCAGCTCAAATGGTTGGCTATCTCCTGCAGTTGCCGCTATGGAGCTTGCTCAGATGGTAACACAAGCTATGTGGAGTAAGGATTCATATTTGAAACAATTGCCTCATTTCAACGCTGATATCATAAAGCGATGCAGTGAGAAGGTGAGAATAATATAAAACTAACTTTTTTGAAGGTATATATTCAATATTCTTTTAGAATATTCATATTATATACCCTCTTAAAAAATATAGTTTCGTTGTTTTTCGTATCGATTTGAGTTATTTTATTTTCAAGTCAGACAATTTCTCTTAACTTTATCACCTTCGTTTATATATAATTGTATGATACATTATAAACATTTTGATTTTAGGGTGTTGAAACTGTCTTCGATATAATGGAACTAGAAGATGAAGATAGAACTAGACTCCTAAGTTTGAATGACTCACAAATGGCTGATGTTGCAAGGTTCTGTAACAGATATCCTAACATCGAGCTTACTTATGAAGTTTTAGATAAAGATAAAATTCATTCTGGTTCTTCTGTACATGTAGCTGTACAATTGGAAAGAGAAGACGAAGTAAACGGACCTGTGATTGCACCATTCTTTCCACAGGTAAACTTTAAGATACAAATGCAACTATTTGATGTCATTCTCCATATATTGGTCCATACCCTACTAAAGTTTTTTTGAAGCATTATTAAGAAAAAGGAAGTTCCTTGGGTCTGTCTTTAATATTTCTCCCATAACAACATCTAAAAACCTACTCTTGAACTTAATGTGATAGACGATAGACGAGAATAATTTTATTTAATTATGGAAGAACCCGTAGAGGTCGACCTACCAACCATGTTCAATAAATTCGATGCGAAAAGATTACTGAAAAAATATATAGAATGTATCATCGTAATTTATTTCTAAATCTCAATTGCCTTTCTAGTAATTTGAAAATTTTGGATTAACCCGAAACTTGGTATTCAAATTTGTTTGCAAATGCAAATTGGGATTCTTTTTTCTTAGTTACTTATTTGTAGGTACAATAAAAATAATACTTCAGCGAGGTTGTTTCGATGAGTAATAAAATTTCTCTTTCTGTTAAATTTGTAACTAATTATTTGAAAATAAATTGCAGTGTTCAATGGTCACTTTTTATTGCAGAAACGAGAAGAAGGTTGGTGGGTGGTAATTGGAGATTCAAGGACAAATTCTCTGCTGTCCATTAAAAGACTTACTTTGCAGCAGAAGGCACGGGTAAAGCTAGACTTCGTTGCGCCTAGTCCTGGACATCATAGTTATACATTATACTTCATGAGTGACGCATATTTGGGTTGTGATCAGGAATACAAATTTTCTATTGATGTGGGCGATTTTGAATCCAGTGCAAGTGATTCAGATTAGAGTAGGACATGTGGATATTGTTAAGTTAGTTTTTATTACTATTAATAGGTAATGTTTATTTTATGTTTAATAAACATATGACAGAGATTTTTTCCTTCTTCTTTAGCTAGCTTTTTTAGAAAAAAAAAACTTAAAAGGATATTTCAAATTTTTACTGTATTTAACAAGTCTTGAGGGGGGATATATTCCCATATCTCTCCCCTTGGCTATGCCACTGTCAAGCAACTAATTGCTTTGTCTAAAAGCATTCATAACGTTAGAACATCGGTAATATGCTGGTTGAGTTAAAATAATGCAATAATGTTTTTCAAAATAAAATTGTGATTTTGGTGCGCTGTTCAGTTGTGAACCTTTCCATAATTAATTTTCCAATCCTTGACTACGAAATCTGAAAAAAAAAAGGAATTAAAGAGGTTATAAACTTTTAAAATCCCGGGGGTACTTATAGACTACCCTGTGTAAATAGGGATATATTTTAGTTCAGTCATTATCCATATTAAAATAAATTTGTTTAAACAAACATTGTAGTTCCACGTATGTGTGCGTACGTCAGTGGCGTTTGTTAATAAGAGCTGCAGAGCTACGCTTTGGTCACAAATTAAAAAAAAAATTAAATGCAGCTCTAACGTTTCGTTCACCCTGGCAAAGCGCTTACACAATACCACAGAATATATATTAGCTATTATGTGACAATTTGCCATTCGACGGATATTACGTCAAGCAGTCGTTGTCGCAGTTCGAAGTGATGTTGTCGCGGCCTGTCCAACAACAGCTCGCTTAAAATAACAGTTTTGCGAACAGCAGCTCTTCGTCAGGTGGCAATAGTGGGAACTCAGTTAGGAATTTACACTTTGTTTTGGGCGCCGCTCAGTTTAATATCACAGTGTTTACAGCGCCCTTAAACAGAAATTTTGCTCTGGAAATAACAAAAAACATTGAAATTTATTACATTTGAAATTTACCTTTTCCTTTGTTTTTTAAGATTTATAATATCATCCATATGATATTTAAATTCAATCTTGGCAAAGTATCAAATAAATTATGAATATGTAAATGGAATATCTCGGTTATTTTTGAAATTAGAAAAAATGTTCCAAACAAAACTTGTTTGATTTGATCTGTTTTTTCATATGCTTATATTTTAACAAGTATTATATTTAAAAAAGTAAAGCATCTTTGTTTCAAGCAGCTGTTGTCGCACTGTGAAGTGATGTTTTCGTCGCGGCCCATCCAATAGCAGCTCGCAGCAAACACATTGTAATTTGTGCTGTTATAGGGGAAATAAAATTTCTCTGAAATAGCTGTTGTGGTGCGAACGACAGCTTTTCATCAGGTGGCAATAATGTAAAGTGAGCTAGGAATACTTACACTTTGTTTTGTGTGCCACTCAGTTTAAATATCACAGTGTTTACAGAGCCCTTGAACTGAGATATTTTGTTCTGAAAGTAACAGAAAAAAAACACTTGAAATAATTTCCAAACTATTTACTTTTTTCTTTTTTTTTTAAGATTTATGATGTCATCCATATGATATTTCAATTCAATCTTGGCAATAAGTATTAAACAAACACTTTACAAGTAACTCCGATAAATTAAATTTTATGCTTTGAAACTTTCTTCAAAAAGTAGACCCAAATAACTAAATTGTTCAAATACTACTTCCTTGATCAAGTAATCTATGTATAAAAATATGTACGGGGTGATCCTGATAACTCTTTAAATAGAAATATCGGTGATTTTTGAAATTAGAAAAAATGTTGTTCCATATGATCTGCTTTTTTGTATGCTTCAGTTAGTATACAGGGTGTATCAAAAAAACAAAGCAAGTACCAACTTTGTTCTTTTAAATATAATATACCACATTTTTTAATATTTTTAAAGTTGTACTTAATAAATACTGCAATTTTTGGAATATAATTGGTTATCTATTTAGACACTAGCAGCACCTGGAGATAAAGATTTATTTTTTAAATGTCGTGACATTGGTGTTTGAAGCCTGATTTGCTACTACTTGAATCATATTTATGTTGTGCTAATCTACAAAATATTTACAAAATGAAATAAAACATTTTACATAGTTTTCAAATTCTTTACATTACTAATAAGATAGAGGTAGCTACATAAATTTAAATAAAAAAAAAAAAATATATATATATATATATATATATATATATATATATATATATATAAATATATATAAATAAATAGAAGGAACTGCCCTTTAATCCAAAAAGTTGCAGTGGAACTGTGAAGGGTTAGCACATCCCAGGAGAGCTAGGCATTGGCACGTGTGCAATCGGACCATGTGGACCCAATAAGATTTTCAGAAAGAAAACGGCTTCCTCTATATAGTTTGAGGGAGGAGGAGGAGAAATATTTACTATGAAAAACTAAGCCTTAAAGTTAAAAAAAATCGCCCTTAACTTAAAAAAATCAATAAATTCTGCCAGAATATGACCATCAATTTACCCAAAAAGTAAAGAAAATAAAGAAGAATATAGCAAATTAACTCAAAAGTGCAAACAAATTGCACCAGGTAAAAAAATAAACTCTTAAGACATGTTTTTTTCGTTTATCGACCACGGGAAGCCTGGCTAAACTTTAGGTCCAACATAATATCAAAAAAAAAAAAATTTATAAATATCTCTCGTTTTTATAAATATCTCTCTAGCTTTTGCTTTGGAGTTTCTGCGTAACAGTAATTCGATAATTTCTTGTTAGCATAAATTTATATATCAAAAATACTCCGCTAACCAAATTTTAGCATCAAAACAACATTTTCCCGAACATTGTAAAATGTAAAATAATTAGTATAATAAAGTATGTAAATGTCATTTCTGATCTTGCGCCTGTGCTTTTTGCCAAATTCCGGTCATTTTTCTGTTAATTGGCTGCACTATTTTTACATGGTGTTTATCATATAAAGCTATATCCCCTCCCATAAATATATGGATTAAGGCTGCAACTTCTTCAAACAACGGTTATAGTGTAATAACGTCAAAACCGAGAGCAAATTAGATTCAATATTTTAATTTCTTACTAGAGAAGCCATTATATAAATAAATCGTAGAATTTTAAAATTAAAATGCTACATGTGATAGTAGTATATCGGACGGGTTTCTAGACGTTTTGTGAGGTTATGTTAACCGATCTTCCAGAGGAGATACTTTGGGGCCCAACATTTTGTTGTGGGGGCTCCGCTGAACTTTGGAGCCCAATATTTTGTTGTGGGGGCTCCGCTGGACAAAGTTGACGTAATGGGACCCCATTCATCAACAAAGAAAGGTAGGTAACCTCATTGAATGTTACCTTGTGAGCCCCAAATATATTGATTTCGAGAGGGGGCACTTTGGGTCACCATTTCTTGGGTTGAGTATGATATAATGGGGCCCCTTCCTTAACAAAGAAAGGTGGTTAGTTGTGTATTGAGGGGCCCCAAATGTATGTTACTTTATGGGCTGCTATAAATGTCTGGGGCCCCGTTATTCCTTGATGACGCATTTTTGTTATGTTTTGTGAGGTTATGTTAACCGATCTTCCAGAGGAGATTTGTTGCAAATATAATTGCAGGTTTTTTTTCTTTATACTTTAAAATCTTTTTAAAGGATAAATTAACGTATTTTCTTTGAAATCAAAAATGCCTTGTGTGCTTTACACCCGCTACGAATAGATTTACTTAGCCCTTATTAATAAAATACATCATTTTCATGTACATTGTTTTATTTATTTATCTTTAAACAAAAAACAGTATTTATAATTATATAATAACTTAGCGTTTGATAGTGCACAATGCCAAGTAGCACCATATGGATCCTTGTGGAAGTGACATTCGGGAACTTTCTTAAACTTGCTTAGCTTTGGTTCACTCTCCAACGCTATTTTAAAAATTCTTTCTGCACTTATAAATTTTTTTAAAAAATTTGCCTTTTCATCTCCTTTAACGTATACTTTTGGGGCATCATATCTGTTCATAACATGTTCTAAGACATTTGCTATTTCATTCAAGTCTATTACACAAGACTCCCATATTAGACCATGATATGAGTTTTCAAGATAAGATATCGTTTTTAAATCCTGATCTTTTAACATGTTTTTATTATTTGGTGGTTTGAAAAGAAAATTTGAACAACGTGTTCCATCATACACAGCTAGTTCTTTTGGAATAAAGCCAGAAACACAATTAAATCCTTGGATATCAAGACACAAAACTGAATTTTCTCCTGCCATAATCGAAGTTACGAGACACCACTGCTACCTAGTTTAATTTACTTTCTTTTATAAATAAAATTCCACCACTTTTTTCTAAATTACTATTTCATTGGAGAGCCTTATCAAAACAAAGTTCAACTCGTCTTGACCTATTATAGATAAAACCAAACTAATTGGTATATTCAAAGAGGGAATAATGGTTAAATAATGACTGAATTTATACAAGTTTAAAATAGAAAAGCCTAAATAAATTGATTTATCAAATTTTATTTCTAGGTAGATAGGTGAAAAAAAAACAACACAACAGCAATATAACAAGTAGTATTTATTAAACATATTAAAAAATTACAAAACATTTTTGTTGAAATGTTCCTGAATAAAACATTTTATTTCTTTACAGTTATAACAAAAATATTTTCAACATATTTATTATTAATTACAATTCACTATTAATAATTAACATATATTACCCATAAACACATTCTAGCTTTCAGGTATTTTTTCTTTACAATATAAATTAGTTGCAGTGCTTGATAATAGTGAATACAATACATCAATAGAATTATGTCTAGCAATCGACTTACAAACACAAAAATATTTTGAACAAGTATTACAACTCAATGTACCTCTTAAATATGGTCGGTGACTCTGAAATGCAAAAAACAATTATATTTTAGTATATCCCCAAGGGTTGGTTTCAGTATATAAATAATTTAGAATTCGTTTATCGTTTAATGGATTTAGTGCTACTTTTCTCTGATCAATAGTGTAAACATCGTGCTTAAAAGATTTAATTAATTTTTGAGAACACTCAGTAATTTGGTGATTAAAAAAACATTGATAATAATCTTCAAATGTTATTGTTTTCAAAGAGCTTGATTTTATTCCTTTTGCCTTTTTATGTTCTTTTTCATTTAAATTTGTGTTGGAATTAGTACTAACTTTATAAGAATACATCTTGGAGCGTAAGCCAATAAATTCAGTCATGATCTGTCCATGGTTTTCATCTTTCATTAAACCAATTACTTTTTTATTTTTTAGAGGTATACCAAAAACATTGTTTTCATGATAATCTGAAGTATCAAATTTATCTATATCTTCTTTAATATAATTATATATGTTGTCAACAGAAAAATGATAAATCAATGAATCGGTGTCTGTATATAGTAATTTTGCAGTCGCCAAACTTTTTTTTAATATAGTTATAATGGAAATCATACACTATTGTTTTCGAAATATCTAAAATTGAAAAACCTGAATAGATTGGTTTATTGAAAGTTACATTTAATTTGGACATTTCAATTAAAACCATATTATTATCAAAAATTGTTAAACTGTGAAAATTTGGTTTTGAAATATAATAGTTTGCTCCATATCTACCTGACCATTGTGTAACTAATTTTACATCTTTATATTTCCTCACGTTTTATCATGATCGTTTTTACTTTGTTTTCTTAGTTCCGTATTTAAGTCAATAAATTTTTTATAGTAGGCTGATTGTTTAAATTTAAGAACTCTATGAATTTTAATAATTTTTAAACCTAGTTGAAGGGGTTGTTTTAGATTTCTATAATGAATAATATAGTTATTTTTATTGTATAACGTTGTAAGTAATTTTGGAACTTTAGATTTGGAAATAGGTGGAATAAAATGTTCAGGACAGATAGGTAAATCTTTGTGTAATTCATATAGTTCTCTGGGGTATAAAATATCTAATTCAAATATATATCCCCAATCACCATCATCAGGAATATTTAAAATATCAATGTTTTCCTGATAAAAATCGTTTACCCATTGAAATTCTGCTTGAGGTAAAGGTACACTCATTGCAGCACCATATAGATTATTGACATCATAATACATAATATATGAAGTTGCTTCATTACTATTATATTGTTTCCCCATAAATTTATTATTGGCTTTAGCATACCTGTTCGAACATTGAGAAATTCCTCCTCGTATACCCCTCTCTATAAACATAAACATGTTAGAGTCTGTAATTAATTCCAGTTCGGTTTTTGTCATTTTTAAAAAGGCATTAAGTGCTAATGAAGGAGTAGTAACATAATGTAAACAGTCAAGATTGTAAGTTGTCATACAAGTAGCACGAACATTTTCAAAGATATCTGCCAATAAAAGTACATCTGTTTTTAAGTAAAGTTCAGTATATTCTTTTAAATTTTTAATTTTGAAAGTTTCCCAAACAATACAAGCATGTTGATAGTCATCATCTATTATATTTTGATTATTTAAAGAACTATAAAATTCTTCTATTGCAGGTAAATGATCCTCTTTTAATTTATCCCAGTTATTTAAATATTCGTACGGAAATGCACCTTTTCGAGTTAACAAATTGAATTCATTATCATTTGAATAAAAAGTTCTAGTTATTTTTTTACAGTCGTCTGTTAAATAGGAAGCTAATTTTTCAATACTTGATGACACAAAGCGAAACGAATCGATAAATCTAAAAGAAACATTTGTGTTTTCTATGTATTTGGTGAAAGAAATGTATCGTTCTTTGTTTACAGGTAGTAAAGTAATTTTTCCCTTTATATCGGTGCTAAGGGCTTTAATAAAAAAATTACTATCGTATCCGGATAAATTATGGAAAACAACAGGTGATTATCAGTATACATAACGTTACAGTGCTGGTGACTGGGACCTCTGAAAATAGATGTCAAGTGATTATGGTCTTTAACACGCTTTTCTCCTTTTAAAAATGGTTTTTCACACACATGACAATTTGGTGCTCTCTGAAAATACTCTAATTCTTCAATAGTTAGTTTTTCATGGGCAGAGGATTTGCAAATATCTCTGAAATTTCATCAGCTAATTTTTTAAGTTGATTTATAAACCAAGTAATACAATCGGGACCAGTATAACAATTAAATCTCGATAATTGACTATTATATGAACATTTTAGATAATAAGCTATGCTGCATGGAACATGTTTCTGATTTTTTTTTTGTTCTTAATTGTGTAATATTTACATCACTTTCACATTTAGTAAGAATACATTCAAGATCAGCATAAATTGTGAAAGAAACCTGTTTTTTGTTCTTAAAATTTTTAAATTTTTTCATGTTCTTTAGGCATTGTTATTTTGGTTGTATTTAATTTTTTACAGTCTATAGAATGTTTTAATAAATTTTGTTCAGACACAAAGTGATTTAAACAACGTTCACATATCCAGGATTTGTTATGTATGCAAAATGAAAAAATCTAGTATTTAAAATTTTCATATTTTGATTTAAATTAAATTCATCACTGTCGGAGTTATTACAATCATCACCATTAAAACAGGGAATAATAAGTAAATGAATTTTTGTTTCGAAGTTTGTTTTACCTAAACTTACAGGAAAAATTTTTTTCTTTTCAAAAGTGTAAATATTAATAGAAAGTGAATTCATAGTTTCTAATTTTGAAACATCTCTTAAACTAATTGGAAAACTAAGACCTTCATAATGTAGTTTTTTTATCTGTTTAAAATGTGGATATGAACTAGTTAAACTAGAATTTCTATGGGGTGCAGCAGGATATAATGCACACAATTGACCATAAGAAGCAATATTTATCATTATTTTTAATATTAATAACTGCTTTAGTTTTTTTAATAAATTTCGGTAAATCTACATAAGTCGACCAGCATACACTAATGGGGTTATACTTATTAATGTTAATTTTTAAATAAATAATTTTATATAAAGCCCAACCACTGTCCCTTTCTTCAAAACATTCTAATTTTGCTGAAATTTTATTTTTAATATTTTCATTATACCAATTTTTTTAAATTAGTTGTATTATCAATTATTTCATTTTTTGTAGAAAATGTTTTAATATCTGTTTCAGCAGTGTGTGGCTTTACAAAGTTTGCAGAAAAAATGCGATTGACTTTAATTAAAGAATGTTTTAATTCTTTCTTAATTTTAATGGAAAAACTTTTAAATGCCTTTGAAAAAAATTCTTTTGGGTCCTTAATATTAATATTAGTTATAACACCAGTCCTAATTCTCTTATTAAAGCAAGATTCAATATCCTGCCATATAACATTGTTTGAGCTATTTCTACATTGCTTAGATTTACCAAATTTGGATTTTTTACCATTTTTTAAGGTACATTGATAATGTTTTAAAAGTGCTAAACTTGTTTCTATTCGAGAAAAATTTTTAATACAATCTGCTTTAGTTTTTATGCTTTTCTTTACAATAAAAATGTTTTTTTTTTCAAAATTTTACTCCACCTATTATATTCTTCTAGCGTTTTAATTATTCTAATAGGTTTTTCATTTTTTTTAATTACTACACCTACTAATTTATCTAAGTGTTCATGGTTGCAATTTTTTGTCTCTGAAAACTAAAAATAAAAAAGCTATTATTCTATATTTCGAAATATCTCTAGGTAATGAATTATTTATATGTATGTCACATTTCCAACTCAAAAAATTAAATTTACAGTTAGGATGTTTTTTAAGTTTTAATCTATTCTTCTAATGTTACTACAGGTACTAATTTATCTGAAATTAAAAAAGCAATTAGGTTTAATTAATTTTGAAAGTTATAATTCCATATTGTTGTTGCTTCTACTTACATCATATTTTCTATTGTGGCTCGAAGAGGCTAGTACAGGATCTTGCTACCATTGCTGTTGCCATTTTGAGAGGTATTTTGAGAAGTCGATGGTATTTCAGTTTTAATTTTTTTAGGAAAACTCATTTTTAGTTTGAAATATTAAAATAGCTTTTATAAAGACTTTTGCTTTTGCACAAGAAATACTTTTGAACGAATGAAGACAAACGTCTTAAAAACCAAATAAGTAAATTCACTAATTGGTGATTTATTAAAAAAAAAATAAATAAATTAGGGATATTCAGTAATATAATAATATTTTCTTATGGTTTTATTATATATAACAAATTTGTTATTAACCATAACGCTCTAATAGCGATATCAACTTGTTGAATAAACAGCGATGATAAAAGTAATTTTTATGAGATAAAGCATTTTTGAAATTTAATCTACATTTTGGTTTATTTTACCTCTAACCTTTATTATTTTTTACAGACATCATGGCTCCTTCTAATGAATTTTTTATAGATTGTGCGGTTGCATATGTTTCTTGTAGGGGAATGTTGTTTAAAATATTACGTTGCATATTATACATAGGTTTGCATTTATTTCGCTATAAAATTATTTAAAATATTAAATATTTTGCACTAGTTGCCGTTAAACGTGACTTGGAAATAAATACATTTTTCACATTCTAAATGTGTATAAATATCATTAGACTTCTTCATCATCATTATTATTAGTTATTACAAGTTGAAGAAGTTAAAGTTAAAAGAAAAGATGTCTAACGTTCCATCAACAATAATAATTAAGTCAACAGACATATTAAACTTTCCTATAAAAATGGCTTTGGTGGTGATGAAGGAAATATTCAGGTAAGTCATTTTTTTTTCTTTTTATGTGAGGTATGTAAATTCTTAATATTTTTTAAAATATTTCAGTTTGAAAGAATTTTTGTTAACAAAATTATAGTTTTAGAAAAAAGTTTATGTAAAAAAAAATGTTTGAACTTTAAATGTATGTAAATTTTTAATATTAGAGTTTGAAAGAATTTTTGTTAACAAAATTATAGTTTGTTGTACTGATTTAATTTTGTTTCTAGCTTTGGAGTTAAAAAAATTGAGGTTAAAGGAGAGAAAATTTTCATTATGCTGTCCTACACTCCGAAGCATGAAACCCTACTTACAAAATTTGGTAACCTTCCGTTGAATTACATTCGAACTAAAATGGAGGACGATTCGGACCTGCAAATGTTCGAAAAAGCCCTTAAACGATACCATTTCAATCTAAAGGATGAAGAGGATGGTTTAGCGGCGATTGAGAATTCAGGGTCTCCACCCAAAAAGCTGAAGATTTCCTCCTCTTCCTCCAGTGTGAAGGAAAGGAGCTGAAGTCTCATTCAACAGTAGCAGCAGCGGGTTCTAGTACCAGTTCCTTACCACCACCAACAGCAGCAGCAAAACTAAATCAGGAGGTAGAATGGCCAGACATACTAACCCTATCGGAGGAAGAGGGTGAAGAAAGCCAAAGATTTGATACACAGTTTTAAGGTACTAACCACATAACAGCAGAACATAGTTTAACATATTATTAGTTATAATGGTAAAAATTAAATTTATAACGACATATTATAAGGATTTTTTTCTTTGTAATATGTGTAATACTGTGTACTCAAATATTAGGAAAGAAACCCATGTACCAACGAATAATATTTTACTAACGTGTAATTTGTGTCAATGTGTTAGGCTTTTAGTTTATTTAAAATCAGAATTATTTGGTTACCGAACAAGAATTTATAATTATAAAAATAATAATAACACTACATTCACTTTAACATCATCATTGTTTCGTAGGTAAAAAGCATTGAGTTTTAATGGTATATTATTGTAGGTTTTAAGTGTATTTTTGTAAAGTTCTGGTAATAAAATAAAAAAAATATATATATTTAATCGTTTTATTAACTTTTTAAATCCTAAAATGTTATATTTCAGATAATGAACAACAGGCAAGCTTGTGTGACGCCAGATCATATGGGTAATGGAGTATGGACACCACCAAGATTGTCTGACCTGAGTGCTAATATTATAAGTTATTGTATAGGAAATAAAAGTAATATAAAAAAATTAGAGATACCGGTAAGTTGTAAAAAACTTATCGGTATCCAATATTATAAAAATAGATTTAAAGATGTATAATATCTTATAATAAAACAAAAAAAAAGTTTTTTATTTAATACTTAGAGTATTACAAAACATTATTTTTATCTATCCAACTATTATGTTTGTCACTAAAACCTAACCAGCGAACAAATACTTTATTTTTATTACGTTTTAAAATTTTCTGAACTAAATAGGCATCTGGAAATTTAACTTTTTGTAATTGTTGCTCATAAAAGCCTCCTTTAATTTCCTGCTTGTTGAAATCTTCTATAATGTAGACCACTTCGACATATATTTCTTATCAAAAACACAACGAGTTTTAGATATTCTTACATGATCTCCAACTTGAAATTTAGGTTTCGACGCCAATTTTATGTGACTGTAAACTGTATTAAGCAAATGTTTTTCATTTTTTTCACTTACTTCAGAAGGTTTCATACCAATTGTTTTATGTTTTTTATTATTATAAGTATATACAACGTGCGGCAATAGGTTATACCATTTAAAAGTTCAATTCAAATTTATTTGTTTCCATATCATACTTTTTAGTGTTCGTATTACTCGTTCAACTATTGAAGCCTTTTTTTCACTATAAGTATAGTAATCTATAACACTATATTTTTTTTACAATGTTTGACAAGGTTTCGATAAAAATTCTGTTCCTTGATCTGTTTGTAAAAGTTTAGGTGAATGCTCCTTAAAAACCTTTTCCAGGGCTCCTGTTACTTCCTGACCAGTTTTTGTTTTTGACGGATATGCCCAAACGTATTTGGAAAAACAATCAATAACCACTAAAATATATTTAAAACCATTGTTCTCTTTTACATAGGGTCCTAATTCACAACGATCTGCTTGATACAATTCACGATAGCCTTTTATTATAACACGACGTCTTTTAAAAGTTAATTCTTGCAGGTCTATGTATTTCATTCACAATTTGTTCTTTAATTACACTAATAGGTTTTTTACGCTGCTGGGGTGTCATAACTAAAAGTGTACCGTTTTCTTCTTAATAATGTTTGCTTCTTGAAGTTCTTCAATGATTGAAGTAATTTCGTTATTATGGTTATTATTTCTAGCACTTTGTGATGCTAACAGGAGCTTCAATCTTTGAACGAGTTCGTTCGGGTCGTCCCAATGCACGTATTCGATTGGCTTTTTGGAATATTGCATAAATATGTTTTTCGGTGTGTATTTCTTAACGCCACTACCTGATATGAGTCTTGTTGATGGTGCAATGATTGTTTTATACTTATTTAAATTACTACCTTGGATTTGTTCTGTTACTTTATAATATCTTCTATTAGCGTTAGTCTTTAAGACTATTTCAATATAGTTTTTTTGATCTTGAAGTGTAAAATTTTTGGGTTGTTTTTTAAACAATAGCTCATACAAACCAGGTGTGCCCTTATATCGTTTCCCTTGAACAATAACATCTGAATCTATTATTTTCATTTGAGAATCTCCAATATAAAATTTATTAGTTACTTCATTAAAAACCACCCCATACCTATGATCAAATTCTTTATTTGTGTCTGTAATCATATCATGAATATACTTTCTGGGTAAAGATCAATACTGATCTAGATAATCGTAAAAAGCCATTTCATCAATGTCTTGATTTCTTGTTCGCACAAAATTTCTCTGCAAAGTTGTTTCCAATTCATTTTCTTGATTATCAGCTTCATTGATTATCGATTGTTTAATGACACTAGGTTCATCGTCATCATCATCATCAGAAACTTTTGGTGTTGATTGAAATTGTAACCGTCGTTTAAGTCCTCCTCCACTATACGATGGCAACGGTGTTTTCACATTAACGTTTTTTTCATTATAACGAACATTGTCAAGATCATAAATTTGCATTTTGTCTTCCTCTTCTTCTTCTTCTTGGGGTGTTGCATCATTTTTAACAATTTTCATGTATTTTCTCCAGAGGGTTGGGACGGGGTAGTGATTAGTTTGTTTTCAATAGTTTTTAAATGTTTTGTTATTGGTGAAAAAATATCTTTATGTGCCAATTCACCCTGTTTCAATATATTAAGTTTCTGTTTAACGATCTTTCGTTTTTCTATTAGTTTTCTTTTGATCTCTTTTTCACTAGCATCCATATTTTTTGTTGTCACTATTTTGTGTCTTTTATACTAGAACTTGAAAGTAGGATTAACACATTTTTTACTTCTCACAAATATATGTATTTATCAAAACAACAACGATATCGTCCTTCATCTATCTTATCATCTTTAAAAATTGATAAAAAATTATATGGTTTTTGCCAACAAATACCACATAGAGCTTTAAATGTTTCGAATATCATATCGGTACCTACATGATCATTATAAACATGCTTTAAATTCATATCGTCCTGTTTAAACAGAATTAGTGCGTTTGCATTATCCCTTATTAAATGCTTTGGAATTTTTGCATACGTCTGAGACAGATAAAAACAATCAACATGACTAAGACGTCTCATACTAAAATATTCTCGAATCACATCTTGTTTATCGCAAGCTACGTCATCAAAAATAAAAATCGAATGTTGTTTTGCTTGTGCGGGTGGTAAAATTTGTTTACTATTGTTAAACGCAAAATAACCAATTTCTTTAATGGGTTTTAATAATTTTTCTAAATACAAGTATTTCGGTTGGTACAAAGATTTTGAGTATAAATAAACATTTTTAAATTTTAATCCATTAGAATGCTCTATTAGGGTAACCAATAGGTTTGTTTTTCCACAATTTGATGGTCCAACAATAATACATCTAATTGATGAAGGTAAAAGTAAGCTATGTTTTCGAAGAGAATTTTTTTCCACATAGTGATTATTAACAGGTAGAGTAGTACGTTGCTGAACTATTTTCATATCCTTTTCTAAGTGTGTTTACTGTTAAAGACAAAATAAAACTATGTATTACTACACAGTTCATAGTAATTTATTAGTTTGTTTTTAACTTTCTTAGGGTAAAGATGAAATTTTATACTGATGCCAGTAGTAGTCCCATCGAAGAAGAAGGTCTCCTAAATACGGTTATTAATAAATTACCTGTAGAATTACACATAAGAGGGTATAACTATTGTGGTCCGGGAACGAAGCTGGAAAACCGCCTAGCTATAGGCGATCGAGGCATTAATGAGTTGGATGAAGCATGTAAAGAACATGACATTGCTTATGCAACCTATAAGGATCTTAATTTTAGACATAAAGCAGATAAAAAATTATCAGAGAAGGCCATGGAAAGGTTTAGGGCTAAAAATGCTACGTTTGGTGAAAAAATGGCTGCATTAGGGGTTGCTGGCGCAGTGAAAACAAAAGTCAAACTAGGAATGGGTCTTGATGGTAATAAAGATCAAAGGACTGCTAATAGAATTAGAAAATGTACTACAACATTGAAAAGGAGTATACATATGTTAAAAAATGCTCTTATAATAATGGAAACTGGTTTAGAGGCTGCCGTTAAAGATGTACAAAAAAATAAAAAAAGAAACATTACTAAGTCTACAATACAACAACCACAAAAAGATAGATTTCTAAATGCTACTGAAAAGGAAATTCAGAAAAAAATTGATGAGCGTAAAAAATTAAAAGCAATCAAATCTCGTAAACAAAAGTTAAACATTTAAAAAAAAAAGATACAAGTAATGAATCTGCAGAGAATTTAGTCATGTTGAAAAAACGACAACGACAAGGTAGTGAATCTGATGAGGATAGCAGTTTAAGAAAAAAATTTAATATCTCAATTTACAACGATGATAATTATGATAATAACGAAAATAAACAAACGCGAGGTATAAAAAGAGCATTGGAATTACCTGAGGATTCAACAGAAGCTTCCTTAGCTTAAGAAACAAACATTATTTACTTAAACAATTATATATAGAGCATATTAATAAGTTTTTAATTAGTTTAAGAAAGACCTTTCAAGAGATTGGTTCTAAATTATTATTATTACAATGGCATCACGCAGAAAAACAGAGTCAGGTAAACGTCAACGGAGTAGTAGTAAACCTCGCCATCGTCGTCGTCGTCGTGATAGTAATGGTATTAAAAAGAGAAGAAATTTTAGAAAAATTAGTTTTAAGGAAGCAACTAAGCAAATAAAAAAAAGCATAGTAAACGAAAAAACAAAAGATTTTACTAGTGCCTTAAAAATTGCAATAAAAAAAGCAAACTATTTCAAAAATAAAATAGGACCACCTAGAACTATAAATGTACCAAAACAAGGTGTTTTTTACGCCTAATACCCATCTTTGCTGGGCTCAGTGCTCTTGGAGCCTTATCTGGGGGCGCTGGGGCTATAGCAATAAACTATGCTAAGACTGCTAGCGAACAATTGAAAGAAGCCCAACGTCACAATCAGTCAATGGAAGCAATAGCTCTAGGCAAAGGAATGTGTTCAAAAGCTGACAAAAAAGGATTGGGTCTTTTTTTACGACCTCCAAAGCCTCGAGAAAACTACCATTAAAACTCCCATCTCGACCACTAACCAATGTTGATTTAGAACAATATGTAAAAAAATTAAAAATTAAAAATTTTCGAGGAATTTTCATGAAAGATGCATTACAAGAAAAATACATGTTTATGAATGTGGTATTGTTAATATGGACAATAGCAACGGTCCAGGAACTCATTGGACTGCATATAAAAAATATGGTTGTAACGTTAACTATTTTGACAGTTTTGGTAACCTTGCACCTCCAGTTCAATTAGTTAAATATTTTCATTCTAATGGTACTTGTCTATAATCACAATTATTATCAGTCTTATGATTCTGTAAATTGTGGATATTTATGTTTAGCTTTCCTGTATATAAACTAATAAAATTACGTAAAAATATTATTCAGTGTTTGGTTGTTAAATAGCTAACATGTCTTATACCTTTACTTTATCTGATAGAAATGCACTTCTATCAGCTAAAATTTATCCACCAATTATATTGAACGAAAACGAAGAATACGTATTAGGTTTAATTAATTTTGTTATAATTCCATACCTAACATTGATAGTTCAAATAATAAATTTCATTTTAATGATACGTTGTATTACCATTCCTGAAGGTTCATACGATGTCAAAGACATCAATAATTATCTTGGGGAACAAGTGGAAAATGAGCTCAAGGAAAACGAGGGAACCGAGAATGAAAAACCTTTCCTTTCAATTAAGGCTAACTACAATACTTTAAAGTGTGAAATAAAAAGTAACTTAGATATTGATTTTTCAATAAAAAATTCTATAGGGTCATTGTTGGAATCTGATAAAAGAAAACTTGATACAAACAAGAAAAACGTATCGGATCATCCTATAGATATTTTTAAAGTTAATAGTATTTGTGTGGAATGTAATTTAGTAACAAATTCTTTTAATAATGGTAAACCAGTTCACATAATACACATGTTTTACCCATCATGTTTACCTGGTGAAAAAATAATTGAAAAACCATCAAACGTTATCTATCTACCAATTAACACTCGGTATATTGATGAAATTATACTTAAAATAATAGATCAAGATGGAAACTTGGTTAATTTCAGACAAGTGGTCACAGCAAGATTGCACCTGAAGAAACATATTTAAAAAAATGGTATTTTTATATAATATTAATAAGCAACCTATATTTAGTAGAGTGATTAAAGAAAAATTGTCTATAAATAAAGGGGTACTTCATCGAATCAGGATCAGTAAAACCAACAAGCTGAAACAGTTAACACGCTCAAATAAAGACTTTCTAATCTCTCTGGGATTTGAACTTAAGAAAAAAAATTAAGAAGTTTAAAAGACTCTGGTACAATTTTAAATTAAATATTAGAGTAAAATTTCAAAAATTTCTAGTATTTATAAAGTGCAATTGTAACTTTTTATTAGAAGAAAAAAAAATGAGTTTTAATATTTTAACTGTTACGGAGGGTGTCTTCTCTGACACATCAATTAGCAATTACCAGTACCATACCCATCAACCCTATGCAGCAACAACATTTAACAATAACGATGAAATAAGAATCCCCATACAAACTCAAGATTTGTATACTTTACCTGGACAAAGCTATTTATATATTGAAGGAAAAGGTTTTAACAGCTAAGGATGTATACAGTGCGCAAGTCAGTTTTGTAACTAATGGAATTGCATACCTTTTCGATGAGATTCGTTACGAACTTGGAGGTATAGTAGTGGATCGAAATAGAAATCCAGGTATAACTTCAACTATCAAAGGCTATGTCTCCTATACCACTAAAGAAATTAAGCGGTTAGAAAACGCCGGTTGGTGCATTAATGAAAATCCTACCTTACTTAATAATAATGGTAATTTTAATATATGTTTACCACTACGCACTCTATTAGGATTTGCTGAGGATTTTCAAAAAATAATTATGAATGTTAATCAGGAATTGGTTCTAATTCGAAGTCATACAGATGCAAATGCTATTATAAAAACCGGAAATCCACAGGCTGCCGAAGAATATAAAGTAGTTTTATCAAAAATCTTATGGAAAATACCTCACGTGGCAGTATCTGATGTGGAAAAATTGCGACTATTAAAAAATCTTGAAAGTAATCGAAATTTAAATATCGCATTTAGAAGTTGGGAATTGCATGAATATCCTGTTTTACAAGAAACTACAAGTCATACATGGGCTGTCAAGAGTACTGCATTAATTACAAGACCACGGTTTCTAATATTTGCTCTATCAACAGATAGAAAAAATAAAGTAGATAAAAATATGAGTGTTTTTGACCATGGAAGCTTATCAAATTTTAAACTCTATTTAAATTCAGATGTTTATCCATACGATAATCTTAATTTTAATACCAAACAATGGGCGGTGCTCTATGAAATGTATGAACAGTGTCAAAAAAATTACTACTATCGACGTCACGGTGAACCATGCTACGAACCACTTAAATTCCATGGAGTTTGTCCTTTCGTTGTAGTTGACTGCTCGCACCAGAACGAGACACTTAAAACTGGAGCAATAGATATTAGACTGGAATTTGAAAGTACAAAAAATATTCCTGCAAATACTACAGCTTTGTGTCTATTAATCCACGACCGCTTGGTGAAATATAATCCATTAACAAACTTAGTGAAGTCGGTATCGTAAAATGTTCATCTTAGATGTGCAAGGATTTAAATATAAAGACAGTGACTTTATTTATAAAGAAATATCAATAATCAACTTGAAGGATGCAACAATACATCATACCTTAGTGAATTATCCTTATGGACTCAATTGGTTCAATGATAACATCCAGCAACGTATGAGATGGTTGACTGATAACATCCATAGACTCGAATGGGATGAAAATAATTTTAAGTATATTTCTTATGAAACTATTTCCAAATATATTTCAGATATTGTAAAAAATTAAACAATTTATGTTAAAGGATTTGATAAAAAAGTTTGGTTAAAGAAACTTATATCAAATAATGTAGAAGAATTTCTTTTTATAGGTTGTCCTAATTTAAATAGACTAAAAAGAATATATAAGAATCATTTTAATTTTCATTGTAATGCGCATTTATTTGATGCAAAGAGATGTTCTAGAGAAAATGTACTACTATTATATAATTGGTATATAAATAAACCTAATTAAAAAAAAAATGTTATCTTTTATTTACCTATAAAACTAAGAAATCATTAAAAATTAGTTAATAATAAAACAATGCCTGTACCATCAGCATCTAAGTGTCCTAAATGTAAAGGAGAATCAGATATATATCAATCAAAGTGTGTACCTTGTGATGTGCAAAAATATTTTAATGGAAACGAAAACAAAGGAAACGAAAGAGCCAATCGGCAAGGAAATTAAAAAATGTGAAAATTATATTCAACATACTTTTTCATGTTCCATTTGTCAAAGTAAAGTAACAAAATTTGAAAACAAAAACCTGTCGCAACAAGTTCGAATTCTAAAATATTGCAACAGTTGTTTAATAAATCATATTTACACTAAGAATAGTATAATGTCTATGATATTAGAATAAATAAAATAAATTTTGTTTCTAAATAATTTTTTAAATGGATTTAAAATATTTTATTTGTAATAAAAAAATATATAAAAGAATATTTTCCAGTTATAATTCCAGAAAATCCCCTCCCCTCTTTAAAACTCCTTAATAAAGAAGAAATATCAAATTTGCAAAACAATGTCACAGATTTGATACATGAATTATACAGTGTGGACAATCACTTAAATCAATGTAAAACGGATTTACAAAAACAAACGCAAACCTATAACAAAATTTTTGCCAATCTAAATGCTTGCCTTGAACGAGAAGAGTTTTTGCAAGAACAAAAAGATAAATATGTTGTTAGACTAACAACTTGTAGAAAAAATAGAAAAAAAGCAATGAAAAACTAAGAGATGCTGGTGCTATAAAAACCCTTTGTTGTATACCTAGCTAAACAAAAATTTCAAACCTACCAAAATACATAAAAAGGGTTACCTTTAAAACAATCAAATTTTTATATAAATGGGGAATACGGTTAGTTAAAATTATTAGTAGTTTTCTACCAGCAGTAGTAGCAGCAACTATAAAAAACAAAACACGCAAATATGAGTATTCCAACCATATTTTTTTGTTGACGTACAAGGATTCGAAAGCGGTAATGTACTTCTTCCATTCCATTGTAAGGAGATAGCAATATATTCTCCACATGTTCACGAGTTGGAGCATAAATTTATATCGATGATGAGGGTACAACAATCGATTAAATCAACAACAGAACGAGTTCATGGTCTAGATTGGTGTCATTTTGGTGATTTAAACCAAGAAGATGCTTTTTTGGAAGACACTATTGGTCGCTATACAAGACAAACTGTAATTATTAAGGGACACCAAACGAGAGAATTTCTAAAAAAATATTTAAAAGATGCTGAAATTATCGACATTGAGAAGTATGATGACGATTCAAATGGTCATGATGAACTTGACTATCAATTCAAATTCTTTTTTAGATTCAATTTTTAAATCGTATCATTGTAATAAACATTATATTAAGAATTTGTCTTGTGCAGTAAAAAATGTGTATAATTTAGCTCATTGGTATCTTTATTGTAGAAAGGTATAAATAAAAAAAAAATGTTTTAAATATTTGTTGTTTTAATTTTACCTAATAAAATAATATCTCATGTCCAAGGTGTCCTAGGCTAAGTAAATCTATTCGTAGCGTGTGTAAAGCACACAAGGCATTTTTGATTTCAAAGAAAATACGTTAATTTATCCTTTAAAAAGATTTTAAAGTTTAAAGAAAAAAAACCTGCAATTATATTTACAACAAATCTCCTCTGAAAGATCGGTTAACATAACCTCACAAAACAACAAAAATGCGTCATCAAGGAATAACGGGGCCCCAGACATTTATAGCAGCCCATAAAGTAACATACATTTGGGGCCCCTCAATACACAACTAACCACCTTTCTTTGTTAAGGAAGGGGCCCCATTATATCATACTCGACCCAAAAAATGGTGACCCAAAGTGGGGGTCTAACTAATCTTTTAGCGAGAGGGGGTCTCGAAATCAATATATTTGGGGCTCACAAGGTAACATTCAATGAGGTTACCTACCTTTCTTTGTTGATGAATGGGGTCCCATTACGTCAACTTTGTCCAGCGGAGCGCTCACAACAAAATATTGGGCTCCAAAGTGCAGCGGAGCCCCCACAACAAAATATTGGGCCCCAAAGTATCTCTTCTGGAAAATCGGTTAACATAACCCCACAAAACGCCTAGAAACCCGTCAGATATACTACTTGTGATATACGTTTTCTTGAAGCGGCCAATAAACAACAAGCTTTCGAGCAAATGCCGAACTGCAAAAAATGTACCGGCTGTAAAAGCCGAGATGTCTGCACTGAAACGTTTAAAGACGTTTCTGAAGGTTTAATGCCTTAGCGTGTTTGTCAGATGAGCAGTAACTTTTTCGGTCTATTCTTCGTTCGCACTGATTTGATTTTTAAAACAAAAAATTATTCGTTTATCACGGACTTTATTATGTGGAAGTCATGAGCCGCCACCAGGGATCCAATCCCGTAACATATTCCAATCCCGGGATTTCGAGACTGAAATTCTTGTTATCCCGGGATTGCTCCCGATAAATAAAAAAAATACATTTACATGTCATATTTAAACAAAAAACAAACAAAAAGTAAAACATCAAAATCAAATCCAAATATCAAAAAAGATAAGATACATATTTAAACTAAAAACAAACAAAAAGGGTAGTTAAATAACACATATGTCTTAAATATTACTTTTTTCTTTAAGGATAAAACACAAAAAAACTAAATTGTCCAGTGTTTCATCTAGCATAGATGAGCGGAACTTAGTTAAAATTAAGCCTGCTGCTGAGAAACATCTTTCAGCTTCCACGCTGGTGGGGGGTATGGAACAACCGTGCTTCCAAAGTTTGATTTTTGGGAACTAATGTAGGCAACTCTTGTTTCTGTAATGCTTCATCTAGTTCTGCTAATGATAATGTTTTTTCTTGTGTTTGTTCAAGGGTAATAATTCTGACCACTGGTATATCATCTTCGTCATCGGAGCTAATAGATATTTCTCGAGCGGAAAAAGAGTTACCAATTCCTACTTCACGTATTTTGGCTTTAATGGCTGAAATAAGTTGTAAGTTTCTGTTTGAGTGGGATCTTGTAAGTAACGTAAAACACCTGGAAAATTGTCAAACGTTGCTGCAGTCTCGTTAGCGGTTTTCAGATCACTGCTCAAAGCTGATGGATGTTTGTTGAGCTCCTGAATTAAAAATTTTAAGGCAATATCAGCTTTAAGCAGGTTCATATCTTCGCAACATAAAGCCTCAGCAGTTAACTTGAAAGGTTCCAAAATTTGTTTTAAATAAACTCATTTTCACCCAAAAACTGTCAATTGAGGTGTATTAATGCTCTCTTAACACATTTTTTTAGAAAACAAAATCTATAAAGCTTTAGAAACAACTGCTCCATTGCGGTTTACAGTCTAATTGAAGCTTAATTTCTTTCCCATGTTCTTCCTTCATGTACTTTTGCAGCAAATCATTTTTTGTGGGTGGTTTTCTGAAAGATCTAACTATTTTTCTTACTTTGTCAAAGCTATTTCCTAAGTTGTAGTGCTCGGATAACTCTGGATTCACCTCTGGGTTCAGAAATTCTATTGTTCCGCCTCTGACATCGATCAACTCAATATTTTCATTGATTTCTTCTTCATCTGAATCCTCATTTGATGCGTTTTTATCAGACTTCTCAATGGTTTTCTTGTAAACAACGTCTATTATAGCTAACTGTATCTTATCAGCCACACAGAGCTGTTGCTTCGGATTTACAATTTTTCCTATGTTGATCATACTAGAACCATCAGTAACAAAGCTGACAATGTCTTTATCAAGGGAGAGATTATATTCATGTAGACTATCCTTTTTAATCCTAGGTTCCAAATTTCTTCCTTATTTTTGTTTGTTTATTTTTTTTTGGCCTTAATAAGGTACTTGTACTTTTCTGTACATTTCTCGTTGCTTTTACGTCTATTCTGAGAATTTTGGTAAATGAGTTAAGAGACCTTTAGTTGAAACACCTTTTGTTTGCAAAACGGCATGACATTTCTTATATTTCACAGAATTTCCACTTACTGCCTCCGTTAAAAAATAAAACCAAACGAATTGTTGATCGACACCTTTCCTTTTGTGAGATTGGTATTTTGACTCAGATGGCTTGCGTGCACTTTCAGCCATGCCTAAAGATAAAAACAAATTCAATCTTCAAGCATAATTCATAATCGTGATACTTATGAATAATAATACCGATTTATTCTATAACTATGAAGAGCATAGTAACATTTCAGATTTTTTAAAATTAAAAAAGTGAACTGCCCTAGCCTTTTCCTTTTTAAAAAATCATCTAAAATGCCACTAAAGTTATATTATTATAAGTATTATTGTACGAACGCGAAAACTAACACATTTATTTTAAAACTACTTAAATGATAAACCTACCTGCATAACAAATGTAATTTTCGTATGCGAAATATACTTAAGACGGGAGACGGGATCGTAGATGGTATAGGTATATAGGATAGGTGTATGTTGTAACATTTTAAAAATTTTCAAATATTCAAAGCCAAGTTTTATCGAATTACTTCAATATGTTTATATATTTTCATAACACAATTATATGTATATCAAAAAACTACACACAATAATTAAACTTAGGCTATAAAACATTGTTTTACTGTCTAAGTAATTAACTAAGGTCTTTAAAAAAATTCAAAAATGTAATAAAAATATTACCAAATAGAACTAGTAACGACGCTACGCCTTTACGACTAGTTTTACAACTATTCATTTATATCAATCGCCATAGCACTCTTGTTTTATAGTCTAATTACAAAACAGACGCTGCATTGTTGTCATTTTTGTTACCATACTCGATCGTTGTGGTTTATATATATTTTTAGTGATGTTGTAAGTTCTGTGTGTTGCTCACCAAAACTATGGTGAGAAAGTGTGTTGTTTGTGGAAATACAAATCATTTCAGTCAGTCTTGACGTAATTAAGGTTAAATATCAGTGGTGTTCGAACCGTAAGGCCTTAGCATTTACAAATATTAATTTAATATTTAAGCCATTCGAGTATGATAATTGGCACGGAAAAGAAGACAAAAATGGGTACTAATTGAACAAAAACAAATATTTTGCCAATTTTGGGTTTTACATAACGTAAACATTAAAATACATACTAGCTCTCCAAATGCTTGAATGCGTTATTTACAATACAACTATACTATTTTGGATGTGAATAAGTTCTATATTTCTATGGCTAAATGCTTTTATATAAAAACAAACGTATTTTTGCGGATTTTTAAAATGCCTCTTGGTTATAAAACATTTTGTTTAAATCATATTGTGATTTTAATCGTCAGATACCTATGAGGAAGTAGCTCAAGTATTCCTCCACATACCAAATTCCAAACTACTCGAGTTTTATCTAATAATTAAAATATAGTACAATTCCTACCACTCGGTGTTCCTGCCTAACCTTTTTAGTATATAAAAGCTTATAAAAGAATTATTTCATGAGTCCTTTAAATTTTGTTATACATCAATACTATTAATATTCAAAAGTTTAATGTATTTTTGATACATTTTTTTTGTTTTTTTAATTACTCATAATATATAGACAATCCAAATTATGTATATGTATAAGTAAATCAGGTGAATGAAGCATTTAAACTTAACCAAGACACATCGATCTAGGAGTATCAATACAAAAACTACCCAATTTTGAAACGAGTAATTGTTTCTAAATAGGGAAGTTAACTTCATTTTAGTTAGTAAATATTATGAGTTAGTATGGGTTTAGGTGGGGCAGGTATACTTAAAAAAAATTATATATATATATATATATATATATATATATATGTATATATATATAGTATATATATATATATATATATATATATATATATATATATATATATATATATATATATATATATATATATATATATAAACTTCATTTTACAGTTTTTAGTAAATATTATGAGTTAGTAGTGTTGGTTTGCGACGCTTCCTTTTATACCCCCACTCGGGGCCGAAGGTTATATCTGCGCAGGCGTTGGTATATTTTAAAAAAAATTATATATATATATATATATATATATATATATGATTTTCTGAGGTTGTTTGTTTATTTCTGATGCTGAGTTTATGGTGTACATCCGTACAACTTTTTCATTACAGTTTGATTTTATCTTTTGGGTTTCCGAGTAGTTTACCTATAGTTGTTTGTGGCTGAAAAGAACAGTTTTGCTTTCCCGGTTCATACGTTGTTCGCTGTGCAAAATCACATTTTGGCATTTTTCTTTAAAGCACTAGATACTACCTTACTTCGTTTTGTCTCGTCGTCGCACGGATCGATATAGAGTATTTGCCACAGCTTGAATTTGTGCTGGGTGATGATGTGATTTTGCATTTAAATATCTGTCTGTATGTGTTGGTTTTCTATACACGGTGTATTCGAAATGTCCGTTATGTAGTTTTGTGACTAAAACATCTAAAAATGGTAGTTTGTTGTTTTTAGCTCTAGAGTAAATTGTATTCTGGGGTGGATTGAATTTACGTGAGTCAGAAAAATCATGTTGCCATATAATAAATATGTCATCCACATAACGAATCCATAATTTGGGTTTTAAACTTGCTTTCTCAAGAGCTTCTTTCTCAAAGTATATCATAAATAAATTCGCGACTACTGGTGATAGCGAGGAACACATTTGTTTATACATTTGCCCGTTGAAAGAAAAATAAGTATTTTTGAGGCAATGCTCCGAGAGTTCTATTATATGTGCCTGGAAATCCTCGTTCATAGCAATCTTGTCCAATGCTTCGTCGATTGGAATACTGGGATATAACGATTTGACATCTAGGCTTGCTATGATATCGTTTTTTTCAAGGACGATATCTCGTATAATTCGAGTGAAACATTACAAATGAATCAGCTTTTTCTACAGTTGGTTGCATAATTTTTTAATTAACAGGTTCTGATAGGCGCCCCTGGTTTGTGTATTTTTGGTAAACCATAGTTTAGGACATCTGCTTTATTTTCTGTGGTATGATTTTTTGTTGAATTTCGGGGTTTATTGGTGAACTTTTTATTTTATTTTTAAAATTTAATACACCGTGATAGAAAACCAACACATACAGACAGATATTTAAATGCAAAATCACATCATCACCCAGCACAAATTCAAGCTGTGGCAAATACTCTAATATCTAGATCCGTGCGACTAACTGAAACACAGACGAGACAAAACGAAGTTAAGGTAGTATCTAGTGCTTTAAAGAAAAATGGCTACACAAATCGCACCAGAGAGAAAGCTATTAATGCACAGGTTTCCCGAGCAACGAACAACAAAAAATATGAACCGGGAAAGCAGTCTTACCACATGTAAAAGGCACAACAGACAGAATCGGAAGAATTCTGAGGAAACACAACATACAAACAATACACAAGCCACAAACAACTATAGGTAAACTACTCGGAAACCCAAAAGATAAAATCAAACTTTATTTGCCAGGACTGTGAAAAGTTGTTAACAGGCGAATATCAGCAAGAGTGGAAGAGCATAAACTCAGCATCAGAAATAAACAAACAACCTGCTTTATTTACATCATCAGGAAACCGGCCATAAAATAAATTTCGATGGGTGTAGGGAGATTGCCAATATAGAACATTATAAGACCAGAATAATCCGAGAAGCCATAGAAATTGAAAAACAAGGTGATTTGAATAAAAGGGACGAATCATTAAAACTACCAACAGTATGGAAGACAATAATCGACAAATCTAAAATCGCAAAAACTCAAGCGCAATTAGCGCAACAACAACAGCACCATCCGGAAAACATAAATAACGACCAACGCCTGCGCAGATATAACCTTCGGCCCCGAGTGGGGGTATAAAAGGAACGTCGCAGTCACCAACACTTCAGTCTCTATTCGGACGCGAGAAAGAAAGCTTCGAAAATGCCAAATGTGATTTTGGCGAAATCAGCAAAACTGTTCTTTTCAGAACGACAGTAGTGAACGGATGTACACCCGGAATGAAAACACATTGTATTTTTCCATCCGTGAAGGAGTAAAAATCAACACATATATATATATATATATATATATATATATATATATATATATATATATATCCCAAATCTAAAAAACGAATAATATTAATTAGATACACGAAACATCATATATGTAACGTTTATACGAGGTCAATTGAAGTTACTCAAAAATCGGGGTACGATCAATTTACCACAAAACACATTTAAAGAAAATAGCGGGTCAACGTGGACTTTATGTGTGCCTGTCAGCGAATTATTCAATCCGACACATTCAATTGGTCAATGACAGGTTTTAATTGGTTCCAAATTTCTAGGATGCATTTATTTTCTGCGGTATGGTAACTGATAAAAATTAAACACGATATTTTCATAGGCGCGTAAATTTTTGTATTCTTAAGTTGCAAAAGGGTAAAAAGAATTAAATCTCGATAATTTATTTCGTTCCATCGTGCCAGTTGTTTATTCGGTATTGGTTAAGAAATGCCATTTGCAGGCTCCGTTCGTAGATTTGAAATATTGTCAAAACTTCACTTTGGTTTAATGTTATTGTTTTTATTGTCTATCTATACTAACATATAAAATCCTTAATTGACTCACTAATTAAATACGCTCCTGCTCAAACCGCATTACATAAGATGAATTTTGGCACACAGATTGATTTTCGAAACTCAATTCCAAGGGGGTCCCTCTTAAATATTACAATATTTTTAACAAATGGTTAGTTTTTATATCTTATTTTATTTATTTATTTTATTTTAAAATTTTGAAACTGTATAGTGTTTTAAAAAATCGGGTCGCTGATTTCAATATTTTGCTCAAACCGCTTGCCGTAAAAAACGGAATTTTGGTGCACGGATCGACTGCAGGGTGTAGAGGTTCGGAAAAAGGGGATTTTTCAAAACTCAAGTTACAAGGGGATAAAACCATCCCTTAAATAATACAATATTTTATTTAAGAGACAGTTAGTTTTTAGAAAAAGGCTTGAATAGGTGTTATTTATTTTTATTTTTTACGCATTTAAAGATTTTAAAACATGTATACAAGGTGTTTAAAAAATCAGGTCACTCTTCACATAAAATGCTGAATTTTGATATAGAGGTTCATTGTACGGTGTAAAGATTTGACAAGACGGGACTTTTCAAAACTTAAATTTCAAGGGGGTCAAACCGCCCCTTGAATATAAAAATCTTTTTTATTTACAAAACGGTTAGTTTTTGAAAAAAACGCTTGAATAAGGGCATTTTATTCTAATTTTTTCTACATTCGTAGAGTTTTTTAAATGTATACAGGGTGTTTTCAAGACTCGGGTCATTGATTAATCACGATCCTCCTCAAACCGCTTGACGCTAAACGCCGAATTTTTGTATACGGGTTGACAATAGAGCGTAGGGGTTCGATAAGGTATGGTTTTTCAAAAGATCTGTAAGGGGGTGAAACCGCCCGTTAAATATTAAATTATTTTCTATTAAAAAAAAACGCTTCATACTTTACATATTATAAGATTTTTTCAAAAATTATACAGGGTGTTTCAAAAATATTGGGCCACTGATTAATAACAATCCCACTCAAACCTCTTGACGTAAAAATCTGAATTTTGTCATAGAGGTTGAATGTATGATGTAAAAGTTTGGTAAAAAGGGATTTTACGACCCTCAAATTTCAAGGGGTGAAACCGCCCGGCCCCTGCAGTATTACACTTCTTATTATTTACAAAACGGTTAGTTTTTCAAAAAAAAAACTTTGACAAGTGTATTTTATTTTATTATTTACATATTTTTTTTATTTAGACAGGGTATTATATAAAAACGGATCTTAAGAGGTACTTAAATAAGACGATTTAAGTACCTTTTTCTACCCCTTTCATTGTCGACATACGCGAACGAAGTCGCGAGTACCCGCTAGTAGTTATATATGTAAAATAATCAATGTACCCGCAATATCCGTTAAACGTTCTTCAGTAAACTAGTACTATGTACATAATATTATTTATTTTAATACCACGAATTTTTTTAAACATTATTTATTTTTCTTTTGCAATATACAAAAATCGGTAAAGTAGCGTTACCCGGAACTTTCTTCGTAACTTAATTGGTAATTTGAGTAGTTTATAAACCTTATATAATTCTTAATATGTGTCACTTTTCTTGATAAAAATAAGTATGTATACCCATATATAACTCATATATTTACTTTTTTATACAGTTTTTGCTACATTTTCCTATTGTTTTTGTAAAGCCAAAATACAACTGTTATTACGTACACGGGGTTATTCACGGTGTGTGTCCTATTAGAAATATTTGGAGAACCAATGAACAGACTATCTTGAACATTTGGCTCTGGCCATAAGTGAACATAAACTCTATTTTTAAAATATTTTAAATTATGCGCTACTGCCACTTCTAGCTCAAACTGATAGCAACATCCGTTTTCTAAATGGAAGGCCCTGTGTATTACTGCAATTTTGTATTGGCCTGAAAATTCTAAATATTTTTTGTGATGTTTCCTATACCTAAATTCAACTGTTTCTAGAAAATGGCGGATGAAAATTGACATTTTTGAAGTTTTAAAGCTCTGTAGCTCCTAAACGACTTAACTTGCAACAAAATGGATTTCAATTTACTATTTTGGTTTTTAGTTGGCTATCTCCTGATACCAATTTTAAATTTAACAGAAGCTGTCAAAATTTGACATTTCCTGTCGAAGTTAAAATGGGTATCAGATGATAGGTAACTAAAAACTAAGATAGGAAAGTGCAATCCGTTTTGCTGCAAGTTGAGGCGCATCTCAATTTTCAGGTGCCATTTGTTAAATGTCAGTTGAATTTAGCTATAGGAAAGACCAAACAAATCATAAAGACATTACAAAAATGCAATAATATACAGGGCATTTCATTTAAAAATAGATATTGCTATCGGTTTGGGTCAAAAGGGGCAAAACTACATAATTTAAAACAATTTAAAAAGAGAGTTTATGTTCAATTATGTGTAGAGCCAAGGTTTGAAAGTACTCTGTTTATTGATTCTTGAGATACTTCTAATTGGACACTCACCGTGAATAACCCTGTGTATATACAATATACCTTTATCAATCAGATCTAATATACATACATACATACATACATTAATTCAGTTACCATACCTATTTAAATGAGACCACGGCTAGGTTACCCCAGTATAACATTTTTTAAATATTGTTTATATTTGCTAATTTAAATTTATTTTAATATTTGTATTTTTCGATGTAATTAAAATTACATAAACACAAAACTTCTAAAAGTTCTGTGTTTTTGTAATATTTAAATATTTTCACATATATTTTATTTTGTACTTTCCAGCAATATTTAGACTTCACAATATTGTATTGTCATCGGGTTGGGCATGTGTACCAAATCTCGGTTTATTCCGATAGAGGGAACTATATTACCATTATATTTTATGCACCATGTATATATAAAAGACACTCACGATTGAACATCTAATATTGTATCGTGATACAGTTTATGTATGTATACCAAATTTCAGTTAATTCCGATAAAAAAAAACTGTTTTGTACCACTTTGTATTTTTTACGCACCCTGTATCAGATATTTACGATTTGAAACCATAATATTGCATTGTCACTGAGTTTATATAGGTGTACCCTATTCAAGACAAGATATTCAGCACCATAATATTGTATCGTCATCAAGTTTATGTATATATATACCAAATCTAAGACGGAAACTTTTTTGAACTTATTAGCAATATTTTGTAAGCACCCTGTATTAGATATTCAAGATTGGACAACATATTATTGCATTGTCATCTGGTTTATGTATGCATACTAAACCTCAGTCACTTCCGATAAAGGGAACAGCTTCAAAATAAGTTGCAAGATTTAACCCAAATATTTTATGATGCGCCATTTTGTTATGCTATCTTGGATTTTCATAAAACAGACAGACAGACAGACCGGCGGATTTGAGAATTTTAATATCCCTGAAACGTGAAGGTCTGCCAAAATCTCGGAGGGTGATTTCTATACCATTACAATACTTTCCTAGGGGAGAAAGGGAAGTTAAAAAAAAGGAACCGCAAAATATTTATATCATCATCTGCTTTCTGATTTTGAACCCCCCAGTCGGAATTTCTGACTACGCGTCAGTTAGATACTTAAAAAATTCGCAAAAACATATTAAATTGCTTGCTATAAACATAGATAGAAACGGGCCGCTGATGGTTCAGTCTATAGTAAGAACCAACACGGTTGCCATTTTTGGGTTCCGCAACGGAGAGGAAGATATGTTTTCCCTCGCACCCATAGAACGCAAAAACCAATAATAGATCCAACTTTCGAAACTATGAATGAAATATTGTGTATATCCTTTGTTTTATAGTCTAAGGAAATGCACTACGAGAGCCGACAACAGCAAACTTCTTCACTCAATAAGCTCACACAAAACTTGACGAAGATTATTTGAAAATAATCTAAACCTAATTTTTATGCTAAAAAATAATTTTCTTGCTGTTTAGCAAAAAAATTAATATCGCAATCCCGTGATTTCCCGAGATTAAAAATCCGTAATTTTTCTACAGACCCTCTAGCTGCCACAGATGTACGCGAATTTTTTTTTATTGTTGAAGTTGTGGGTTATGTAAAAATATAACACATTTTACGCTGTGTTATTTTCTAAAAATATGTTCTCATTTAAAACGTTGTTTTACCCTCGTAGGATATCCCTGTGTGTGTAGACGAAACAACTTTTATATATAAAAAATAAAACAAATGTGGCATCTTCCACCATTTAAAAAGCTTTTGTTTTTGCCAACATATTTAATGTTAAAGTTAGTATAATTTAACAGCAATGATTTAATTTATTTTACTTCGAAATCGTATATTGCTCTCAAATATTATTTCTCGTTTTTTTGGGGGATATATTTTAGATTACCCATAGGATTTCTTATTACCTCATATTTCTATAGATAATTTACTACAGTAAGTTCAGCATTGCTATGTATTAGACGTTCTTAAAGCTTCAAAACCTGTTTTCTGTTTTTTTTTTACTGGTGACGGTTATAGTGTTGTACGTTTAGTGAGGCAAGACAGTTTTGTCGTTTGCCGCTACAAGCTCTCATTTGTCTTTATAAAAACGGCACTATGTGCTTCCGTGAGTGTTATTGTAATTCCTGCGATGAATGCTAACAACTGGTACGAACAAAAAATAGCCTACTAGAAGAAATCAAATTCCTGGAGCCAAATCTTAATTTACAAAAAGGTAAGTGAAGCAACTTGATCTAGTGATACGATTTTATTAAAAAAAGTGTCATCTGGTCCTCCGAGACATTGGTTTAGATTATTTTTGGTGCCAATTTTAAACCAATCGGTTTGACCGTTCTCAAGATATCTGCTCAAAACAGGCCCGTAGCTAGGATCTGGACCTCCCCCATAAACTTTTTATTTTTAATTTGTTATGATTTGATACGAAAGTAAAATTCCAGTCACTGCTGTAATATTTCGAACTCAAACCACCTCAAGAAAATTAGGAACACTTGAACTAGCCGACGTTTACATTAAATATAAAATTACAATAAAAGAGCAAAAATCCGTTTTTTACGAATATATGCTAAAATATTGCATAGAGAGCAATGTTAGTATAAAGGATGATTATGAGCATATCTTAACCAAATGTGTTTCTGTTGTTTTTTTCCTAAATACGATAGTTTCTGAGATAAATCGATATGAAAGTATATTCTTTTACTGACAACTCCAAAAATCTAGAAAATGTGAACGCGTTCCGGTACCAAACTTATAAGAATTCCACCAAAAATCTTCTTTTTAAAAATGAATGTGAGTGGCTACAATATGTGGTAATTTATGTTTACCTGCGAACTGGGCAGTTTGCAAGTAAAAACAGTGTCTGTCAAATTATAAATTTTCATATTTTTTTCTTGAAAGGACATATAGTAGTAATCTCTGAAACTGTCGCATTTAGGGAAAGACAGTAGATCGAATTTTATTCACCTTTTTTGACATGTACATAATTCCTCTACCTGCAATATTTTGCAGATATAGAGGAAAAACGAATATTTGCGAATTTTTAGCATTTGCATTTTTAAATTATCATTATCTACGGTCAATATGTCCTTATTATTGTTGACCTAAGCGCCACATTTATTATTTTTATGCATACATGATACAAGAAAATATCATTTTCAACTTCAATGTTTGAGTAGCCTGTGACGTTGTAAAGCTGACCCGCCTGCGTAGTCATCATCCTCAGATATCATTTCCGAGTCAGAATTGGCAAATGTTTGGTCAAAATGTTGATAGGTTTGGACCACCTATGAACTGCATATCTGGCGACGTGTCTGGCCTAAAATGTTGTTTAAGCTCTTACGTATCCGTAATTATGAACATTTAGTCGTTAAATCTACTCAAAATAAAACAAAAACTCAGAATATCGCTTTCACTAGAGATGATAAAGGTAATACAGTCATGGCTATGGATGAACACTTGTATATATCAAAAACATTAGAATTCATGGGACGTTTCCAAATATTACAGAAAGACCACACAGAGTCACTTTAAAAACAAATTAAAAACACTATCTAACAATCAAGTAGTTTACTAACAAATTTTGATAAGTTTAAAGTAAAATTATGAACCCCCAGGACCCCAAGCTTTATCCCCTTATTAAGATGCATAATGAGAACTACCCTATAAGACCAGTTGTCATACTTTTCAGCACCTGCACAGAAACAAAACAAACATACGAAACTTAATACCCAAATTGAAATATTACTGTAAGTTTACAAAATATAGTATTAAAAATTCAGGTGAATTAATTAAAAACATTACATACATTTACTTACCTAATAACGCTAAGCTAGTTTCTTTCAATGAAAAAAATTTGTTTCCTAGCATCCCCCAGAAGATACAATAAACTTAGTTGAATATTTATTAATAAAAAACAAGGTTAATTACATCATAATGCTAGACATTCTAGAGCTACTCAAAACATGTCTCAACCAAAACTATTTCTTTGTCAATAATGTTTCCTGTAATAGTAGAGGTCTGATTATGGGAAGCCCGTTAAGCCCCATACTCGTAGATATTTTCATGGATAACATGGAAAAATTGATTCATGAGCATACATTGAGTAATAAATGTGTCTATCGATATCGGTACGTGGATGAAATTATTACTTGTTTTGCATGCACAAACAGACAATTAAACATATGTTTAGACTTAATTAATTAATGTTAATTCACAGAAATATTAAATTCACGCTAGAGGTTGAAGATAATGGCTCTATTAACTTCTTAGATTTAACAATCGAGAGAATTGCATAAACATTAATTTCAAATTTATTAATATTATTAATAATTAAACCATCACATACTGATAATGTCATCCATTACAAGTTTTCACATCTCATAGAACATAAATTAGCAACGTTTCACAGTATGATCCATAGATTGAGCTTAATTTAGTTAAACAAATTGCAGTTAATAATGGCTACCCAGTTTCAATAGTAGAATAAATAAAAAATAACAAGTTAAGGCACAAAACTATTAATGTACTTCTTTCTTTCAAATATAAGTGCTATAACTTTTATATATCAAAGTAGAATTTATAAAATTGAATAGATCATTAAGTTGCTAAGTATGTTATGGTCTAAACAGTATTTGGTATTATTTTCTTAGTACAATTGTCTGCATTTAAAAAGGCCTTTTATTAGCCCTTATATATTGATTTACTGTTATTGTAAAATTTATTGTTATCATTGGTTAATAATTAAATGGTTATTATTATTATTATTAAATGTTTTAAAATAGTAACATACTGCGGAAAGACCTCTTTAAAAATTAAACGTTGCCTTAACAGGGAGAATGTAAAAATCGCTTTCAAAACTAATAATTCCCAAGGAAAATTTTTAAAAAACAAAATTTAAAAGTAATAGAAATGAAAAGTCAGGGATCTATAATCTATCAGTTGACATGTGGTTCATGCCCAAAAAGATACATTGGACAGATGCGTAGAACTTTTAAAAAGCGGACAAACGAACATAAATGCAGTTTTATTCACAATAAACATGACTCAACATTAGCAAGCCATATTATCATGGAAGGTCATATGTTTAACGACGATTTTAAGATCCTAGAGAGAATCAAGGCCCTAAATTAAATTTATTGGAAAGATTAGGATTATTACTTAACGACCAAACAGAACTTAACAATTTTCATTTCCTCAACATTTTCTGAAATTCCAAATATTGTTAGTAGAGTTTATGGAGGTTAAAAAACAGCTTTTGTACTTTAAGATAATTAGGTTATAGAATTTAAAGAAGGGGCCGTAGCCTCGATAGACAATGTTAATACCAAATGTAGAATTCTTTTTAAAATTAGGACGTAGCATACAACAAACGAAGCTACAGTGTTAGCGAAACGCGTCGTGTAAAAATTTATTATTTGGAATTTTCTAATTAATATATTAGTATTTTACTCCTTCAAAATTTAACTTTCCATTGCCTAATTTTTAGATTAGTTTAGCCTTCCATTGTCTTTAGCCAATGTTCATATCAACAGTTCCAATTATGAAAATAATTTTAAAGCTTATTGGAGTCTATAATTCTTATAAAATTATTATATTCTAGTATTACTTCATGAACGACAGTAAAAAAAGTTTATTTAAAAGACCGTAACAATATTTTATTTATAACATAATTATAATTTATGTTTTAGTTCTTGTTCTTCTGGTAGCTTTGCAAAATGTTTATTCACAATATCAGTTGTAACATCTCTTAGAGCTGCTGGATCCCATTTGGGGCTTTGATCTTTATCGATAAGTAAAGCCCTGACACCTAAAACAATTTTGTGAAAAGAATCGAAAAAATTCCAAATTCACTAAAAGGTTTATGAGTTAGACCAGATCTAATTTCTATGACAATTAAAACTTTTAGTTCACGATCACCAGTTATGGTTGGCTTGTCAATGTCATTTTGTAATTGTGACAGAAAATATTTGTTCTTAAACCTATAATTGTCAAGTTAGATATGGTCTAAATTTAAACATCTTTAATGAATAGTAGAGAGGTGCATTTTAGAACATTATTAACACGCTGTAAAATGAAAAACTCTAAATTAAAAAAAGCTTATTTTCGAAAACTCGGACGGATTACTTGATGTCAACGAAACTTTTCGGAGGGTTGAAGGTAAGAAACCAATTCTTTTGTGTAAATAAAATTATTGACAAGAAACACTTACAATCTTTGTAATTTTGCAATAGACACTCTAATGAAAACATTTTTAAATTAACTGTTGAAAATGGACACCATCATTATTTACAAGTGCAAAATAAAAAAAAATATTTTGAAATTCTTCGATGGAATTGTTTCCTGTTTCCCGGGCACATTGATGCTGACAAAAATGCTCTATCATTTGGTAACCTGTATATGAAAATCATTCCCGATAAATTATTGCAGTTAAATGAGCGTGTTGTCACGCTTCATCGTAAATAAATATGTTCACTATTTTTTACATTTTCAAACACAAATGAGTAGGACATCTCCGTGTCCGCAATTATATTATCATAAGTAGGTACAAATATAATGTTTTTTTGCTCTTGGGAAGTTTACAGTAACACAATAATTTTAGCAGAGGTAGGTGGATTTCTTTGTGTGTTGTTCTGAAAGAAGGGTAATCTAATACTTAATTTTTTTATATATAATTTTGGAACGGTTTAAACAAAATCTTTAATTATTAAATTAATAACGCTGTAACTACTAGTCTTGGATAATGAAATGAAAAAATATCTAGTTTTAATATTTACTATTTTTTCTCAGTACTAGTCAAGTTTTGACCCTCGGTTATATAGGATTTGTTTTTTTAAAATGACCCGTACTTTTACGTGTTAAAATACTTATAATAATTTCCCTTTCAACTGTATATACACATACAAATTGTTATTTTTCTCTTTCCTTAATAAAATAGATTTATTATGAAGGAATTTCCGATTAATGTTTTTTATAGATTGGTTTTTACCTAATTACTCGGATTTTTTTCAAAATAAATACTTTCATTTAAGGGAAATGAAAGGTAACACAATTTGTATAATTTTACTAATAAATTCCGTGCGAAATAAAACTGAGCCTACTTTCCTTCATAAAAAGAAGGATTCAAACGAGGGAAGTTCCAAATACAGCAATATTGCAGATTTCTTTTATAAAAGAAAAGTCTTAATACGGATAAAGGTTGACAACCATTTTATATACAATATATCAGGCCGCCATTTTGTTCTACCATATTGAATTCTAACTTTCCCAACTCATCCCTACAGCATATTTATTTTTAACTTAACGATAATTGAACAAGTACATTTTTGCTAAATTTGAATAAGAAGTTTTTTACGTTGTTATTTAAACATTTTATTAGGCGGCCATATTGGATTCGTATTAAAATTTTTACCAGTCCCTCATTTGATTTTTGTGCAAAATTTGAACACTTTTTTTATCATCTTGGGATCCTGAAACGGGAATGTCTTTAAAACCTGATAGTGCAAATTTTATATGATTACAATACATTATTCTTATGAGGAAAGTAAATACTACTTATCAAATTGAGCTCAATTTTTTTTGTAATATGAGAATAAACTGGCAGAATATTGGAACGAAGCCATTATGGCATTATGGAAATGTTTAAAAAAATCAGTATCAAACGCTGCATATATCTACAAATGACTTGAAATTTTTGTAGAACATTGTAAAACAGGGTATAACTGATACAATTATAGTGCGATGCCTGTTTAATGTTTTAAAAATTTGTTAAAACTCCATTTTCTGGAATAAAACCTATAAATTGCATTACTTATTTTTTATTAACTATGTAAATACTGTTATGAAAAATAAAAAAAAAAGAAAAAATTAAAAACAAAATAAAAAATGGTGTACTGTATTATTGAAACTGTGGTTTTATTTGAGTAGATATGTATGTGTTCCTATCTGAATAATTACTAGATATGTGAAAAAAAAGTGGGTTTCTTTAATTCATCGACGAAATCCAATCACTGATGGACTAGTATGACAAGCAATGAGGTCACGTCATCAATTAATTGGTTTGCTCTTATATTTAATCATTTTTAAGTATTTATTTAGCAAACTATGTTTTTGGCTCAATTCAATCGTTTTATATACAAACTACATATGTTAAGAACCATACCTTCTCTAAAATCGTGACCATCTACACAATTCACAGCCAATCTATACTCCATTTTTAAACAATCATGTAAATTCATTTGTTTACCAAATTCTAATTCTTGATGTGTAATTTTTAAGCTTGTAGGGGACATTTTATTTAATAATTTAATAGTATCTTCTGCCCATGCAGATCCATCTTTTTCTAACCTCGAATATATTTCCTCTACAGTAGGAGCTGAGAAACAATGATGAATTTTTTCTAGGTATGGGGATAGTACAAATTCAGATTTGTCTTCTTTTTGGAACTTGTTTAAAACATTCTTAATTTCTTTGTCACTGGAGCACTCAAGGAGGCCGTCTTCAATATTTTTGAGATTTGAACTATCAGTGTAATGTGTTGCAATTCCTGAAATTATTTCATAATTAATTATAGACGTATCATAGTTGTTAAGGTACCACTGATAAGGTTAGTAATGCTTGATGTTGACACAGTGTTTCCCGTGGGCGTCTGTTCCGAGGGATGTACGTCGACCGAAAGCGCTATCCCTTATAATCCCGTGGTGCTTTCAACGTTTAATGTCGAACTAAGTAAAAATGTAAGTAAGTAAGAAAATATAATAAGCCAAATTATTATTTTTAATGCCCTAGGGCGTTATTTCTTATTTGACTGACTTTGACATAATGTGATTATTTGTCAATAATAAGCTAGTTGGACATTAATATAATTAAAATACAAAACAGTTATAGGTTAATACATACATAACTAATTGCTTGAGGAATAAACAGAAATACACTAACAGAAATTACGTAAAAGAAACAACAATATTTCTAAAATGTTAAAGGGTTTAGCTAAATTAAAGATTAACGCACACTATATTTATATTACTTACCGGCTTTTAAAACATCAGCCCCTTTTAATCTTACTCCTGTTAAAGCAAGGTACCATCCAAGTCTTCCATCGAGCCTAGGTAAAAAGTATGAACCACCTACATCAGGAAATAAGCCTATTTGAGTTTCGGGCATCGCAAATAAGGTCCTTTCAGTGGCTATTCTATAATGACCATGAACTGAAAGACCAACTCCTCCGCCCATAACTATTCCATCTATAAAGGCTATATAAGGAATTTTATAAGAGCCAATTAAACCATTATTTGTATACTCTCTTCTGAAGAATTCATAACCCATCTTATCTCCTTTAAAAGCGGCCTCTGCTATTGCCTTTACATCACCACCAGCGCAAAAAGCTTTCTCTCCATTACCTGAAATAAAAAAAGGTTAAAAAAGTGTATTGGTTGCTGTTTGCATAGATAACTATAGGAAAATTCATTTTCACATTTGTGTAGGAGTAAAAAGTACCCAATTTCTATGATTTTTAAAATATTTTCCAACATTTGCATCTACAACTATGAGATGTATTTTTGGAAAGATTCATCCTATTTTTTAAAAATGGTAAAATGTCAATAAATAATAATAAATAAAAGAACCAGTAAGTATTAATATAAAAGTCAGTTGGCAATTCTAGTGAGAGGATAGATTCCTAGAGGTCCACCCCAGTATATCTCTGGACGATTTATTAGGAAAATAAGGATCTTAAAGATAACCAGAAAAGACGCAGTACCAATTTCTTATGCTGAAAATTAAAGCTTACCATGCATTGGTCATGTCATTTTCTTAGAACCTCTCGGATTTTCCCCTGGATGCCATTTCGTTACGAGTCCCTATACTTTTTGTCTCAATATCACCAAAAATAATAATATACAACTTCCTTTCAAAGAGTGTGTTAACAATGAGTAATGTATGCTATAAATGTTTGTCAATTTGCATACAGCGGTGTATGGCAGCATTTTGTATGGTGTGCACTGTGGGTTCGATAATGAGTAGCAAAATAAAATTAAATATTGATTTTTAATTTGCTATTTTTTTATTTAATTCGAAGCGATCTTAATCGAAATAGTTTAGTAGAAAAAGTAATTAAGGGGCTCCATGCTGTTTTTTAATTTAATTAGAAAAACGCGTAACAAAAAGAAATACATTTTAGCCTGAACTTGTATAACATAAATAAATTATTGTAGGGAGGTTAAAACAAAATGTACAGTTTAAAGTAGCTACAATCAAAAATAGAAAAAGGAAAATGGAAAGCAACAAGAAAATATCTTTCATTGTAAGGAGGAACATTTATAATGACAGTCATAGACATATTATTTCAAAATTATGCTTACGAAACATAAAATGAAATGAAGCCACATAAGTAAAATTTCAAAAAGAAAACAAAACTACACTTCACTGAGAACTTTAATTAGAGCGAATTAAAGAAATAGATTTTAGTAAGTAATTAAAAAGCAAAACATCAATGTCCGAATATTCTTTCATGAAGCTCCAATGTTGATTTTCTAAACTTTCGATTATTTTAAAGAGACACATAGTTATACTAGTTTTATGTTCTCTGGCGGCAAAACTCAACCACTAGTGGAGGATGAAATGGGTTAACAGAACTAACCGAACCAGATTCACAAACAGTTAGAGGAGATGAGAGGATGATAAGATGGAGTTGCTACTATTTATTAAAATCTTGTGTAAAAATAGAATATATATTACACTATTGATATTACAACGGATGTGGATTACACTGGTATCTTATACGTTTCATTATTTATAGACAAGGCATATTAATGTGCATCTTGGTAATGAAACATCTGTATACACTGCTGCACCCCGTACTGTCTGAGAACGTCAATCAGCTGATCATGGGGCATAATACCAAAAACCTTCAAAAGGTCTATAAATAATGATTGGGTATTTTTTTGTCACTGAGATTACTTATTATGTCTGATGTCAGATAGTACAGTGCATCCAATGTGCTTAATCCTTCAAAGGAAAGAAACTGTTGTTTTGATATAATATTAAAAGCTTTTATAAAATCAAGTGAAAGTAATCTATCACTCGAATACTTTTCAAAAATATTTGCAAAGTTCCTAATAAGACCTGCTGGTAATTTAATTTTTTTTTATCCAGATTATGTATGTATAGGAGTAATTTGCTTAATGTGACTAGGTGTTGTACCCGAACTAAAATTTGATTTTCGGGATTAAGACAAACGACTGGCAATAATGACACTATGTATTTAAAGCCGGTAACAGCAAGTGAAATTATAAAGCAAATTGCTTCCTTAAAGACCCACATCTCCAGAGGTAGAAATAGAATAACAACTAAACTCATTAAGTCTATTCATATTGATATTATAACACTACTAATTCACATAATGAACTTAATAGTACATTAGTAAATAGTAAAAGTATAGCGTCACAGGACGACAAACAACTAGTCCATAGTTAGTCCTGTGTTATTTTTTTTTAGATGTAAAATTTAATTTACTAATCTCTGTTTTTTTATATCTTCTAATATTAGTTTAATTTTCAAATTTCTGTTTTACTGTTATTTCATATGTATGTAGTAACTATCAGGAAAAAGGAAAACAGCTACATTCTTGTTTTCTCTTTTTGAACCTCGAAAAAGTCCAAATACAGGGTCGAAATGTTCGGCAACTTGATGTTAAAGGAGCTTTTATTTATTGTCCTAAACCCGAAAATTAAATTTTAAAGTATCGAAATAAAGAACGTTATACTTTTACTATTTTACTACTTTAGTATTAAGTTACCATGTCAATATGAATGTATTTAATGAGTTTAGTTGTTATTCCATTTCTACCTCGGGCGCTGTGATTCTTTAATCAAGCAATTTGCTTTATAATTTCATTTGCTGTTACCGGCTATAAATACTTAGTTTCATTATTGATAGTTTTATGTTAGTAAGGATTATCTGCGGTTTTAATTTTTTGTTCCATTTCAATACAATATTTGTGAAATAATTATTTGAATGGTTAGCCATATCAATATTGCTATCAAATAATTGTTTTCTTTATTTACTAAAGTTAGAGTGGTATTTTTCCTTTTTACATTACTATTTCTGACATCTTTATTAATTGATACATTTTTAAAACGTTTTCCTAGTTTAATTCTATTTGTTCTCTGTAATAGTTAACGTTTTGTGTTTTAATTAATTTATTCAGTAGATTATAGTAGTTTTTATATCCTATTTCATTATCTCGATAATAATGTTTTGTTAGACGTTTTTTTAATGTGTCTATATGCTTAACTGAGATTATTCATCCGTCCGTTACCAACTCTTTTTTTGGCAGTCCCTTTTTTCATTAGATCTCCCACAACAAAAGCATACTAGGCCATTCCTTCACTCATTGTTCTGGTGGTAAACTGCGTGACATTTGTAACATATCGAACCTCGTATACATGAAACCTCTCCCAATCAACAAACAGTTTTCTTTCTAGCATAATTTTTTTGAATAAATTAGGAGTACATTCCATAAATACACTACAAATTTCATTTTTGGACTTTTAAAAATATGTGACCTTGACGAAAAATGGATTCGCAGAAACAACTATTCCGATGGCAAATATCATGACCGGCATTGAATTACACTGATGACTCCTAACTATCGTTGGGAGCAATAAAGTTAATATATTTTATTTCACGTTACACCCACGTCGTAACAAGGACGCGAAAATCCTAGTTTGGAACATGTCCTGTAATGACGCAGGAGTAGTAATCCATTTTAGTCAAACGACGATCGCGATTTCGTTCTTTGTAGAGTTCATAGACCACCAGAGACTAGCGGGACCCGTTTCCCATTTTAGTCGAACTAACCTGAAATAGGGTATATTTTTATCGCTCCCAACTAGTCTATGGTGGCCTATGATGGGCTCTAAAATGAACGAAATCGCTATCGTCGTTTGACTAAAATGGATCATTGCTCCTACGTCATTGCAGGATATGTTCCAGACGAGGATCCTAGTGTCCTTATCACGACGTTGGTGTACATGAAATAAAATATAGTGACCTTGAGTGTGTCCCCATTGCCAAAGAAGTTGTTCTGTTTTATAACAGATATTTAAATTTTTTTATCTGTCATAGACTTTTTAAAGCCAATTGGTTTCATTCTTCGCGAGGAGCTTTGATGAAATAAATTGACACAGCTAGTCTTGGGAAAAGTCTGTTTACTTAATTTTTCATTTAACATTTTTATTTCAATTTTCATCATATCGATTATTTTTTCTTTACCGTCTAGAAACTGGTTTCTGATATTAATTAATTGTTGCAAAATATTTGTGTTTCATAGTTTCAATATTTCTGGCAGTTGAATTTCATAAATCTCTTTTAGATGTAAGACTCTGACCTCGGAGTTTATAAGATTACTACATCCTTAAGCAGGGCGCCCATTGAATCGGTTCGGATCGGATCGACACGGCATCGCTCAGTTCGGAAACGTTCAACGCCCGCTCACCAAATCGGTATGCTTCAGTCTATCAGTAACAGTCGAATTATAATTTTTGTGGCGTATTTATTTTAGTTCGTTTAGAATTTTATAAACACTACTTAATAATTTATATAATATGAGCTCTTCATCTTCCGACGAAGATGATATGATTGCGTTGGCATGCCTTGAGATAGAGAAACAAAATAGGAGATTTTGGGTTCATGAAATTAACCTTAAACGAGATGTATTTGGAGAGTTTGCGAACCTGTTTCCTGATTTATTAAGAGATGACAAGAAATTTTTCAAATATTTTAGACTGTCGCAGGAAAAATTTTTTGAATTGGTTAAGATATTACCTTTAAAACGACAAGATACTAATTTTAGAAAATCAATTTCTCCTGAAGAACGTTTAGCAGTAACATTGAAGTAAGTAAAACTATATTTACTTAATTTTATTTACCAAAAAACAAAAACATTACAACACTAAAACTAATTTAGATATTGCCTTTATACAAATAAACTTTAGATTCTAACAAAAAAAATTTATAAGTTTTGAAAATATGGCACCTGTGGCTGTTCATATCGTCTTGATGGTTCTGAATCAGAAGGATAGGAATATTGTGCAGATGTAGCGGAATCTTCAAACTCTGGTGGTGAATGCAGTGAGTAATGTGATTGTTGTGGGTGTTGTTGACCTAATAATGTAAACTGATTTGCCTGAGGTTGTTGGATATGCTGAACTGACTGACATGATGTGGTGATCTGACGATCGTGGAAATTTTTTAGTTCATACTCTGTTACTAATGCTGAAATTTTTCCTTTAATTTCGATTTGTAATTGTGGCTCAAAAGTACGTACGGTTTCTTCCATAGCCTCAAAAAATTTTGTTAGATGGTCTTTTTCTTGTAGGGGAGATTTTTTGATGCTAGTTTTTTTTCAAAATAGGTTTGTACTATCTTTGACATGGGTACCTGTTGACGATCTTTAACAGATTTGAATGAACTCATCGAAGAAAGTGAAGGTGTGGGCGCGGAATTTTGTGGCGATTGTGGAGAAGTTGGTTGCGAATCACTGATTTGTGAATTTGGAGTTTTGGTAATATCTACTTCGTCTTCGCTTTCATTATCAGATACAGTTGATGCCAAATTTGAAGTTTGTTCTCGCTCACTAATAAAGGGAAGTAGAAAAGACATCTGTTTTTCAAACTTCCATGGCTTGCACTTTATCGCTGATTGACCACTTTTGGTTTTTCGTTTCCTAGCAGCTTTACGGAAATTATCACGAAGAGAAGTCCATTTTTTTTTACATTCAGCCGCTGAAAATGGAGGATATCAGTAAATTGGGTTTAGCATTAATTTGAGTGTTTCATTATGTAAATAGAAGTGTAATAAAATGATATGCAGTTGCAGTAATTTATAAGAAAGAAAACAACACACAACCAGTGGCGTATACAGGGGGAGGGCGGCAAGGGTGTAAATGGTTACATTATTTAGGGTACTTTCAAATTTTTAATATGTTGTGTATGGGTTGATACTCTAGTGTTAAATTCAAATTTTTGACCTCCCGCACCTCCGCTAGTCCGCCCAAAGTATGCCCCAACTAAAAAAACTGTATAGTAAATTATCTATAATCTGGCCTAAACAAAACTTATCTATACATTTTCTTAAAAATATGAATAATCAAGTTTTTCAGCCATTTTCGTTATTTGAATGATTCGCAAATTGAGGTGTGATTAATCTATAATTTACCTACTTTTTTCAAGTGGGCGGACTGGCGGAAGAGGGCGGAAGGTCAAAAATTTGAATTAAACACTAGGGGTGACTAGAGTGTCAACCCATGCAACATATTAAAAAAATGGAAACTATACCCTAATTAATGTAACTATATACAATTTTCGGTGATAATTTGATTAGCCGAGTAGTTTTCTAATAATATTTTTAACTTGTAGGTTTTTGGGTTACGGTGATTCATTCTCTACAATTTCGTTCAGCTACCGATTGGGAGAAACCACAGTCCGAAATATTATTTATGATACATGTTTAAAAATATGGACAACATTGCAACCTTTGGTAATGCCAACTCCTACAACAGAACAATGGCAGAAAATAGAAGAAGGATTTTCCCAAAAATGGAATTATCTGAATTGCTTGGGTGCCCTCGATGGCAAGCATGTGATATTTGAAAAACCACCTAATTCAGGATCTCTATACAACAATTATAAAAAACAATTTGGTATCGTGCTTCTTGCTCTACTAGACGCTGATTATAGATTTATAACTGTTGATATTGGAGCATATGGATGAAATAGCGACGGTGGTATATTTAATTCGTCACAATTAGGTAAAAAATTAATTTCTGGAAAACTGGGAATACCACAAAACAAAGCTTTGCCAGGGACAGACAAAGGGTTGCCTCATGTGATAGTGGGAGATGAGGCATTTCCTTTGTTGCCAAATTTGATGAGACCTTATCCAGGTATACAAAGTCTTAATGACGAGGCTAAAAAAATATATAATTATTCATAGCAGAGCAAGACGAGTAAGTGAAAATGGGTTTGGAATTTGGCAAAAAAATTTCATATATTTTAAAAAATTCAATATTTCACCAGAGCATCTAGATTTGATTATACAGGCCACTACTGTATTACATAATTTCCTTCGAAATGACAAATGTGAATGGCAGCCGGGGGAACTTGAGCACGAAGAAGAACTTTTAGGCGTAGTACCTGTGGCAAGACAGGGTGGCAATTTTCAAAGAGAAGCACATGCAATTCGAGAAACATTTAAAGATTTTTTTATTTAAAGAGCAGAATTTTGATACACAAAATTACCTGCAACTACAAATGTTATTTATGTTAATAATATAATAATTTAAAATATAATATTACCTGTGCAATGAAGAATTTTTCCTATTTCTTCCCAAGCATTTTCCTTTCGTGAACTGTCATGATAATATTTACTAGCTTGATCATAGAGATGTGGATATTCTCTAACAGTATCAATTAAAAGTTCTTCATCCATTGTAAACAATAAATAGCACACAAAATAATCAACAAGGTAGTACACACTCCATCAAACGAGAAAACTGATCGGACCTTCGGAATTTTTTGCCCTCTCTACCAAAAAAGACTGATTCCGTAGCCAACCGATGGAAGTTGCCGAGCGGGACTGAAGCAGTGGGCGGATGTCAATCTATTTCTACGTATTTCAAAACATTCCGAAAGGACTGTTCCGTGCCGTTCCGATCCGATCCGATCTAGTGGGCGCGCTGCTTTAACATATTGGCTTCCTGCTTCCACAACAGCCAAATATTTAGTCCTTTTGCAAACATCACCATTACATTTCAGTTTTTTCTTAGGTTATGTTTCATTTGAAAGCCGTATGAAGTCAATCCGTTTGTTTAGACGTTACATAAACACTTCTACAGCCACAAAATGTCCCAATATTGCTTCCCCCCAAAACAGTTTTTTTTAATTCCTTTTTCGCATAATTTAATACATAACCACTACAAATATTAGGTAGGTGCGTTACAAAAGATGTTATCAATCAATGTAGAAGTATCTTTAATTATTCTGGTTGCAATAAAGATATTTTGTTTTCTTCAAATAAATTTAAGTTAGTCTCCTGCAATAAAAATGTATTTCCACCAGCTGTCTGATGAACATTACAGAGGATACCCACATCTATATAAACAATATTACAATTTTTTGTTGAGTTTCGACTGCACAAGCACACTTAATAACTCCTATATTTTTTTAAATAGCTTTTTCTTCGATAAAGTCAAATTAATTTGTGCTGTAAATACATACTCTAGCATGTCCCAGAGGTGTTCTAGTAAAATAAGAAATCAAACCATAATTATTTAGTTTCACGTACTGAATTTCACCAAAGTCCAACAATGTTTGCTATGCAATGACACAATATATGTCGGGTTTATTTAAAAATCCTCCAAATGTTTTGATGAAGCATATAGTCTCTCCAAACCTGACAAAGTAGCACTATACATAGTGACTTACGGTCGATAGTGCCTTAGACGTTTACGGAAAATGGAACATAGAGCATTCTGAAAATTTGCCTACTTAAGTAATTGCTCCTGATCTATCGATGTAAAATATTTCTAGCGACGCAGCGTTGCCGCTTATACAAAAAGTAGCAACATCTTTGAAATTTCAAATGAGACACCGTTTTTTATTTTTGCCTTATACTTTCCTATACCCATCCCTAACGGTTTTCGAGTTATTATTTTTCTTATTTTTTTGTTCAATACGTAGCCCGAATTGAATGTTTACTACTGTGGAATCAGGATTTTAGAAAGTTGAAATTTTTGGGCATAGTTTACTAAGGTCCTGTGTATTAGTTTTGCATAGAAAAGTTTGTTCTGCGTTATACAGGGTCGCTTAAAATTCGTGATTTTACTGCTAGAGACAAAAAAGGTAAGTGCATTTTTTTTAAACAGAACACTCTGTGTATTATTAAAATCCCTTTCAAATTATATTTCATATTCCTATACCTAAATAGTAGGATTGCGGAAATAAAAGCAAGTTTGATGATGAAACATGCCATTAGGAAAATTTGATAATAGTACATTCAGTGTCTTGAAAACAAAATGGAGAGAAATAACTATTCAAATGAAATTGTGATGAAATTGTTTATTCTAGATGGACAATGTGGTCTAATTATAGCAAGAACATACAGAAAGTTCGATGAAACGTACCCTGATTTACAATTAATGAACAGGTTAAAGTTTGTACGATTACGAAATAATATCATTAAATATGGATTAACATTACAAATCAAAAACATATTATAAAGAAGACTTTCTCAATAAATGTTGAAAAGGACGACGGTTGACGTCCAACCATTTTAGAATCCGGGTACTCGGAGATTCAGTTGTGGCACTCCTTATCTCAATGGCATGCATCTAGCTTTTCAGTGCAATTGATCACTCGTTGGCGGAGGTCTTGTTTGCTCTGTACCGCTGTATATTTTTCTTTCAAATCACTCCACAAGTAAAAATCAAGAGGCATGAGATCGGGTGATTTAACAGCCCAATTCCACGGTCCAAATCGTCTAAACCAACGAACGACGAGCATTTTGAACAACTCTGTTGTTGCTGCCCCAGTGCAATATGCCGATGCCGGTCCCCATCCAGTTGAAACCAACAGGTACAATAATCTTCCAATGGCAAATTGTCCAAAAACTTGTTCACCACTGACCTTCGACTTTGAAGGTATTTCTCGGAATTTAACGGTTCACCGTAAAGGAAAAAAATTATTTTGTCATCTTTCAGGAAGAAAAAAACGTTTACTAAACTTTTCCTGAAATCCTATTTCATGGATATAATCTGTGTATTTTATTCAGCCCAGAAAGGCTCATTTCTTCTATTAAAAGTTCGGATCTTCTTCTAATCTGGTAATCTTCTGGTTTCAGGGCTTTCTTCTGTAAACTTGTATGAATGCATGTCATGATTAGCAATGATCCTTTGAACACAGGCGTGAGGCAAGAGCCGAACAATTAGCATCACACTTAGTGTTGTCTGTTGCATTTATTGTCTTTATTACAGTTTTCTGAAGTATGTAAAGTACTATACTTACCACACACTTTTGGGTTTTGACATTCTTTTGCTGTATGTTCATACTGACATCAGTTATAACAGCGCATAACATTAATGTACTCAAAAACTCTACATGATCGATAATCCATATATAGTCTGCCTTTAGATTTCAACTAATTCTTTGGAATGTTTCAGGGCTATTAATGACAAGTAAGTTTTAATCATTTTTTTTTATTACTTTAATCTTAAACTGACTTTTTGCTGTTATAATTGTCGAATTCTGCTTTTTACAACCTCTATAAATTGTTCATCCTGATAATGTTGCTCGAAGCCCACTATTTTTATTGAAGGGCTTTTTTTAGATGATATTTTAACAGTATACCCTACGCTAACTTCTAAATTTTCCTTTCTTAGCCTTACCTCCATTCCTAACCTTTTTAAGGTATGATGTCGTGTTTTCATTTGAGTTTGTACTTGCTTTCACTTTCAACTTGAGGAAGTTTTATTTTTTTTTATTACTTCGTTCTTGTCATGAATATTATATTGCATCGTTTAATTTCTTTCAGCAAGTTTTCTTCTTTTTTTCAAGTCCATGAACGTAATGTTCATCTGATGCTATGACATTCTTTCCACAACAAATAATTTCATTCTTCGAGATTTATTTCATAGTTTTTCTTCATAACTAGGATGGAGGACAGATGAACATTTAATAAACAATATAACTGATACAACCTTAGTTCTGTATTCAACAACGGCGCCATTTTTATATGCTATAAAACACCTGTAAGGATGCTTCAAAATAACAGGTTATTTCAATAATCGGTATTTTTGCTGCGAACAATCGGTTATTAACCAATTTATTGGTTATTTTGTATTTAGCGTAGAGATCGAGACGTTGATTTGATATTCATTGTGCTCGGCAGTAGGTATGCGAATTCAATTTTGATGTAAGATACTGTTACGTTACTGTAACTGTAGCCACACCACGCCGCGCCGATTTACAATCTAACGTTAAAGTGATGATGGCATACAAAAAAGTGCATTTCATTAAAAGTAATAATTCGTAATTTGCAAAATGTCTGCAAAAATAGAGATGCTAATAGTACTCGAAATTTTAATTTCTGTTATAACAATTTGCTAATTTTTATCTCATCTGGGGGGACCAGATAATCAATCATTAAATCATTAATATGTACAGTACAGATAATCAGTCTGCAAAAAATCTGGGAATTGTTATTGGATGCACTCTAAAGTTTGACTATATGCCAAAAGGCATTCCTTAGCCTCAAACAACTTCTCCCTTTTAAATATCTTCTTGACGTTGAAACTAGAATGCTTGTTGTTTGATTAGTGATGACCCATTTTAATTACTGCGATGTTGTCTATGGTTTGTGTAACACTGGAGATGCATAGCTTTAACTGCAGAAAATGATGAATCATGCTGTTCGTTTTATAACATCTGTACCCCGATTTTCTCACATTACTCCTTATATTCTTGAACTCGGTTTGCTTCAGCTTGATGAATTGCGTTTCATTCATTTTGCTTTTTCGAGGCTTCTTTTTGTTTGGAGCTCCAGTGGTTTGCAACAGTTTGCAGGACCTCAGGTATCTTTCAGTCCCATCGATAAAGGTAAACCAAAACAACAATTACTGGCCAATACCTTTAATTTGCAGGTCACCCTGAATACAATTTAAAATGTATCCTGTTCTTTTGTGTATTTTTTTTGTATATATAAATATATTTGAATTTGAATATAATATGCAAGGGTAACTTGCCACTAGGTTGCGCAGAAAAAGAAAGCCTAGTAAAATTGATAATGTATTCTTGTGTATACACGCACTTTTTCAAATTTTCATGGCTATTTAAAAATGTTGCACATTTCTTACACATATTTAAACTTTCTAATACAAATTACTTTATGTGTAATTGTATTGTTACTGGTAAAAAATCTGCTTCATTCTTAATGTTGCTGCATGCACATACATATTTTTGGCATAATGATGCAGAGAACTAAAAAATCAAAATTATTTAGATTGTGCTTAAAAATATGCTTCAGGTTTTAGAGCACGATTGATCAAAAATATGTTTCTCTACAGACGATCATCTGTGGAAAACTAAACAATGTAGAGAGAATTGCTATAACCGCTGATATTACTACAGTTATGACCTCAATTAGACGTACGTTTCATTAGGAAGATCATCTTTAAGTGTTTGGTGCACTGTGGTCGGAAACTATTAGGTCCCATAATATATGATGGGGATTTATCGGGTGAAATATACCTTAATTTTTTAAGAAAAAATACTGACTTTATGCTAGAGGATTTGACCCTGGACGTGTATAGAAACATTATTTGGCAACAAGATAGGACACCTCCTCATAACGTCGACATTTTCTGAGTAGATCGGTAAATTTGGGACAATTTATTGGCCACCGAATAGCCACGATTAACTGTGATGTGGGCTTGTTTTTTGGGGGGCATATAAAAGTTTTATTTTATAAAACTCCCTGCTATAATATTGAGGAGCTAAGAATAAGAATAGGGAGGGCGGTGAATGAACTTCGAAACAGCCCTAATATTTTAGAAACACTCCCTGGGCGTATAAGAAGGGTATACAATAAGTGTATAGAAAATGAAGGAAGACATGTAGAACAATGTAATATAAATAATAAAGTTAGTTTTAAGTCGTAAGTTAAATTTTCTATAAAATCTATTATTGAGTTAAATGCGTTACTGTCAATAAATGTTATTTTCTTTTATGTGAATAAAATGTTATTTTCTTCCTTGTTTTCGTTTACCATTAGCTTAGCTTCTTCACAGCGCACGATTAGTTTGCGCATATGATTCTATTTTGAATGCGTTCCGGATTGACTCTACGTAATCTATTATAATTAAAAGAACCCCAGTTCACAAAAAAAAGCTGTTTTATTTTTTTTATAATCAATATAAGGAATTGAAAATTGCATAATTCAAGTCATTCTTGTAACACGCCGTCGTTAACTGTGACCGGATGTGACGTCATGCAGCTCGTTAGTCGTCAAAACCCTACAACGTCTTTCATGTCGCTTAAAATGAATAGCTTACTGTCACAACTTTAACTGTTTATTGCAAATTAAATCCTCCGATTTGAGGGCTGATATTTTGTTAAGTGCTGTTTCTATAGATGAACAAATATGTAGAAGAAATAGAAACAAAATTTCAAGTTCGTCATTTATATAATGTCACTGTAGCGATCCATGGCCTACTAAAATATTTAATGACGTCAATATGTTATTTTACAATAGCATGATCCACTTTCGTTACTATCTAAGAAATATCGTTGTAATCATAAAAAAAAGCTTCAAAGTGAGGTATAAATGAATGTCCTTTCATTTAAAAAAAATGGGGTTATGATAATATTTCAAAAAATTGATTTTTTTTTTCGAGAAAAACTCCAGGAAAATTGGAAAAAATGTTTTTTAATCACATTTCTAACTTCAAAAAATAAAGAAGATATGGCCGTTTGAAATTGTTGCAAAACAAAATGAACACACTATACATACATTCTGTGTATTTCTAATGAGTCATAAATTTCCGATTATCCTCGGATAATCAGGACTACACTGTAATTTAATTGCAGTTAGTGGGGGTTGCCCGTAAATGAAAAAAATGGTACTATAATACCTACCAGCACTAAAATATATTTTGATTTACCATGATCGATTGGTCAGTTTCTACATGGAATCAGCCAGTTAGAATTTTCTTAGTTCACATCCACAATGTAATTCAAAGAAAAAAAGTTTTGCAGCTTTTTTTTTAAACAGTTTATTTAAACCTTTAAATAAAATGCCTACGTATCGACACCGGTCAATGTCATCCTCAGGGCTAAAACGATAAATGATCCCAATCAATCAAAAAAATATTTTTTGGCTTTTTCGCAACTGAATAAAAATATTTAACTTTAAATTAATTGAAGCAAATATTTAATATAATTACATACCTCAACATGTCGACTAGTCTGTCTACGGCATGTTTCGATACATAATATAAACAATATTATTTAAGCAAGCATAAGAAATTATATCATTTACCTTAAGTTTTTTTAGACACATAGTAGTTGTACAAATACTTTCATCCTATCGGGATTTTTGTTTGTCAATTTAAACGTAACAAATAATCCTAACACATTTAAAAATGCATATGTTTAGAAATTTAAAATAGAAACAATAATATCAAATATAATCACAATCGATATTTAAAGTTATAGAAACTAAGATTTATAAAAATATACAGAGGCAATATTGTATTAACGCTACAGATGAATTTAAAGTTTGCAACAAATCCATATTAATGATTGTTTATAATTTTAATTTGTAATTTACATTTTTCTATTGCATTTTTAAATATTTGCTGAATTTTTTTTTTACTGTGATTTTTAGACCTCAGGATGACTGACCAATGTTCAAAAGTAGGCATTTTATTTTAATATTTCTATTACTAATAATAGGTAAATAGCAGTTATTTGTCAATAACTTTCCAACCCTAAACACTTCTTAAATAGCTTTTGAAGCTCTAAAAAACTAACTAAAATCGGTGGAACATTAAGAGTTATCACCTGCCATCTATTACTTTGTATTTGCAACAAATACAAGCGTAAAATTCCCATAACATTTATAATGTCCCTATGCTCCTCCACACTTGCCCCTAAACAGATCTTGGTAAACAAGAAAGATCAGAACAATCTTGAGAAAAACGTTTATTACAGCAACTTTATAGTTACCTGCTACTCATTGTCAGCATTCATAGATATTTCGCGTGCCACATTTGATAAAACAGGAGCTGCCTTTGCTCAATTTTATTTACTTTTATTTATTTTACCTGTAAATGATTATTTCTGAAATGTCCATTGCTGCAGGTTTAGCTACTACTTATTCACATTCGATTTTCCCCCGTCACAATGACATTTTACCTTAAGAGTAAAAAAAGAAAAGAGTACGCTATTTATGATTATTTTTGGAACTATGATTATTTCACATTATAATCGTCGTGGCGCCCATGTTGTCAGATCTGTTTATTTTTGGGTGTTGCTGTAATAAACAATAATGAACATACATTAGATATAACTAAAAAAATATTGTGTGAAAATATTATATCGCATATATTTCGTCTATAATAATTAAATAAAGAAACTAAAAAAGAAAAACAATTTTTTAAAAAATAAGTACCAACTTAGTCGAAACTTCTAACAAGAATTTATAAAAGCGAAGTGCGACAACGCCCCTACACTTATGTAAATGAAATATTATATTTTTCTTGGATTAGGGTAGGAAAATAGTAAAGAAATTTGTTCGACATTTGTGGTTCTGTATGACTGGAAGTAGTGTTTTAGTGCGTTTCAAATGTTCTTTTTGTGTTATTATTAATAAATAGTGTATTTTTTAATATAAATATGTTTCTTAAGTGTGTGGTATGCAATAATCTTTCGTATAATTTTTCCAACTTTACATTCCACAGGTGAGTGTATACATGTCAAAACTGTAGCGTATATAGAAACATCATCGAGAAATCTACATAACTGACGTTAATGAAATCTTGTCCAGTTTATTCTATTTTGCCAATAAAACTTAAATACAGTAATTTATAATAGTTGTAGTAAATTACTTTAGTTGCAGAAGATATTTTAGGATATATTTCTGGTTTTGTCGTGAGAGAATTAACGGCATATGTTTAAAATGTTTAGAGTTACTATGAAGTGGCAACAAGAATAAGCAATTTATAAAAAAAGACTTTTGGAAACTTATTAAAAGCATCTCAATTAATAATTGATAATTGTAAAGCTGGAGAAAGGTTCTTTAGGTTTTTTTTAAGAAATATATTTTTTTACAGAAACATTAAAAACGTGTCTGAAGTATTAATACGTATCACAGTCAGAAATTTACCAATATCAATCACTGATTGTTTTGGTGGTCATATTTATGATAATGATCACCAGATTTACATTAGCATTACAAACTATTTTAAAGCCTTTAGGAAATTGGACTTGCTTACAAAATCCAGATTGAGGAGTATCAATACAAAAACAATTTTATTTCGATATGAATAAATATATTGTCACAGTACCCCAAACTATTTTAAAAACTAAATTACTCCCAGATGAATAAATTAGTTTAATTGTTATTACCGTTAATCAAAACATAAACTAATTACACTTGAACCTGGAATCAAAAGAGCAAACAATTTGCATATTTTCTAATATAAATAAGCGCGCCTTTTCCAACAGGAAAGCAGTCTCGACTTGGTCTCAATTCAAATACCAGTAGCTCTAACAATATGTAAAGCTACCTCTGGTACTAAATTCTCGAATTAATACAAACCAGCAGCTCTAACAATAAGTGAGGCTAACTCTGGTACTTAAAATCTAAAACATGGCTAGACCATCTGATTACTTATTAAATACTAATTAAATTATTAAGTCGTGATATTATCGTAAAGTAATATACGTTCAGTAAAAGTTATCTAAATTCGAAAGTTAAATAATTAGTCTGAAAGTATTTTACAGGGACTAAAGTCGTAAACAACTCGCTCAAGAAATGTGAAGCCTACCATATATAATATATCCAAGCAAGTATATAACTCTATCGATGTAAGATTTATATATACCAAACAAATATAAATCTATCTATTTGTTTTGAATCAAGATTTTTATTCCATCATCCACGTTGATCACGACATTACGATAAAGGCTTCCCCAGTTAAGACGTTATGTTGGATGCGCCAAATTTCCCGATACAGGTAAACAAGAAAAGAAGGATTCAGGTAATGGGTGTGTGTTTTGTGGCATTATGGTAAGAATAATTTTTTTGTAGTAGATACACAAATCAGTTGTTTAGGAAAAGAAACTGTTAATGATGGGTTCCAGTCTCAATCGAAGGAAGAAATCTTGATAAATCAAGCCGGAAATCAATTTTATTTTTATCAATGCATATCTACAACATAACGAGAATAACGATGCACAGAAAAATCATAAGAAGCCAGGAACAGATCTCGTAGCGACTAAGAAAAAGTGTTCATCTGGTCATTTCCTGTACTAGCTCTTCCAAATAATTTACAAAGTAACAAAAATCCCGGGGCGAGAAGAAGAAGAAGAAGCAAGTGTGCAGCCAGCCCACAGTAGAACGAGAATCGGGGAAACATCGTTTAAACCCTCAATATCTTTTGGAAAGGTCACCCACAAGGCCAAAACATACAGGCAAGGAAAAAGACTCAAGAATTGGTCAAGCCTTTGAGTTTTTGGTACCAAGTGACTCAGTGCAACAAACAAAGAGACAGGACCCTAAAAATCAACAAGAACTCTCAGAAGAGGAAGAAAATTTGTAGCATAATGACATAGTACAACCAAGAAAATTATTGTCAAAACGGCGAACATCACAAAGAACCGAAGCAGAGAGAAATAGGACAAGTCCGGGTTCTCCAAGTATGTTAGTCATACAATCAAGAACCTACATGCTTGCAAAACAAAAGAAAAGTAGTCAAAGTCAAGATATAACAAGAAAAATCTAAAAATATAAGAAAATGAGCGTCTATCTACGAGGGTTCGTCTATCAAAATTTCAGAAAGTCCCAATAAACAAAAGTGAGTAGGAATTGACCGAAAGTATTCAAAATTTGTTTTCAAGGTTCCAAAAGTAATTCAACATCAGTCGAGGCATTACCCAGTAGAATAGTTGGTTTTGAAATCCACTCGCTCAAGTTTTGAAGTTATATGAAGAAGGACTGATCAACCAGAAATTTATGAGCATACAGAAGAGTATATGAGAAGAAACGAAGAAATTGAGCACAAATATACCAGGTCCATATGTGCTACCTAAATTTCCCAAAAGATTCAAGTTAGTTTGAGTGATAAATCCAGGACAGACTAACAGGGAAACAGGTTTTCGAAAAGACATAGATAAAGAGTCATTAAGGATAATATAAGGAATGTAAACACCAATAGAATATATAAGGTCTACAAGTGCAATTCGAGAGTTCCAAATTGGACAAGTAGGGCGTAAATTCAAGAAGTTAGTTTAGTACCACAACGGAAATGGACTAGCTAGAGGTAATTCAGAAAAAAGAAGAGAGAAGAAAAGTGGGATATAGAGAAGATTTTGTGCTTAACTTAGGATAAGAAGAATGTCATCTCAAAAAAATCCTACTTATGAAATTTTCAAAACAGTTCACAAAGAGAAGTCAAAAAGGAAAATATAGTGAAATGTGCATGATGATAAAGAAGATACAGTGTTTATAAGGAGAAAAAAATATTTGAGAAGAATGAAATCAAGAGAAATCAGTAGACAGGTCGTTCTCCGCCTACCTGAAGTATGACATCTATAGCTAAGAAGCACGGGGCAGAGTCTCGACAAGATATTAAAATAAAGGGGTACCGACAGAAAGTTGAAATTTTTAGACAAGAGAAGTCTAAAGGGAAGTTTGATTTACAGCGAGAAAACGCTATGGAGATTTTTTTTTAAAGAAGTATATGGAGACGCCCAATAGAAATGGGAATAAGGTAGAACTAGGACAGAATAGTGAAATAGACACTTATAAGGCGAGTGTTATTACGGCAGAAAGTGAAAAGCATTCATACATGGGATTTTCCAATTGGGAGCGACAATCAACTCAAAGTGCATACTTAACGTGCAAACAAATGTGCAACAAGTTTTATGAGAAAAGCCGGTGAACTATATAGAGATATTTTTAAAAGTGCGTACAGAGAATTTACTGTTAATAGAACTCGAGTTGTTCTAAACTTTTTGAAAAAGTAGTTTTATGCAAGATAGAAAACTTCTTAAATGCAGATAAATTAATAAGTAACAAACAACACGGCTTTAGAAAATATTACTCCACTTCTACAGCTGCTTTTGAGCTATTAAATTTTGTTTATGAGGGCTTGGACACATCAAACTACATTCTTGCCATCTTCTTTGACTTAACTCGAGCTTTTGACTGCTTAAATAGCTCCTTTTTACAGAAGAAATTATATGCATTGGGAATAAGGGGAGATATCAACAAATGGTTAGTGTCTTATTTGGAGGAACGTAAGATAAAGGTTAAGATTGGGGATGTTATCTCTACTGGACATAATATAAACTGTGGTGTACCTCAGGGAAGCATTATTTCACCTCTACTATTTACGCTTTTTATGAATGATCTGGAAAATTTCTTGCCCCTGTCACTATCAAAAAATAGAATAATTCCCTATGCAGATGACTGCACTATAGCAATATCTGATAATAATTTCAAGAAATTGGAAAATAATGCCAATATAATTTTGGAAAAATTTGCTTTATGGTGTGAGAAAAATTGCCTTATTGCTTACGAATCCAAAACCTGCTTTATGACATTTTGTATAAGAAAAGATATCCCTCGGGTTCCAAATTTGTTATTGCAACATGTAAATAGGATTGATAATTTTAAATTTCTAGGATTACATCTAGATCCACACATAACATGGTGCAACCACATGAACCATGTCACAAGTAAGTTAAATAATGCCTACTTTGCAATAAGAAATCTAAAAACCACTTTAGAAATAAAACTACTTTTAAATACCTATTACGCACTAGCATATCTCTAAGCTATGGTATTATTTACTGGGGCCAATCAACAGATTTAAACAGAATTTTTATATTACAAAAAAGAATAATTAGAAAAATTTTCTCATTAAGTCCATTAGACTCATGTAAACCCTATTTCAAACAGTATAAAATTATCCCTTTTCCATGTATTCTAATTTTACACTCGGTATTATTCGTTAAAAAACAATTCACCAGATTTTCTCGTCATCTAGAACTACATAATTATGGTACAAGAAACTCCACAAACATTTATATACCGCCCTATAGGACTAACACTTTCCAAAAAAGTCCTTACTGTTTTTGTGGGAATATGTACAACCAACTACCAGCAAGCCTAAGAGAAACTTCTTACAAAAAATTTAAGTTAAGTACAAAGAGTTATCTTCTTGAAAAAAGTTATTATAATATTAGAAATTACTTTTCAATTTTCCAATAATTGTTTTCTGTTAGTTAGTTCAATCTTAATATTGTTTTAAAAATGTCTTATGTTATCTTTTATTTTTACACTTTACGTTTCTATTTAGATCATTTGGCATAAAGTGAAATAAATAAATAAATATGTGTACAAGCCTACATACAACCTAAAAAATCTTAAAGACCCTAATGTAGAGACTAGTGCTAATTTTAGACAATATATTAATAGACACACAAGAAGAATCTAGTAGTGGACCTAAAAAATGAAAGACAAAACGGGGCGAGCAATAATCAAGTTCAATAACACATATACAATGAATAGAAGAAGCATGGCTACCAGCCTCTACACCAGTGGTCATTACGAATCGGAGGACGAGTGCGCAGGCACCCTACCTGGAGACTAATACAATATACATTGTCGAATGACGAGCCAACAGCTGAAATGAAATAATGCAATATATACGTAACCTAATGTATCACCATATATTATTAGAACATTACAAGGAAATAATACTATTAGATACATTTGTGGTAATCAAATATTCTGATAAGGGATGTTCTAGGTCAATATTTTGTTTGCAAAAAGGGAAAAGTATTGGAAAAATTACAGTGATATTATTCTGTCTTCCAAGAAACAAAACCCTCGTTTCGAAGTAAAGCCGCTAACAAATATCGACATACTTGATTGCAAAGGTTGGTGGTCACAATATTTTAAAAAGAATACCAAAGATGTTGAGAAAAATAGTCATTTACCATTAGCAGATACAGCCAGTTGACATAGACCCAAGCAATAAAAGGTTATATCAAGACTTTTCGATATGAAGAAAACAAGAAACAAAACACCTTCCTAATTTAGAAGCGTATAGTGGCAAAGTTCATGTCAACTCCAAGAAGTTAGATGTTTCCAAAATAATCCACTACATACCTGATGACTACAGGGCCTTCTATGATGAGATACGAGTCCCACTACAACAGTGATCCAGAAGACCATATAAAATATAAAAATGTTGTTTTCCAAAAAAGTTTGTTTTAAATAAATACTAGTTTTGCACCGATGCCCTTCTTCATTTTGATTACCTCCCGTTTTATATTTTGAGTGATTAAAGTGAAATTCGTACCAGTGAAATGTGCAGTCAATTGAATAAGTAGATTTTTACGTGTATTTTTACATTTTATTTAGCCGCCATTTTGTTCCGCCATCTTGATTTTGTACCACAATGTTACTAGTTTATTTAGATATCGAAATTACTGCTTGCAAAAAAAAAATTAATCTCTTAGTAATATTTTCAGACTGATTTCTTAAATATTTTAAATATTTACCAAAATTTTACCAGTTCATTTCTATTAATTATAATTTTTTAACATTTCCTCAAGCCGCCATTTTGTTCCGCCATATTGGATTTTTACCGGTTATCCTTATATGATCCTTAATTTTTGACCAACATTTGAAGTCAATCAGGTAAGTAATAAGAATTAAGAAAACGTTTTCTTTGCGTCCAGGGGCGCTAAAACTAAAGAATTTTAAAATCTGGGAGGGTGATTTTTTTCACGATTTTAATAATTTTATTTGGTCGCCATTTTATTCCGCCATCTTGTATTAATCTAGTAAGTAGTTTTTTCAGTTTGGTTTCATGGTTCTTGGGATTAGACCTTGTCAGATTTGAATTACTATCCGATATTTCGCCTTCGATTGCACGAGTCATCTTCAGCGAACTTTACTCCACGAGATCTGAACACGAAATATTTTAATAGATTCACTAATTTTTTGTTTATAAAAACTTGGAACCGAAGCTAGAACCTTGCTTTATACAGCATAAGTAATTTGTATATTTAAATTAAATTCCCATCATACCTAATCTGTAGAAATCAATTAATCCTATTACAATACACTAAACCAAACATAACTCTGATAATTGTTTACAAATTTTTTATTGAAAATGTAGTATAGGAATATGTGGATTTGCCTCCAATAAGAAACTAAAAATTCATTTTGGAAATGTGTAACACAAGAAATGCAATGTTTCTTTATTCTTAAGCCAGCGTTGGTTAATTTATGTTTTATTTAACAAAATATGCAAATAAGTGGTTTTATATTTTTGTAGAACAAAATGAAAAAAAAAAGTAATAAAATTCACTATAAGCCTTTCCTAGCGCTAATATGGTAATAACCAATGGTTAATTGAACAAATGTCAACTTACGTCAAGATCTATTTGACGTTTAGATAACGTTGGTGTTGGTACTAGCCAGAAGATAACATAAATCTGTAAAAATAGTTTAAACAGCAACTAACTAACTAAATCACTATATTACTAACCCTTTAAAATATATAAAAACAAAACAATAATAATGGTGCATTGTTACAAATGCGAGATTAAGTGCGTTTTAAAGGAAGAAAAAAATCAATTGTTTGCCTATCCCTGTGATTGTTGCAAAAAAAATCATGTAAACTATGCACGGGAATATCTGCAGCGATGTTTGTCAATTGTCCAGACTGCATATATAATATCAAATCCGCTGCTTTACTGTATTCTGAGGTAAGGCAAATTAAGCAAGAATTGTTACTTCTTCAAGAAAAAGGCTTTGATGCAGTGAATCCATCTCAAGCCATGGAATCAATGAAAGAAAACTTTAAGCTACTCAAAAAATCCCAAACTTTGGACATCAAATAAGGACAGAAACTGACAGCATGGCCAACAAAATAAAATAACTGGAAGCCGATTACAGCAGAGAATAAACAACAAATACCAATAACGAAGAGCCAACAACTGAAGAAATTCAGGAAAGGGAGCGAAAAGTACATCATATGCTTATCTTTGGTCTCAAAGAAGAGCACCGACCTTTTCAGAACTCTTTAAATTATTCATCCGAGCATCCTTTTAGGCAGAAAATTAAGATCATGAAATATCTTAAACATGGAGCACTAACAAGATCGTATGAGAAATACCATACCAAAAACTTACAATATATAAAAGATATGCTGCTTAAAAATAATTATCCTCTTTTATTAATTAAAAAGATTCTTTGTGATAAAAATATTGGAATGGTTAAAACAAAAACAGATGATAACACTACCGGTATGTGTTGGAAACTTCCATATATAAGCAGTTTTATCAGAAAAAATAGAAATGTTTTCCCAAGCCATACCACTAGGGATAATAAGAAAATTATATGTGACAATACACTCAAAACACATACTTTTACTCAAAACTTAAGGCTAAAAGAAACAAGGAACAAAAATCGAATGTTGTACATCATATTTGTTGTTTACAAATGTTAAATTGAACAAACCGGTAGATATCTCAAACACAGAATTAGAGAGCATGTCCAGAAAAATTTCCTTTTAAAAACGAATTCAACAACTATATTTGACTGTTTTGAGTTTCATGTCACAAAAAAGTTTTTGTTCAAAGTAGAATTCATGCTTTGTTCAGATTCTGGGACTGTAGGTTGACACTCCCAAATTTCTGCTCAGCTACCATTGCTACTTCTCTATAGCATTCTTAGGGACATGGTAGAATTTAGGGGACCAGTTATTATTCGTCTTTTTCCGAACACTTAATAGCTTTTTATAAAGTGCTGTTTGGTAGACTACTCTATAAACTGGAACATCGAATCCAAGGCTCTCTATAGCCTGCAAATGCACCAAGTTAAGAAACAAATGACTAAAACTTTTCTAGTTACAATATACACGTGTATTTTTATTTCAGAGTGTGACGTTCAGAACATAAACCTAAAAGTTTGACTATACATATTTGACGATGGGCACAAAATGCATTTATACCTCAGACTAAATTCTTTTATACTCTCAAAAATTGAATAGTGGGTAATATTAATAAACAATGTTTAGCAAGAAATTAGTTGTTTTTGCAGTAATTTTGGCACCAATGGAGTTTGTATTATTAAAAAAATAGACAAACAAAATGATAGGCCAGTGAGTGCTTAATATTTTGGTAAGCAAAAAAATGATAGAGACTTTTATTTTTTATTTTTTTTCCTTTGTCACAAAAAATATAATTCTATTTAGAACTTCAAATTTGACAAATGGAAACCACATCATCATATTTTTATTGGCCACAAAATTTATGAAATAATATAACTTAAAAGATGTTTCTTCTGAATTAATAATCAGTTGAGTTTTTGAGGCTATGATGTTTTCCTGTCTCGTACTCAAAAAATGTTGTTTTTTTCAGTATATTTCGTCTGCTTATTAGCTATTTGTTGCTTTGCGTGGTCCCTACCTTATTTGTGGCAAATTTTGTTTTCAAAATCCTTTTAATATTACCGTTAAACCAGTTTTATAACATTATAGCCAATTAGATTAGTTTAAGTGTAAATAAATGGCGGGCCTCCAGGGTTAAATCTGTTAATCTACACGTGGTGACCTGTAACTTCTCCCATAAACAACAATTTTTGGTCTGGTGCTCTCAATGTTTGAATTAAAGACTTTTTTGAAATATTTTATTTTGATAATAACTGATAGTTTTAAGTATACTTTTAACTAAAAGAGGTGGGCTAATAAGCAATGTTATCAAAACATATTATTTTTTTATGATTCAATATAACTTTATTAATATAAATTTTACTTGCATTTGCTTGTTGTGTTATTCACTTCTGTTCTGGCTAGAACAATTTATCAGCTCATTCTGGGGTGTGTCTGGGATTAGCCATATCCCAAACACCATTATGTTTTATAGTTATATATATATATATATATATATATATATATATATATATATATATATATATATATGCTGTATAAAGCAAGGTTCTAGCTTCGGTTCCAAGTTTTTATAAACAAAAAATTAGTGAATCTATTAAAATATTTCGTGATCAGATCTCGTGGAGTAAAGATCGCTGAAGATGCCTCGTGCAATCGAAGGCGAAATATCGGATAGTAATTCAAATCTGACAAGGTCTAATCCCAAGAACTATGAAACCAAACTGAAAAAACTACTTATTAGATTAATACAAGATGGCGGAATAAAATGGCGACCAAATAAAATTATTGAAATCGTGAAAAAATCACCCTCCCAGATTTTAAAATTCTTTAGTTTTAGCGCCCCTGGACGCAAAAAAAAACGTTTTCTTAATTCTTATTACTTACCTGATTGACTTCAAATGTTGGTCAAAAATTAAGGATCATATAAGGATAACCGGTAAAAATCCAATATGGCGGAACAAAATGGCGGGCTTGAGGAAATGTTAAAAAATTATAATTAATAGAAATGAACTGGTAAAATTTTGGTAAATATTTAAGAAATCAGTCTGAAAATATTACTAATAGATTAATTTCTTTTTTTTTGCAAGCAGTAATTTCGATATCTAGATAAACTAGTAACATTGTGGTACAAAATCAAGATGGCGGAACAAAATGGCGGCCAAATAAAATGTAAAAATACACGTAAAAATCTACTTATTCAATTGACTGCACATTTCACTGGCACGAATTTCACTTTAATCACTCAAAATAGAAAACGGGAGGTAATCAAAATGAAGAAGGGCATCGGTGCAAAACTAGTATTTATTTAAAACAAACTTTTTTGAAAAACATTTTTATATTTTATATGGTCTTCTGAATCACTGTTCTCTCTATTGTAGTGGGAGTCGTATCTCATCATAAAAGGCCCTGTAGTCATCAGGTATGTAGTGGATTATTTTGGAAACATCTAACTTCTTGGAGTTGACATGAACTTTGCCACTATACGCTTCTAAATTAGGAAGGTCCACATTGTCTTGTTTCTTCATATTGAAAAGTCTTGATATAACCTTTCATTGCTTGGGTCTATGTCAACTGGCTGTATCTGCTAATGGTAAATGACTATTTTTCTCAACATCTTTGGTATTCTTTTTAAAATATTGTGACCACCAACCTTTGAAATCAAGTATGTCGATATTTGTTAGCGGCTTTACTTTGAAACGAGGGTTTTGTTTCTTGGAAGACAGAATAATATTAATATTATGTTTTATAGTTATATATATATATATATATAACCAAAATAATAATGGTTTACAAAAAATGTGTGCGTGATGTACAATTTTCCATATAGGATTGTGCGTACATCACTTCAAATATTTACAATATAAAAGTTTTTTTACAATGCGATCACACAATGCAGAGATTGGAAATTAATAAAATTTAAGAAAACCATATTAAGTTTTTACTATTACGTGTTGATACCAAATAGAGATTATGGAACATTAAAATTGTTTAATTTGATTCTCTATTAACCATTTTACCACCTTATTCTTTACCTTATTAAAAGGTTTATTTCTGATATTAAAAGGCAAAATGTTATATATTCTGGGAGCGGTATAGTATACTGATTTTTGAGTAGATGTAAAGGGAACACGAGTAAGATAAGCTGACTGATTTGTTACCATTCTTGTAGTGACAAACAGAAATGTTTTTTGGCTTTTTCGCAACTGAATAAAAATATTTAACTTTAAATTAATTGAAGCAAATATTTAATATAATTATATACCTCAACATGTAGGCTAGTCTGTCTACGGAATGTTTCGGTACATAATATAAACAATATTATTTAAGCAAGCATAAGAAATTATATCATTTAACTCAAATTTTTATAGACACTTATAAAATATTTGTACAACTACTATGTGTCTATAAAAACTTAAGGTAAATGATATAATTTCTTATGCTTGCTTAAATAATATTATGTACCAAAACATCCGTAGACAGACTAGCCTATATGTTGAGGTATGTAATTATATTAAATATTTGCTTCAATTCATTTAAAGTTAAATATTTTTATTTAGTTGCGCAAAAGCCAAAAAACATTTTTGTTTGTCAATCGAAACGCAACAAATAATCTGAACACACTTAAAAATGCCATTCTTGTAGTGGTAGAATGGTCAACTTGAGCAATGGTTATTGTTTTATTTAGTAATAATCTGACAACAGATTTAATATACAGCTGAGTGAGTGTTAAAACTTTGGATTCCTGAACGAGTGCTTCAGTAAGGTATTGCATATTTTTGAACAAAATGATTTTAATTAATTTCTTTTGAGCAATTATTAATGGATTAAAGATCGTAGAACATATTGATCCCCAACAGCTTACACAGTAGTTAAGCACTGACTCAACCAATGATTCATACACATTTGATAAAATTAATACTTTTTTCTTATTTTAATCGTTAAGTAGTCTATGTGGTTATGCCATTTAAGATGCGGATCAAAATACACCCCTAAATATTTAATTTTTTGTGTAGAGTAGATTTTCAATTTACAGTTACACAATCCAATCCAATTGAAAATCTTTCTTATTGGTAATTTTTGTTTGCTGATCTGACATATTTTTTCTTAGAGTTACTGACTTCATTATTTATTTATTTGACGTTATTTGCGAATACGTACCATTTGGAATGTTTAGCATTCTGTAGTGTACGTTTCTGAAGGGCCACTTGTCCGATGCGTGCATCGACTACGTCCTTACATTATTATAAATATATATATATATATATATATATATATATATATATATATATATAATAAAATAATACATGAATAATGATAAAACTACACAACTACATAAACAAAAACTAACATCAATATGGGCCAAAAAACATTACAAAACCAATCCGGTTAACTGTCTTTTCAGCTGCAAAGTGCTTAGTCTGAAAATATCATATTCTGTGAAGTAACAATTGTAATTGTGAACTAGTCGGTCAACAAATGCGCTAAACCCATAATTTGTATGGTGGTACTTTTCAACAAACAGCTGTGATTGTCTTGTTCTTCTAATAGGCACTAAAAATGGGACTGATCCAAGCAGTACTTCACAGTCAATCCCCCCATTCACCAATTTATGCAAAAAGACCAATAAAAATTCAAGGGTTTGAAGGCCGCAAAGAAGAGCTCTAGTATTAAATGACAGACCTTGATATGGGAAATGCAATTTATGTAAGAGGTATTTTGAAAACCTAACCAAGAGACAAAAACAGTTACAAATATATTAAAACTTATATTTAAACAACTCATCAAAGCTGTAAAATGCCTGACTGATGAAAAAATTTTTTCTTTTTTAAATCTCGTGTTGGAAACATTTTTTATGTGTTCTGGCAACTTATTATAGAAATGTATAAATAGGCATCCCGGGCCATTCCTGCATCTTTCTAGGCGCTGGTAGCTTGGGATAAAACTATGCTTGAATTTTGTGTCATAGTCATGCAAGTCCCCATGGGTTTGGTAAAGTGAAACATTACCTTTTACATATAATAGGCATTCATAAATAAATAAGGATGGAACGATCATGATCCCAAAGTCAATGAAAGCTCGTCCACAATCAGCCCTGTAAGACAGGCCCGCTAGCACTCGGACAGCCCTACGCTGCAAACGAAAGACATCCATTGCTCTCACACTGTGGCCCCAGACTATTATCGCATATGATATATGCGAATGACAGTGGGAGAAGTAGGCCTGTTCAAGCACTGCCTCACAGACACCATACCCCTCAACAGAAACACATTGGAGCTTAGCTTTTTACAATAGGCCTCTGTGTGCTCGTTCCAACGCATACTGTGATCCAAATAGTTTCACAGGAATTTCACATTTTGGTCTTTATCTTTGTGAGGAACTTCATGTGTAGAGAACACAATGGACTGAGTTTTAGAAGCGTTAAGGAACAGTCTGTTTGCAGTAAACCATTCCTTGGCCCTAGACAGGGCACACCCTGCACTCTCCAAAGCCTCCGCCAGTTCTCCCTCACAGCAGGCGATTGTGGTGTCATCAGCGAAGAGAGTATAGTATGCACTAGGATTAGCTAGTGGAAGATCATTTATGTAGTTTAGAAAAAATAGGGGACCCAGAATGAACCCCTGTGAAACTCCAATGCTCACCCCCCTCTCCTCTGAGTTCACCCCAGCAACCCTCACTACTTGCCTACGACCCAAGAGATAGCTCCCGATGAGAGCAATACTGCCTACATGGAAACTGAAAGCTTTCAGCTTCCTTAAAAGGATCTCATGAGACACACAGTCGAAGGCCTTACTCAAGTCACAAAAGTTACAGGCTAGATATTATGTTTCTCAAAGGCATCGTGTATTTGGGTAATTAATCAATTGTGATTTTAATCTGTTGTAGTGTTCTTATATTGCCACATTTACAATGAATTTTAATATTGACGGTTTATAAGCTTAATATTTTACATATTATTGTTAATGTCCTTTGTAATGTCTCATATATTGTTTTTAATATTCGTATTATTATTTAGTTAAGTTTTATATTAAAAATTTTACATATTGTCAAAAAAAAAAAATTAAATTAATACTATTTATTTTATTTCATTCTAGACTAGTTTTTTTTTTTTCTTTAGATATAATCAATTACTTATTGACTGACGTGTGTAAACATTCATATATGTATATAACATGAATAAATTATTTGTATTTGTATTTGTCTAGAATGAAGAGAAGAAAGTCTAAAATGCCTAATGATGCCTTAGCCTTAGATATATCAGTGTAAATAATATTAATCTGCTTGCCAGCCTCAACCGATGTCACTAAGTAGTTTTGAAATATTGCAAGATTGGTAGTTGTTGAAAGACCACGATAAAAACCATGTTGCATAATCGTAATATAGTGTTTTAAAAACTCAAATATATGATCGGTGATAATTGCCTCAAAGAGCTTTGGTATATGTGAAAGTAAAGAAATACCTCTGTAGTTCTTCACATCACTTTTATCACCAGATCTGAAAATGGGCAGAAGGGTAGAAAACTTCCAAAATTCAGGAAAGGAACCCAGATTAATGGATCTCTGAAAAATTATACATAGAGGCTGAGACAATGTCTCACAGCATCGTTGCAATAGAATAGTAGGAATTCCATCAGGGCCAGCCTTCTTGGAAGGATCAAGGTCCTTTAATTTATTAAAGATTTCTGCCTCTGTAAAACAATATGTTGATAGTATCTTTCCTGAATAACTTATTGGATCAATTTTACTAAAGTCTAAATTATAAGTGGTAAGTATAGCAAGACTGAAATTGAGTAGCAAAAGCATTTGCGATGTAGTATGTATGTAGTATTTAATGTTTTCCGGAATAAGTAGCTCAGTCTGTGTGACATATGTAAGATAACACATATCAATTCGAAGTTTAACCTCCCGTCTTATGTCAGAATAGCCCAAATAGTCAGCAAGTTTATCGGTCCTTTTATATCTTTTGTATAAGGTCAATTTACATACAGAGAGAAGTATCTAAATGTATATAACACTCAGACACTAAAAAGTCAATTTCCACTAAAAACAATACATATATATATATATATATATATATATATATATATATATATATATATATACATATTAGCACTAGCAATATTAAATAATAAAAAAAATATCGTAAATACATATACACATACATACATACATATACATATGAACATACACATGCACATACACATACATACATGAAATGACCTAAAAAAGTATCATTTAGTTGAATAGTAAAAAAAAACACAAAAATGAAATAAACAGTATTAAGTCAACAAAATAGTCAACCAAGAATGTAACATAAATCATCAGCAGACTGTAACTCATTCCATAATATTCATCCAATACCTTGAAATAAAACCTCATAGAACTGTTCAACCATTCTGTTAATATCAGGCTCAGACAATAAGTATGACCAGTCAGACTGCTTATAAGAAATATCCAAATTGACGAAATTTGCTTTATGAAACTGGTAAACACTTACTTGGTTTTGATTTTTTATCGGCGAAACATATTTAATTTTATCCTTCACTTCAATTGCTGGATGGTAGGGGTCAATTTGTACAAGAGGAAAATATTTGAAAATACTAACAAAGTCATCAGCAAATAGCAGATCTAAAATTCTGCCCATGTGATTGCAAAGAGAATTCATTTGTTGCAATTCAAGAAAACTCATTGTCACAAAAAGAGTTTCAGAAGCTAGGGACGGTAAATATTTTGGAACCAGTGAGTTGTCTTCATAGATCCATTCCACCGAAGGAAGGTTAAAATCCCCAAGAATAAAAATGTATGGTTATTGAATCTATTTCTCAGCGACTCGCAGGTATTGCAGAAAGACTGATAACATTCCTGGTTAGAATTAGGTGGAAAATATACACTTCCTAGTACCAAACTTGCATTGCCTGCCTTCATCAGAACCCAAACAGCGTCGATCTCGATATGAGCAAGAGTAACAATCATAGAAGCCTGAAAAAAAGATGAAACGGCAATCAATACGCCGCCGCCCTGTTGACACCCTAGTTCCTTATAACTTCTATCTGCTCGAAAAACTATATATTAATTTTTAAATATTTCATTGTTAAGAAATATCCCCATTAAGCCATGTCTCGGAGAGAAATATTACGTCATAGTCGCAAGACATGACTCCAAGAGAAATTTCATTAATTTTGGTGCGTAGACCCCTGACATTTTGGTAAAACATGACAAGACTACTACCCGCTGAAAATCTGTCATTAGCACCAGTTACCATTTCTAATTGTGAGTTGGAACGTTGGGCAGTTGACAAAAATTTTGCTGGATGTTATTATCGACGGAATCATTAATCATCTCCACACCTGGTGACAATTGAGAGAAAGAGGAAAATAGCCTGCGTCCATCAAAAAACAATCGAAAGTTATACAAAAAAGCTCAGGTTTTGTTGCATAATCTAAAGCTCCGTTCCGTGAATTGGTTATCAAAGGCAAGAAGCATGCATGGGAACCGGTTATCGTTGACTCAATAAATGCATTTTGTTGTGCTATAAAGTCGTTCAACACTGGACGATTATATCGTAGAGAGGGGCCAATAATGAAATGATTAGTGTCTTTTGTTTTCTCAATCAAATTGTTGATGGTGTCTTGTTGTATTTTTTTGCCCATAATTGGTTCATATATGCCAGTAAACAATAGAAATACAGTCACTGTTAGAAAAACCTCTACACAGAGACATACATTCATATATATATATATATATATATATATATATATATATATATATATATATATATCCAAAAAATCGAATTTGACTCAAGAGAAAAGTACCTTTAATTTTTATTTTATAGTAAAATGTAATACAAAATTTTACTTAGAATAAAAAAACATATCTAGCACTAGATTCGTTGCTTCGTATCTGAAATCACTTCTTAAGGAATGTAAAACTTTGGCTTCTTACTGGCAAGTCCAGTTTCTTACTTTTGTTCCTACCTACATACCAATAAAATTTCCTTATTTATTGAATGTTGATAATGGCATTGTCACTGCCATTGTTAACCACAATATTGTATTACTTTATTGAAACATCAGTTTGAATATTATAGTAAAAAGAAATGCCGCTGAAATTAAGCAAAGAAGATAAAATTGAAATAATTTTAATTGTCGGAGAAAATTATAAAACATTTCGAGAAGCTGCAGACATTTTTAACAACAGGCACCCCGATAAAATTATACATTTCACAACAGTGGGGAATATTCTAACTAACTCTAAGTAGACACAATGTATATATATATATATATATATATATATATATATATATATATATATATATATATATATACACATATTGCTCTTCCTATTGTGACTTGTTCAATCAACTTCGACAAAGCGACTTCTTGTGGATTTGAACAGGCAAAATCCAAATTTAGTTCCCGCGGAAACAGTGAGGAAGTACAAGAAGACATACCGCAATGAGATTTCAAGATCCAAAGTAACTGCTCACGATAACTTCATTACTACCGCAGCAAATCCTCAGTCTGCCATGTGGCAGGTTATTAAAAACAATCAGCCATCCATCCCTTTTACTTCTTCAGAAACCTTGAATGCTCAAGCAATCAACAACTATTTTTCTGATGTTGCTAATTTGCTTGTTCTGTCTTTACCAGCCTCCAATAACCATTTCTCACAATACCTTCAACAATGTAGAGAAAATTGTTCTTTTAATTTCAATCAAATTACCTATAATGAAGTTAGACAGGTAATTGGTGACTTAAGAAATACTAGAGCTACGGATTGCTACAACATAAATACTGGAATAATAAAAACCTTAAAAAATGTGATAATATATCCCTTTACCAGGCTTATAAACCAAGCCATAACACTTCAGGTTTTCCCCAAAGTACTTAAAAAAGCAAAAGTTGTCCCTATCTTTAAAAATAAGGGCTCTCCAGACGATCTCACTAATTATCGCCCCATCTCATTACTACCCATTCTATCCAAGGTGTTTGAGTCCATCTTGAAAACACAGATTACAAAACACTTCGAGTCAAATAACCTCTTTTTCCAACAGCAGTTTGGTTTCCGTAACAAAAGGACCACTGCTTATGCTATTGACTGCCTTGTAAGGCATGTAATTGAGGGTTTTGAGAATATATATGCCTGCTGCTTAGATCTTACAAAGGCATTTGATTGTGTTTCTCACAACATCCTGCTGAAGAAACTTCCTTATTATGGTTTTATAGCTCTCCTAAAATCATATTTATATGATCGAAGCCAGTTTGTCTCTTACAATCAAGTCACATCCATGGGTAGTGCAGTCAAGTGCGGTGTGCCCCAGGGCTCTGTGCTTGGTCCTGTGCTCTTTTTGATTTACATTAACGACCTTGCCAATTTCCAATCAGGGGGAAACCTAATTTTGTTTGCTGATGATACCACCACTTTCACCTCTTATCTTCCTTCGCAGATTGAAAACTCATGCATCTCTGAAACTGCATCACACATTGAAGATTGGTTTGTCACTAATAGACTGTGTATGAATGCTGGCAAAACCCAGTCAATTAATTTCACTTTGGGTAAAGGGAGAAATGATCATGGACTTTTGGGAGATTGCTCTAAGGAGGTGAATTTTCTGGGGGTAACTCTAGATACTGTTCTGTCATGGAAAAACCATGCGATGCACCTTGGTGGGAAACTATCAAGGTCCACATACTTGATCAGGAACCTGAGTAAGTGTGTATCTACTGGGACTCTTCTGGCAGCCTACCATGGCTACTTTGGCTCTCTCATGTCTTATGCATTACTAGAGTGGGGTCATTCTCCACATGCTAAGTTAATTTTTAAACTACAAAGAAGATGTGTAAGGCTTGTAGCAGGGCTGAAGTACCGTGATGACTGTCGGCAGAGTTTTATTACATATAGGTTAATGACTCTTCCTTGCATTTACATCTTGCAGTGTCTTTTGCATGTCAGACAAAACCTCCAGTTTTTCGCCTCACATCACGATGTTCATGACTATCCGACACGGCATGGCACTAATCTCGTAATTAGCCATCTCCGCCTCACTAGGGCCAGGGTGGGCACTAACTATTATGGTCCAAGGTTTTTCAATTGCTTACCCTCTCATATAAGAGCCTTAGAGGTGAACACCTTTAAGTACACCTTGAAAAAATATCTATTGGTGAACGCTTTTTATACTTTTGAGGAGTATTTCAATAGTGGCTTCCACTTTTAGTTTTTAGTTTTTGTATTCTTATTACTTTTTTTATAAATGTCTGTTTCTAATTGTAATTTATTAAGATAGGTACATTTAAAACTTTTTAACTACTGACTGCTGTACATCAGTTTTCTACTTTTTTTTGTTAATTGTTAGGAAGTGTTATTGCATTTTGCCTTTGGAAAAAATTGTTTTTGTGTTGTTTGTTTTTTTTTATTTTTTTTTTCTTTTATTTTACTATATTATTTTTAAGGATGTTTTAGATAAATTTTATATAGTACTGTGTTTAAATCAATATGTTTCTTTTATAATACTTTATCCTTTATTTGTATTTTGACTTGTGTAAATGCAATTTTATTGTGTATTGACATCAATAAAGATCTATCTATCTATCTATCTATCAAGTTTTAGGCGATTAAAATTACAGATGATATAAACTGAGTTTATGCTGTTGATGCTAATTTGGTTAGAGAAACGCGCGTCCAGAACGTAACAAGTTGTGGTGTAGTGTGGTTAGAACTCTTGTATTTTGATAAATGTTTTTATGTATAAGGTATTCTAATATGTAAGGATATAAGGACAATATAACAGACTAGGCCATAGGGAAGAGTTAAACATTTTTACAAAAGAGGCAAATGATAACTTGATTGAAACAGAAAAAACCCTACTAAATGCATTTGAAATATTGTTAACAGTCAACGAGATCAACTAATGCTGACATTTTACGGGAGGAGTTCAATGAGTTTTTCGGAACAATTGTACACAACCTTATAAAAGAAAATTCCTGAGAATGGAATTGATCCTCTCGAATAAATGAGTAGATTAGATGGTCCCTTATCATCTTTAGCATTCTTATTGTGTAATGAAATAAGTAAAAATTATATTAATAATGTTATATTAACCTGTAAAAAAAAATTTGTTTTGATAAAATTCTTGCTTAATGGCCCACTCTTTTTTGCTAAAAATATACAAAAACATCAACTTATTAAAAAAAAATTACCAAAAAAGAGTGCAAACAGACATTAAGCCTACTAGAGCCAACACTGTTATTGGGGAATTCTGTGTGTTTGCAGATGTATAATGTGCTCCTGTAATATTTATAATTTACAGTGGTTTTGTTTTGTAGAAGCATGTGTGATTGATACTGTTCTGTGGCTGAAAAAAAACTGTACTTGTGATGAAAAGTTGAAGGAAACTGCTCTTTGCAAAACTTAGTTATTTGGAAAATTAGAGTGCATATTTAATTTAAAAAGTCAAGAACCTATTTATAAAAAGCACTAGGATGTATGGTTTATTCTCAGCATTATCTGCGAAATATGCAAATTAACTGATAAGAAGCCAGTGACCAGAGTGATTTACTTATTTATTTATGATTTTCACTCAGCCAGGGGAATACTTTTTTTAATGAAATTATTGCTAGTGCAAGTTCATGGAGTTCCCTTTTCTGTAGAAAAGTGCAGAGATGGGTTTGTTTATTTATACACATTTGTGTATTATTGACCTTATAAGCATAAACAATGTTTATTTTCTTGTAGCTGTAATTTCAAGGCGGTTCAAAACATATTATGCCTAGTTTTATTCTAATGTACCTATTTGAATTGTATATTATTGCATGCTGTGTATTTTTCATCTCAGCTGCCTCGATCATAGTAGTTATTTTAAGATGTTGGATGGGTTTAAAATCATTTGCTGAAACAAATGTGAATGGAGAGAAACTAAAAAAAGGCAGACCAATATGACCTGCAACAGGGGTCACTCAGAAGCAGAGGCGAAATTGAGGGTCTAAAAAATGAATTAGACAAAGTTCAAACAACTTATAGGGAAGAACTTAATAAATTAATGCAAAATGTGGAACTTAAGGAGAAAGGTAGAGTAATGGAGGGATACTATAAGACGGAACTGAGCAAATCAAAGAGTTTTAAAGAATGTTCTGGGAGCGGAGGATAAATATGAATGTGTAATTTAGAGACCAGCGTGAACAAATACTCAAATTAAATCAGGAGATTTCTTCTATAAAGGGAGATAATATAGTTTTTGTGCCAAACATAGCTGCATGAGGAGGCTCAGTGTTGATGGCAACTAAAATTGGACAAGGCACAGGAAATAAATAATATGGCTGACGAAATTAAACATTTAGAAATCTAAAATCACTGATATAGTGTCAAACTAAAAAAGTCTCAACAGGAGATAGAACACCTAAACGAAAGTTTTATAAACTCCACTTAAGGAGCTGCAAAGAGGAGGTACAAACATCGATAGACTTGTGCCTTTGGATGCCAGGCGAGTTTACTCATAGATAAAGACTTGAGTGCAATTCCACTAAATCGTTAAGATGCTTTTGTCCAAATACCTAATGTTCCTCTACAGAAAGCATCATGTCAAACAAATCCGACTATGTTGCAGTGGCTTTTTGTTCGTGAGGAAAGTGGAGTTTGAGGATGTGCCCTTCAACTTACATCGTGTAGGCAAGACATAAACTGCCAATGGAAGAAAAACATAACAGCCAATGATCTGAAGGACTATATTAAACATACAAAAACATTTCCAAAAATGGATTGTGGGTTTTTATAGTCCTATGCTATAAAAAGTGATAAAGCAATGCCATCCTTATTAACAACTTTCTGTCAAGATATGGTGTTCGAGGTCAATTTCTTCAATTACTTACGTCTTATCTAAGAAACAAAATTGTTGATGCAATTGATAAAAAGTTACGCATTATGGGACTGTTTGTAGACTTTTCCCAAGCTTTCCATATGGTAGGCCATCAGATTTTGTTCTCTAATTTGTCAAGAGATGGTGTTCGAGATCAGTTTTTTCAATTACTTACATCGTATCTGGATAAAAGCTTTCAGTATGTGAAATTAAATAACAAAAATAGTAGGTACATGTAAACTGATAACTCAAGTCATTCCCCAAGAGTCAATTTTGAGCCCCCTATTTTATTTAATATTTTCTTATGGCCTAATTCTCTATCTGAGGAAAAACACACCACAAATTTTTCTTGTTTGTTATGCAGACAACACAAACATTCTGATGGTGGTGCCAGAGCTGCCATCTCTTTGCAGTATTGCGGAGAATGTTTACAAAAAAATAATATCCTCGTCGGACAAAAACAATTTTATCGTAAACAAAATATTCTTTGTTTTACCCATTCGAGACTGTCAATAAATTTACATTATTCGAAAATTCACCAATTCACAACCTAGCACCCATAAGCAAAAAGAAGATGTTATGTGTGGTGTTTGACGACAGGCTTACATGAATTGCTCATATTGACGCATTATGTAGCATGCTATCTTAGTCAGGACACTTTGTTGATTTTATACTATGCAATTTTTCATTGTCATATCAAATATGGTATTTTGATCTAGGGCACAAGTAAAAACAGCAGGCAGGGCTTATTATTGAAAAAAATACACGTTAAGGATCATAGTTAATCTTTCAGAGTCTTGTAAGCCACTGTTCAAGACTTTCAAGAGTTAACATTTTTTAACATATATTCTAGAAGTATGTGTGTATGCATTCAAAAACAAATTACTTTTTCAGCCGAACAGACCATCACACAAGTATATGCTTGATGAAGAATTACTGTTGCCGGATAGCCATCTTACAACTTCTTATGAAAAAGGCACCTTGTATGCTGTTGTAAGTTTTTTAATGCACTTTGCGATAATATTCGTAAATCTCCTAGTTTTTGAATTTTCAAAAATAGAGCAGAGAAGTGCTTTTGAGAAAAAATTGCTACCCTCCAGGATTTTTTTATAATTTAGACTTGTTTTTTTTGTTTTTCTTACCTTTGACTTTTTCTTGTTATTGTACAATGTATATTTATATTGCCCTTTTCAATTGAAGAAATAAAAATTATTATTATTATTACCTCTTATAATAACAAGTAATTTTTCTTGTTCCCATTTTTGAAGTGCTGGATAAATTTTATTTACCATTGAAATATTTAGTGAATTTAATGCTTTGGGCCGGTTTAAGACTATTATTCCCTTATCTCCTACGTTTTGCAGAATCACGTCGCTTTCGTCAGTAGTTGACATTTTTCTCAAATTTCTTAAGACATTTAAAGAAAATCTATGCGTAACTAATCCAGAGACTTTTCTTGATAACTAAAAAAAAAAACTAGTATAAAATTGCAAATAGTGTAGTTTGATATACCATTATTTGCGACTAGATATTAAACACCAAAAAAGAATACATGCAGAGATATAAAATAAGAGGTAAGCAGATAAGCTATTCATGAATTAACATTATAAATAAAGTTATATTGTCCTTCGACCTTCTCATACTAACACAACCCATAACAAACCGACAACATCCCAACCTAATCTCCCATGAAAGTTATGTAACCCATCAATCACAACACAGTTGGTTCAATGTGTTTCCTATTGGTTCGTCGTTTATTTCTGCGGAGTATAATCAGGGTTTGTCGAACGTTCAACCAGTGAAATATATATTTCTTCAACCAATCACTACTGTTTTGAGCATATAGGTATTTATGAGCTCAGACTAAATGCATAGGCGTATCCAGGGGAGGGCTAGTTTAAAGAATGTTTTTACGACTATTTTATATATTACTTTCTACGTATCATTTTTTGCGTATTTATTAACAAACGGCCGCGAAGCCCGTGTCATTTCAGAAAACCGTGTTTTTCGACCTTTCGGTAGGTATATTTCGGAAACTTAGAGATATGGCGATGAGTTTGACATGCGGTTTTAGAAGAGACATAGATCTACACGATTCATTTGCAAATTTTTCTGTACCACATTTGGTACTTGAGATGTGGTACCGCAAAGTCAACTTCGATGTGACACAGTTCAGGTCGCAATTTTTGATTTTTTTGTCGAAACTTTCTGGAACGATGGCACTTTGGGTCCTACAAAACACTATTGTTTTTAGTTGAGCTTCGAATCCGTTTCGTGATTTTACGATTTTTTTTCGATCGGAAAAAGGGTATTTTGGGGAGCTTATAGCTCGAACTGGGTGCTTCCTAGCGAAATTTTGCAAGAGGCATTCTTCATTGGAAATATAGAGGAGAACAAAAACCCAAATGCATCTCTGTCGGAAAAGTGCCCGGAAAGTAGAAATATTTAAGAAAATCTGAAATTTTTCCAAAACAAAATTTTTTTTCATATATTTTATTTTTTTATAGAAAAAAACAGGCGTCCTGTCCGAAAACTGATTACGGCATCGGAAAGTGCTTAAAAATATACACAAATTGGAATATCTGTTAAGGATTCTGAGTATGTACGGGGGGTGCAATTACTAGATAAAATTTGTAAAGTTTCCCAAAAATGGGTACATTTTTGCTCCACGTTACCCTGTATTACAAGAACGCTAATACACCTAGGACGTGGGGCATTTTTTTACGAAACTAGATACTAGTAGGTAGACTGTGACCAAATTTCAAAATTTTAGCGTACACGGTTAAATTACTGCGATTTTTCAAAGTTGAAATTTTAAAGTCCAAATTTAACCTCACTGTAAACAGTAATTGGAATTATTTCCTGACAGAAGGACAGAGCGCTTATTTCGCTACAAAAACTTCTATAATATTTTCTTCTAGCTACTGGGGAAATAGGTCAAAATTCGATTTAAAGAAAAAAATGCACGCTTTTGGGCACAATTTCTAGGTTTCTCTGAGATGATCAAAAATTTCAAAACATCCATTCATCCTTGACTTTTGTCGCTGTCAGAAGTGTAATTGAATAAATATTTAAGTAAAAATCATTTAATTTTTATCAAAGAGGATTTCTTGGATATTTTTAAAATTGGCAGTTTAAAATTTTAATGTTTTTAAGTAAGTAGCTACAACTTGAAGGATAATTCTTTTCCTAATTTTATAAAATAGCTCTAAGAAAATTAGCTGTCATTCTCGACATTAATTAAAGCATTTTGCTTTCGCAACTGCGATTTTTTCAATTTTCTTTTCTTTACTGGTATTTTTTTAGGATTTAAACATTGGCATTATAAGTTATAGGTAATAGGTAGGGTTTGATTGATTGATTGAATTTTTGTCCCCGTTACAAGTTTTCAGTACAGAAGTATAGCATATATATAGTATACATATACAGGGGCAGTAGGATATTTTCTTTTTTTAGAAATTCTAGTGTAAAAGCTGTAATTTTTTTGCTAGTGATTTATGTCGGTATGGATTATGGATTGAAGAGATTTGGATAATAAATTTAGAAAATTAAATTTTGCAGTCATGAATTTTTTCATTTTTGTTTTATCTAGACTTTTAAAAGGGTTAATGAAAGTTTTGAATAATAAATATTTCTTGTAACTTCTACAGGTATACTTTATTATAAATTTTATTATAAATAGCTATTAAAAAATGGGTTTACCTAGTGACTCCTTAAAATTTTTATATACGGTTTTCACAGATTTAAATAACTATTAGTGTCGTTTTTTTTTGTTTTTGATATTTCGACAGTTCTTAAAAAAATCCCCGGGACATTTAAACTTTTTAAAAACGGTTTTCACAGTTTTCTCTAGTTGTTTATAATCTAATTTAATAAAAAGAAAATTCGACATTTGTCAAAAAAATGGTTGTTTTTCGTAAATTTTAAACTTATTAAAAAAGTTTTTATTAAGATTCCATGTAACTTTTAAAGGCGCGATAATTTTGAACACATATTTTGACAGCTGTCAAAATAAAAGTTTTTTCTCGTGACTTTTAAACCATCTGAAATATTTAAATACGGTTTTTACAGTTCCAAGTAACTTTTAAAGGTGTTATTTATTTAAAAAAACAAGCCGAGTTGTAAAAAAAGTTTTTTCCTGACAACTTCTAAACCACTTAAAATAATTAAAAACGTTTTTCATAGTTCCATGTAGCTCCCTGAGGCGCAATTTATTAAAATACATTATTTTGACAGCTGTCAAAATGTTTTTGCTTTCGTTATCTTTTGAATTTTTTAACATTTTTAAATGCGGTTTTTACAGTTCCGTGTAGCTGTTAAAGGTTTAATTAATAAAAAAATTTTGAGACCTGTCAATAAGCCTGTTCGAGAGCCGGTTTTTCTTTTACCTTTTCAACTGCTCAAAATTTTTAAAAACAGTTTTTATTGTTCCTTGTAACTTTTAGTCTCACAATTTTGACAGCTTTCAAACAACATGTTTCTGACTTCTGAACTTTTTAAAATTTTTACATGTGGTTTTTCATAGTTTGAATTTATTTCAGAACAATATTTTGGAAAAAAATCTAGTTTCTCTAACTTTTGAGCAGTTACTTTTCTTTAAATCAGATTTTTACATATTTTATAAAAATATATTTTTTAATCACATGCCTTTATTTTTGAATTTACAAAATGACTGTACAATATATTTAGCCGCGTTTTATGTATAGAATTTTTAACGAACGTTAACAATTCTATACATAAAACGTGACTGTTAGTTTCAGAAAATTGTGTTTTTCGAATTTTCGGAGAGCATATTTCGTAAAACATTACAGATAGGACTATTAATTTGCCTGTATTTTTGTAGGAGACGTGTTTCTAAGAGCCCAGTTTGAAAAATTTTCTGTACCATATTTGGTACCGGATATGTGGTACCGAAAAGTCGACCAAATTGCCTTGTACAGCAGGGTTTTCGTTAAATTTTCTCGACTGTTCATTGGTAAATGTATCAAACCGATTTATTTGCGATCGGCAAGAAGCAACCCATTCCATTATAATATACAGTATTACATTTAAGAAACCAAAGTTTATTGATATCAGAAAAGCTCAACACCATGTATATTTGCATACAACATTAATTTGTAGTTTTTACACTCAAACAAAACCACACTTAGTTTTAGTGTTATTTTTCGTTACCATACTTTAAACTTTATTTTTGGTATTTGGATTTGGGCCAAACTTATGTAAAACGTTTCTTTTTTACTGTAAGGTCTGAATCGAATGTATCAAATTAGCGGACGTTTGTTAATCAAAACATAGCCGTAAAGGTTATGTTAATAGTAAAGGGAATCAATTCGAAAATTATTATACTCCCAAAAAAAGATATAGATTAAGCAACCTTTTGATGACATAAAAGAAACCTCTTTAAAACGTTGATCGAAAATCAGAGGAACTGAAATATCTCGAAAACTATTTATTATATTTTCTGATGAATATAACTTAGGAAAACATGTGCTCTAGGTAGATACATATTTTATTCATATACGGGATTTTTCGTGACCTTACTATTTTCAAAATTTTCATTAAATTTTAAATATCAGTTTTTTTATCGAAATTTTTAGAAAAAGAAATTTTCTTTTATTTCCAGTGCTATAAATGTTTAATTTATTTCTATACAATTTTATAAAAAATTAATAGTAATGAAGATATTGTACAAATAGTTGTTTTTGTGATATTTTTAACTCAAAAACCCATCCTATACTTTAATTTTAAATTCGCAAATAAATAGAATTTTTAGATACTATTGTTATTATTAATATTATTAAACAACAACTTTTTAATCATTATCATTTTATTTTAATACTAACAGTGGTCAAAAGGCTTTCGTTCGAAACCATTTATAAACCAGTAGGACCACCGACCGTTTATTATACAAAACATTGCCGTCATGGATAAGTTAATGGAAAAACACGTTCTGCGCCAAATGTATAGGAATGCTGCACAATGCAAGCACCTAAAGTCCACAATTTTAGTGCTAGTTAATTCGGATTATCATGCGATTTTGTTACTTACAATCTGACAGTTGACTTCTTTTTGTATATTGCATTAATGGATGTTTGTTAATTAAATGAGGTCGAAAGTAAGAAGACCCTCTTTGCGACCTAACGCTCGTACTTGTTATCTATGTAATTAACAAAACATAATTCGACAACAACACCGCTTGAATTTGAACCGTTGCGAATCGTTTGCGACAAATACCCAAACATGTCTTAATTCTGAAATTCTGCGTATTTTTGTCATCGCCAAGCTAACCTAACTAATCTTACAATTTTCCTTGGAAGTTTACGGTTTTTTATTGCATTTTTTTGCGCTGGATAGCCGTCCCAAACCAAAATTATGGATACGCCAATGATTGAATGAGAGGGGATATTATGACGGGTACCCAACTTAAGCCAAGAATGTTGAAAAAATATCGGTATATCAAATGAATGATATTTTTGTCCGACATACCCTTTTGTCCTTCCGATGTCCCGAGAAGGACGCATTTTGTCAATTTTTAATTTTTCTTGAAACAGCATGGCATAAAATACAATTTTATTATTTTTAATGACTTCCGATAACATAGTTTTACTTCGTTATGTCATCCGTCGACTGTCGAAATAATGATGAAAATGATTACTACTTGTTGCTTCTTGGCTGCCGCGGCAATGCCGTCCTGTCGTGATTTTATATTGCGCACTTAAAGAGCGAAATTCTGTGGTTTCTGCTATTTGTATTTATGTGAATAAGTTGTGGGTAGTTTAAGAAGGTATTTATAATTATTCGTTAGCAGTTTATTTGTATTTATTGTAAGTATTTAACTTATTCATGTGTTTAATTTTATTAGCATGCATTCACAATAATTATTATACTAGTTATAATCTGAAGCTGGCGCCACTTTTATTGAGATAGGTATTCTAGTTTTTATCAATTTTTTTGTAGTAATACTCGGCCAATAGTTAATATTGGCTAGTAGGTGCTTAGTGAATATCAGCGTATTGCGACAACTTAAACATTCAAATTTTAAGTAAATGAAATATGGATTCAACCGATTGAAGCGAACCTGGACCATTAAAAAAAACAAACCGTGAATCTAAATACAGGAAGGAATGGTAAACAGAATTTCCATGGCAAAGGAGGAAAACTAGGAATTGGGCCCAACAAAAGGGTACTGCAAAGTTTGTAAGAAGTCATTTCTTTTTGCGTATGAGGGACTTGGGGACATTAAAAGGCACGCATCTTCTTCAGTGCACAAAAAACGTATACTCATAATATATGTTTAGTTTAGTTTTTATTATCCAGTTTGTATTTCGGTTCCGAGCTAACACCCAAGTGATAAGGTAAAGTAGAAATATTTTATAGTAACGTTGTAAGAATGCAGTTCTGTGTTAAGTGAAATTCAAATTTTAATTTTTTTTACTCACTGGAAATATTATTTGTTGCGTTTATTTTGTTTTAAACTAACAAAGAAACAAGCAGACACATTAATTGTTATAATACCTATACTAAAGCAAAGTTTTATTTGAGGAGCAACTGAACAAAACGCATTAAATCCAAAATATGTGATTTTGAGTTATAGACGAAAAACCAATTAAGTTAAATTTAATTATTAGTAAATATTTTTTCGACTACAGAAATATGTTAGTAACATCTTTTCTGTGAGAAAGTTCTATTTTTTTTTTAAATTTTAGAATTGCTATCTTTTAAAGATCTTTTTTTCATGGAATTATTTCATTTTGCTTAACTATGGTGTGGATTTATTGCATTTTGCTCCATAATAATGGATTTATTTCGTTTTGCTCAACCATTGTTTGGATTTATTTCATTTTGCTTGATAATTAAGTTTATGTCATACATTTTAAAGACAAAAGATACGCCATACTACCCATAAATACTTTATTTATAAAATAATAATAGACTTAAATATGTACGCCAACATCTTCTTCTAGACAATCACATTCGGTTTCCATCTCATTTTCACCATCACCTGTATCATCTTCTGGGTTTTCTAAAATTTTCTTATACCATTTCAGGTCTTCTTCTTCTTCCCACGTCTCTCCAAATTCTTGTACCAATAAATGTTTGAGAGATTTTTTTTTTCTTTTCCTTCAGTGGTCTTCCTATGTTTGCTGTTTCTAATGTCAACGGCGAATCTTTTTTTCCTTTCTTAAGTAATGTCCTAGGAACTTCTAAAACACTTTCGTACCGGAAATTTTGAAAACAGGTAATGGTTATTGGTGAACGATGATTTTTCTCTAAGATAATTCTTTTAACATCTGATATCCCATCAATTTTTTTTAAAAATGATTGCAATTTTTTCACATCATAGAGAATCCAATCAGATGACAGGCTCTTAACTGTTCCAAAAGAGTTGTAAATATCTTCGTATTCTTCTTTTGTTTTTAAAGATGTACATTTTCTTAAGGCTTTTTCAACGCGCCCAAATACTCTGTCCGCTGGTAAGAAGCTGTGACCTCTAACAGGAAATGTAATGTGAATTTCATCCAAATTTTCAGGCGATTTTTTCTTTAACCAATAGTAGAGGGCATGGATGACATGGGCATTTTTATTTTGCCCTCCACATCCGTCACAGAATAAACGAATTTGTTTTTTATTTTCAAGATTTAATGAATCCAGGTGGCAAAGTAGTGCAGATGATACTTCCATCGACCCTCGACCAGCCATATCCTCGGTCCATGTGTAAAATATTGGGGTTTTTGCCTGCATATCTACACAGCATAAAATGTAGAAACTCACTTGTTGGGCATAAAAAGCGTCATTAATGGGCGTACGTGGAAGCGGCTGAACTTGCTGCATATCGAAGCAGAAGGTGATTGAATCTGGAGGCTCTTCTCTAGTCAACTCATAAAAAGCCTTGGCTCTTTTATTATGAATTCTGTACTGAACAATCAACTCACTTTTTTTCTGTCCATCTTTTTCTATTTTAATTTTGTGCCTTAACCGATTACAAAGGGAACAGCAATCTGATGCAGGGGATGAAAATCCAATGTTAAACTTTGTTCTAAAAATTGTGGAAAACATCGTCAAACTAGAGATATGATTGTTATCTGTACATTGCGAGTTATACTGTTTATGTAACTTTGATATGCTCAGACTTGCGGATAAATAGATCCTCTTTGATTTGGATCTATTATAATGACTTTCACAGCCCTTCAGATTTCCGATAAAATCGATAATTTTTTGCTTTTTATTTTCCGTTTTATGCGAAACCCGATCTCCTCCTCTTCTTTCTTTTAGTACAACAGAATTGTTTTTCTTTTTGCAAACTGTATTCACCCTCCGCTCACTGATTCCCAGAGCTTTTGACAGGAATTTCAGACAAACCCTTGTGGGTCTTGTCTTCTTAATGGGTCTTACGTGATAGAGGGTATTAAATGAGCGAGAGCGAGGGTTTTGTTTGACACCTCGTCTTCTTTCCACGGGACCAACAGATATCATGTAGGAAAGTTTTATATCTTGCTCTGATTTAATGGCCGTTGAGTAAAATGATTCTCTTAACAGTTTTATATCAGAAAACTTAAACTAGTGCAGTTGAAGGAATTACCTGAGTGATTACATGGCCTCTTGAATTTCTTAAGTAAAGGATCTTTATCTTGATACCTAAAAACAAAAATCTATATTTCAATACCATGAGTATTAGAAAAAATTTCGTTTTCTTACCGTTTACTTTTTTGGAGGAATTTCTTAGACACTTTAGACATTCTCTTTCGACTTCCCTTGTTGCCATCTTTGACACAAATACTGGGCATAACCTCTTCCATTTTTACGTACAAACTTTGCTACCACGATTATATGATCAAGTGTCCTTCTTTGTTAACCTGTGTCCTGGATTTTTTACAGATTTTGACTGAACTGATCTGTCCTGGATCATGGAAATTGATAGTTGGCAACGAAATTGCAGAAACTGTCAAGAGCCCTTGAACCCTAAACGTTCCACTACATGCTTTTCGAAAATCTAGACTAAGAATTATTTTCAACGCACGTTTTTGGCAAAAAAAACTCTTGTTATGTCTCCGCAAATACTAAACATTATTATTCCACACCACAACCTTGATTCCAAGTTTGAATAATATAGTATCCTGCTCGTTTCAAAATTAACGTACCTACTTAATACTCTTACCATAAAACTTCCACCCGTATTCTCGAAAGAGATTTAAATTTAGATCAGGTCTAACTTGACAATTACAGGTTTAAGATGACATTTTCCACAATAGAACAAATATTTTTTCTAAATGTCACAAAATGACAGTGACACAAGCGGAACATAACTGGCGAACTAAGAGTTTTAAGTACCATGGCAACTAGACCCGGTCTAACTCTTAAATCTTTTTAGTGAATACTGGAGACAGAGCTTATTTTGTTTACGATATATTCAACGTGAGCTTACCAAGAGATGCACAATCCAAAAATACACCTAAGAATTTTTAGTATTATCCTAAAGGACATAAGCACAATTATTGTTTACTGGATGCACGAGTAGGTAGTCCTCTGCGGTCTCCCCACAATAATGGTAGACATTAGAAAAAAGTTAGATTTAAGTAAAATTGTGTTGTATACGTCCATAAAAGAAGCAATACGAAGGGCCTAGAGGAACGGAATTAAAGAAATGAATTAAATTAATTAAGAAAACGCCGAACTAGACCGTAGAGGGGCCAACAATCAACTATTCCCTAGAGAGACGCCTATCTATCTTAATTGGAGAGATAGATAGATGTAAAAGCCAACCAGGCCACGGAAGACATCAACAAACCCACCCTGGAACAAGAGAAATTAGAAACCGAATTTGCCCAGTTACTAGCCAACTGTAGAAAAGACGCAGCTTCCAGAAAAACACAAAGATACATCGCAGCCTGCAACCAATCAGCCGGCAAGATCTAGGAAAGGTCACGAAATATTTTCGCCTGATTTGCGAATAATCTATTTCGTAGATTTCTTATTTCTAATTACGATATCGTTCCTTTTGTAGGAAAATTACTAGTCATATAGAAATACTGGTTTAGCGGAGCAGGAGCAGAATAGAATAAAATACCTGTGACAAGCGTTTCAGTCACAGCGAATATACATGGTAATGTATACAGTAGTAATGCAGTTTAATTTATTTCGTTGTTTAAAAAATGAGGGTGTTAAAGAAAGATACACAGGAGTCGACCGATTCAACTGTAAATAAAATATTATGGGACGGCTTTTTCCACGCTACTGTCCGACGGCCCGCCGAGAAAAGCCGAAGCCCGAAGAGCTTTTTCGTTCGATGGATAATGCGTTGTTTGCGTACCTAAATATCTGCGCCTCGCGGCAAGCTAGTAAAAATACTAGGTGTAGGAACAGTAACCGATATGTTTGAGATCGAATTCCTGTGACAAACTGTTCCTAGCTCGTACCTGTGACAAAATACCTGTGACGAGTATTTCTTAACAACTCTAGTACTAACTCAGCGTTGAACAACTATCTATACATAAACAAGGGTTCCGAGCAGTGTTACCAATTAGCGGATTAAAATCCGATTTGCGGATATTTTCAGAGTGGATTTTTTTCGGGTTTTAAAATATTTCGGAGTTTTTTCGGATATTTTAGTAAAAAGTGGATATTTGGCGGATTTTTGGGTTCAAATATAGACTATGCAAAACAAAGGACGACGACGAATCGGGAAATTTAATACAAATTTCGGGAAGACTGAATAGGTACAGTTGGCAACTGCGCAATATCTGTCGAGTCGATACTTCTTGCTCCTCCCTATTAAAACGGGTTGCGAAACTGACACATATATGTTTTATTTAGGACTGCCAGCCTTCTCTAACGCATTATTAAAATGGCAATAAATAACAAATCAAAGATGGATGTTCGAAGCAATAGCCAACGCTTGTTATTCCTTGATTTTTTTATATATATAAAAATACTATTTGTTCCTTGTTCTTTTATTCCTAGTTTTTGTATTATTCTACCTGTACATACTTTTTTCAAGTACCTGATTATGACTGTGGTTTATACTAAATTTAAATAAACCTAAGCGGCACGGATCCGGAATACAATTGTTAATTTGATTGGCTAATTTCCGTCAAGTTTTTAATGCGGACATCTAAGGTGCGGACACATTGAAGATTATTTTAAGAACGCATAAATCCTGTATATTCTCAGTGGTGTTGATCGCGGCATTTTGCTTAATTATTAGAGATATCAGAGTAAGTTCGTTAAACTTTGTCCGAGAAACAGTGGCAAGACATTCAACTTTGGATGTAATGGATCCCCGTCCCGTGCAGGCCGTGACTTTTTATTTTTTTTAACTAAAATCTATAGTAAAAAATAAATATTAGGTTAGGCTAGTATTGGTTAGGTTTGCTGTAAAGTATTCCGAGTCTATATTAAAGCAAGCATTTAATCATAATCATGAAAAAATATGGCAACACTGTAAAATATACTAGATTTTAGCTTCTGATCATTTCGGTCAAAGGTTTAACTGGTATATTTTCCGTAATTCCGAACAGCAAATTTAAAAAAACAATATACAGAATTTTTTATAGTTAATAAGTGGTCTACATATTTAACAATATGAAAACTTTTTTTAAGGCATCCCTATCGATAATTTAATTTTATCGACAAGTGTTCAGCTAATTCATTTCCGTTCATCCCTATTTGGGAGGTTTTTGAACAAAAATCGGATTTTTTGAGAGGAATTGTGGATATTTTCGTGCGGAGCATTGGTAACACTGGTTCCGAGTGAATAAGGCCTTAAAAAAACGTCGCCCCCGTAAAAACAAGCGACTAAAAAAAGTCTTTTCTTTAACTTTCGGTTGAATATTTTGTTATGTCGTGTTTGTACTAAATAATGTACATTTTTAATACAAAATCACATTATATAAAATAGGTATTTTTAATATGCTTATAATTTTGGTGATTTGGATTAAAAAGAAGAAGCACCAAAAAAGATCTTTTAGATTTATTAAAGCGTACAAAATTTAAAACTGTCATCTTTATTGGTTCAGAATTATAGGGCATTATAGATATTATATGTTCAATATAATTTTACTACTCAGTATGAAATTTCAATTTTTATAAAGGTTAATTTCTACCGAGACGAAATATAAAACAAGGCACTAATTACACTAAAAAAATGATAGTTCGATTGGGCAGATTTCAATCTATGACCGAACAAAGGAATAATTTTGGGGTACTGAGAAATAATACAAATATAAATGAGTTGATTTATATAAACTCACTGTACAAAATAAAAATAAATATAAGTTTTTAAACACAAAAATTCGGTCTGTAAAATTATTATACATAGTGTATCACAAATTATTGTTGATTGGTAGATTTGCTTTTACCTTACTTTAACATTGAGCTAAAATGTATAGAGTGTTTATATATTTATTGGTCACTTGGATCTAAAAAACTTTTGGGTAACGGTAACAATAGATTTCATTATTTTCTTTTACTTCTTGCTTCGTCAATAGAGCAATTAAGTTTAATCATTTTGAAAATAAAAGTTAATATGCGAACATCTTTAAAAATCGGTAAATTTCCTTGGCCCGGAACTTCTGTTATGAATCTTTACCTGTATTAGAAATAGTGAAGTATGACCCAATTTAGTTCGGTACACAGTGATTTAATAATACATATATACTGTTTTTTTATATTGGGCACCATTTTGTTCCACCATATTGGAATCTTACTAATATTTTACCAGTTTCTGCCTAGTTGTTACACTGACACACACCGGCATTTTGTTCGATCATAGTGAATTCGTAGGTACCAATTTATCCCCAATTTATATATATATATATATATATATATATATATATATATATATATGTGCGTTACATATAGTGTCTTTTTATGAACTGATACCAGTTTATCCCATTTTCATATTTATTTTTTCTGCAAAATTTAAAGTCAGTTGAACAAGTTATTTTATGTCGATTTTAAAAAAAATTTATTTGGCCACTATTTTGTTTCGCAATCTTAAATTCGTACCACAACTTTACCAATTTATTTCGATATCACACATAATTCTTGCACAAAAATTGAAATTAATTTTATAAATAATATTTTCAGGCTGATTTTTTTAAATATTTTATTAGGCCGCTATTTTGATTTATTAATTGTTTTGGATCCATATCAAAATGTTAATAGTTCATTCTTATGTAACACTTGATTTTTGTGCAAAATTTGAAGTAATTATCCAAGTTAGGTTTTTTATTATTAATTTTTTTTATGTTAGAGTGGTGCATTATTGGGGGTTTGGATCCAGTAACAAAAAACAAAAGTCGTTTTTCAAATTGTCGACGTTTCGCAACTTTATTGTTGGATCCTCGGGACATTTATATAGATTATATATCCTGCATGAAAACCGAATTATGAGTCTTAACCTACTCCGTTGGTCTGCAGATATTTCCTAACTTCAAATAATACCCCACTCTAACATAACAACAAGAGGATCGTTAACGAAAACCATTTAGGAACTTAATACCTGGGAAATATCTGCGGACCAACGGAGAACGTAAAGACTAATAATATTGGTTTTATGCAGGGTGTAAAATCTATATATGTGTCCTGAGGTCGCAACAATAAAGCTGCGAAATGTCGCCAATTTAAAAACAGAGTTTTATTTTTTTTACCTGATCCTAACCCCAAATAATACTCCACTCTAACATAAAAACAAAAATATCGTTAACGAAAACCATTTAGAAAGTAATATCTGGGAAATATCTGCGAACTAACGGAGTAGGTAAAGTCTGATAATATGGGTTTCATGCGGGATATCTATGTGTCCTAAAGATGCAATAATAAAGTTGCTAAAGTCGACAAATTAAAAATGCTTTTGTTTTTTTCACTGTATCCTAACCCCAAATAAACCTCATTCTAACATAACAACAAGAAGATCCTTAACGAAAACCATTTAGAAACCTAATATTATATCTGGAAAATATCTGCGGACCAACGGAGTAGGTAAGTACTGTTAATGTAGGTTTCATGCAGGCTATATAATCTATATATGTGTCCTGAATATGAAACAATAAAGGTGCTGCGAAACGCCGACCGAGCCCAACCCCAAATAATACATCACTCTAACAATTTTTTTTAACATTGTTCCGCCATATTGGATTTTTACGCAAATATTATCAGGTCATCCCCATACGACCCTTAGATTCTTTTTAGATTAGAGGTCAAAATTTGAAGTCAATAGGGTAAGTAGTTTTTAAGCTAAGCCGGGAACTGACACACAGACCGACGGAATTGTTAAAACAAGTTTTTTTGGCATTACAAACGCTAAAACGTGAAGATACGTAAAACCTGAGAGGGTGATTTTTCCATGATTACAAACAGTTTATTTGTAATCAGCCGCCATTTTGTTTTAGTAACACACTTTTACTAGTTACCACAATTAGTTATGGCACACAATTTGAAATTAAACCATTAAGTGGTTTTTCCAGGCTGAATTTTTAAATATTTTATTAAGGCGCCATTTTGTTCCGCCATCTTGGATTCAACATAATATTTGATGTGTGTGCAAAATTTGAGATAAATTGAAGAAATGGTTTTTAATATTAATTTTTGTAACATTTCACTGGGTCTCCATTTTATTTCGCCATATTGGATTTTTATCAAAATTTTACCAGGTCATCGCCATATAACCATTAATTTTTAACCAAAATTTTAAGTAAATCGGGTAAGTAATTTTTTAGCTATGCCGCGAATAGCATAAACATGAGTTATTCACTTTATTTTTTTCTGGATAGGTACTCCAAACTAAACCAAATTTTACTTGTATCGTTATAATAGAATAAATTATAAGAGAACACGTTACAATTTTATTTTTATCTTACATTTTTCAGAAACTATAAAAAGTAACTAACACTTATAACACAAGTTTATATTCCTCATCGTATTAATATTTGTTTTTAATCTATTCGAATTAAAGATTTTATTTGTGTGTGTGTGTGAATGAATGCAATCGAAATTCGGTGCTCATAATTTAAAACTGACATTAAAAAGAAAAATATGTAAACATAGTTACTGGTTATCGATTATTCAAGCCAATGTATTTATCTATATCAATATCGTCGGCTCCCGCTTGCCCCCACCTAATTTCTCGGTTCATTCATAAACTAAGGTTCCCATAATAGACTCCAGATGTCAGGAGCTCTCGATGGCCATGGTTGACCAACTATCTATCTATAAACAAGGTAATTAGTGTGATAATGATAAACAATGGACTGATCGAGAACGAAAATTACATGCGCGGGGCTAAATATAGGTGAATGGTACCCCGTTAATTGTTTGGTTAGAACTAAGTGCCGCTAGTTTGTCCTTTGTCCGCAATATCTGAGAGCAAACGATTTATTGATAATTTTTGGGTGTTTAATAGCTACGTGGCAGAGTTGCCGATTTCCAATGTGATGGTACGAATTTGAGACTTCAGCTTTTATTCTTTTTTGTATATTTTTTGTTTAAAAAATAAAATTATGCAAAAAACGAATGTGACGTAAGGTCTGCCCTAGTTTTGTAGGTTTCTTTTATGTCTTTTAGAGTAGTTTTGGTTAGTCTAACCCATTTAAAACAATACCTAAACGCAAAAGTCGTGTAATGTTTTTGTTGTATCGTGACATAAATGATTTTAACTATTTATCGGAAATATTGCAACGTTGCAGTACCGTGGTAATGTAGCATTATCTGAACGTCATAACACGGGGGAAGCACCGACTTGTTCTGTGAGCTTTTCGTAGTTAGTTATATCGTTTAGATAAACGTGCGTTAAAAAGTTTTAAAAAGATCATTTCCTTAGATGCAAACAATTGTACATGAATGTACAATAAAACCTAATATCAATAATATCAATCGGAAAAAAAAATAAGAAAATAAAGGAATGGATAACAGAGGGTCTAATTACCTCTATCAAACATAAAGATAAACTAAAGAAACAACTCTTAAAAAATCCATCAATACCCTTAGAAATACAATACAAAACATATCGAAATAAACTTAACAAATTAATAAAAACTCAAAAAGTTAGATTTTATAAAGAACAAATAGAAAAAAATCGCAATAATATTAAAAAAACTTATAAATTAATAAATGATGCTACAAATATTCATAACAAAAAAACAAATACTCCTTTTGCTGTTGTAGCCGACACTAAGACATTTCAAAATAATCTTGAGATGGCCAATTACTGCAACAATTACTTTAAAAATATTGGTATAAAAATGACACAACAGATACAAAGACCCAAACATCCTTTTAAAACAAAAACTAGTAATATGGCATCCATGTATCTAAGACCTGTATCGGAAAATGAGGTAATAAATCAAATTGCTGCTCTGAAAAACGATAGTGCCCCTGGTAAAGATGGAATAACGTCAAAACTTATAAAAATGGTTCATTTGGAAATAATAAATCCTTTAACACATATCATAAATTTAACTTTCAAAACAGGAATAGTACCAAAACAATTTAAGGAATCAATAATTACACCCTTATATAAAGCAGGCTCTAAAAGCAATATAGAAAACTATCGACCAATAAGCCTTTTAAATAATTTTTCAATTTTTGAGAAGTGCCTAAAGAATAAATAATTGATCCAATTTTTTAAAACGTTTAATATTTTGTCAGATAAACAGTTTGGTTTTACAGAAGGCCTAAGTACATAAGACGCCATGTATTGCCTCACATCAGACGTTGTAAATAGCCTGAATACCAGTAAAAAAGCTTGGCTATTTTTCATGACCTCTCAAAGGCGTTTGACACTGCTCCTCATGACCAACTGATTGATATCCTTATGCAGTGTGGGATACGGGGCGCAGTGTTGGAAGTCTTTGCCAGCTACCTGTCAGAACTATATTAACATGTTAAAATAAATAATACTATTAGTGATCCATTAAAAATTAAAATAAGTGTTCCTCAGGGTGCTATTCTAGGCCCTACACTTTTTATAACATATTTAAATTCGCTTTTAAAGTTAAAAATAAACGGTAAATTAATATCATATGCAGATGACACAGCATTAATATTCTCAGGCGATACTTGGGAACAAACAAGACTAAAGGCAGTAAACGGTTTTATTATAGTTAAAAACTGGCTTGACTCCCATAAACTCTCACTTAATGTCGCCAAAACAAATTATATAGCTTTCTCAATTACAAATGCTAATAGACCTGCCTTTGATAGTATTTTTATCAACGACTCATATACTGAAATTAAGGCAGTTAAGAACATAAAATATCTAGGCATAATAATCGATCAGCACCTGAAATGGACAGACCACATTATACACTTAACAAACAGACTGCGCAATCTTATATACAAATTTTATATGTTGAGAGAGTTTTTGTGTTTTGAGTAGAAAATTGATAAAATTGATCTATAAATCTTTAGTAGAAACTCTACATAGGTATGGACCAACGACATGGAAATAACATAGACCCAGGTGTTTACATTTTGGAGGAATCCAACATTAACCCTGGTTTGCCAAACCGTTACTGTGGCCAGATTATAACGGATATCATCCTTTATACTATTATCTAAATAAACAAGGAATTCCAGAAATTCCTTGTATAAATTTCCATATCGAATATTTTAAAACGCATAATTAAATAGCTTATTATAAATAAATCAGACCGAATCTGTTTTCAATGCAATTTAAATATTTTGTAATTATTATTCCTTATTTCAAGAAATAAAGCCCAGAATAATCGGCAACGTCGGAATTCTACCTTTTTCGAGTATACTACAGATTTCTTTCGGGATCATTCGGAAAACGCCGAAGACGGTCGTAGTCATTCATAATTTCGACCTATTTGATGCGCGACGTTGTAATTGTTCTAGTTGGTGAAATAAGTGTTTTTCAGAAATCCAAGGGTTTTGTGCGGATGTTTTCAAGAATCTGTTTAAAAAACTTTAAGAAAATGGTGCGAACTTGCTTCATTTGCAGAAAAAGAAACGATTTAAACCCAGAAGTTTGTTTTCGAAGGTAAGTAAGATATGTCATACCAGTGCTGTAGTTAAAGGGTAAAATCACCGTCTAATAGCGTTCTTATATTTGCAAATGAAGTTTTGTTTTTGTATTGCACATTTCCGTTGGACTTAAATTAATTTTTATAACTTCAACTTATCTTTAAAGTCAAAGACACTGATGATAAACGGACTACAGCGTTTTGCTAATTTATATATTTGTGAAAAGTCTCCAATATTCCTCTAAAATTTATCAAATCACCTTTTTTGAGGGGTTAATAAACAACATAAATATACTATTTGGTAAAGCAAAGGTACTAAATTTTAATTGAGTAAGCTGTAAGACCCACTATTTTATGTTGTCATTAATTACTCCACGATGGTTTGCATTTTTCATGAAATTTTCAAGGAATATTTAGGAATTTTACAAAAAATGAAAATAGCGCAATAGTGTTACTTTACAATTTTTCATTTACCATAGATTTTCTTTAATGAATTTGAAATGCTTTAATTTATTGCCTAAAAATTTGGTTTTTAAAAATAAGTAATCAAAAAAGTAAATAAATACCATCCTGAGGTACATTATCCCAACTAGGGAGAATCTGTTTTTATCAGGTCATTTCGGTAATATAAATAATAATATAATATATTATAATGAATGTTAAAAATATTAAACATCTTGGCACAAAATATTTATATTGTCAATAAGTGAAATGTATAGCGGAGAAGATGGATGGTGGGGAAAAAAGGGGATAAATTGGGGGATAAGTACTGTAAAGATATTGTTTTTCATAATATTGTTTTTGTGGTTTTTAGGGACACGAAGTTCAATTTTGCATTCATATTAATATTGGGCCATGTTTATTGCTGATTTTCTGTAAATATGAATAGGTCCAATATCCATGTAAAGGTGGTGCATTTTTATATAATATTACTTGCCGCGAGCCTGGCAAACTTTTAAAAGTAGTGGACCCAAATTTTTACCTAACTTCGCGTAAATAGAACTAAAATGTGTTGGAAAAAGGGTGAAATCAAAATGTTTTGAAAAACAAACCCGATTTCAAAAAATAGGTTGCATTAAAAAGTGATAAATTATATTTTATTACATATTTCCTATGAAGTCGGTGATAAGCTGATAAAGAAAGGTCTTAAATAAGCATTATACTCTTGGCATAGACATCAAAACACAAAGTGGGTCCATGTAACAAAATTTAGTTTTATCTTCATCTTAAGTAACAATAGTAATGCGAACTCACCCTTTTATTGGTTGTATTTTGTTATGGAAATGCTTGTTCTTTAATGACTAAGCTTATTGCTAATAATAAATATTGCCACATGAACCATTACATAAATATGTCTTTTGCAGGCACGTAGCCAGGATTTCAGTTCTAGGGGGATCCAACCCTGTCAAAACCAATTCAATGACGAAAAAATTATTAAGAAGAATACTTTTTTTTTCACTTGTTGCTAGTCCCCCTGCCAGTGCAACAAAATATGAAAAAAAGTTGCAAAAAACTAGTTATTTGCCAATATCTATTAAAACATTGCAGGTACAGCAATTATGAAAATGTAAAAAATTATAGGTATATCTTGAGCAAATAGGACGTTGGCGACTTTTGCTTAATATTTTTAGGTTTTATATATTTAATAGTATTTTAGTAAATAAGTGCGTAGTCACTTTGTTAATATCGAGGTTAATGTGGTGCTATCTTCCATAGAAGGTCTGGAACCATATTGCTACATTAAAAATCTGGATTTCTTTAATCATAAATGAATTCATCTTTCTTTTTAGTACTTTCTCGAAATTCTAAAACTACTTTAAATGAGCGCTTGCTTAAAAGTTTCCTTTCCTTAGCTATTACTAATATGACATGACTAATACTAAACCTTTATTTACGACCGCGACAGTCACAAAAATTTTAATTTTTGAAATACACTTTTTTGTATTTTTTGAATGCCTTGTATATCTGATTTAAAGTTGAATATTGTGAAAACTAATTTTTCGAGCGTTTGCTTAAAAGTTTTTCTTTTTTTGAGAATTCTAAATATTCCTCACTGTCAAAATCGAATATTTTTTTGAGGTAATTTTTTTCAATCCCCAGAGGTAAATTCAATAATTTTCTTATTCCTTAAATCGTGTTTTGTATACGTAAAGATAAGAACTTCAAAATTGTGTGAAATTGGATCACGAAGAGAAATTTTCAGCAGCTACCATATATTCTAAGTTTAATAATAATAATTTTTGTTGGAATTATCATAAATTTGGTCTCGGCACGCATTCGCAATTTTGCTTATGACAGGAGATTTTTGTGGAAAAAAAATGAAATTTATTTTCCTATCGATTTATGTTAGAAACTGTCGTACTTACGAAAAAATCATTAGGTGCGTCTTTGTTTAGTTGTTTACATACTTGGGCTTGTTAAGAAAACCCGTCAAAAAGTTAGAATTTCAAAAAATAGCCTGCTCCCTAATTTTCCTGAGGTTCGAGTTAAAAAATAGCTGTAGTAAGCAGAGCCAATACTGAAGTGCTAATCAGCAGTTATTGGAATTCTACTTTCGTAGGTTAAATTATGTAAAAACTCCTAAATATTTTTAGGGTATCGCGCGGAGCGTGGGGGGGTGTCCGGACCCCCCCCCTAGACTACGTGCCTGGTCTTTTGTCACAGGTAATTATTGATACAATTGTATTAAATTAGCTTCTTGCTAACCTAAAGTTTTATATATATATATATATATATATATATATATATATATATATATATATATATAAAGCTATATAAAATTTCCTCTAAATTTTCGATTTTGAAAATTGTCACTGAATCATTAAATATGTAATAGACGATTTAATTATTATATAAATAATTAAATATTAAATTAATATGCTGTTACTTTTGTTTTGTTGATAATAATAGTTGTTTGTTATTATATCAAACCGTTTATAAATAAATTATACCAAACTTTTAAACTTTGTTTTATTTTTATAAACCACGTTCCGGGTGAAAATTTATAAAGTGCACTTTTACTCTTGTTATTTAAATTTTTACAAAAGAAAATTAAGTTTCAAATATAGTGTAAAATATTATACAGGGTGCTTCAGAATCACCAAAAAGTTTCGATGATTTTATTTTTAAACATCTTGCATTTTAATGCATTTATTTACTCTTTCTATTATTGATTTCTTGATAAAAGTTGGTGGTTCAAAAAAAATATTTTTGATAGTAATAAACTTTAGATCAGGATGTTCAAAAAAGTGGATTTCTCTAACAATTTCAAAAAAAATGAAATTTTTCTGACGGTAGTTTTAAGGGCCATAAAAAATCGTAAATATAAACTGAGTAAAATATTGTAGTTATGGAGATATTTAAGGTCAAACAGCAAAAAAACATATTTCTATTTAAATCTTTCCTTAGCTATTACTAATATGACATAACTAATACTAAACCTTTATTTACGATTTTTTACGGCCGCGACAGTCACAAAAATTTTAATTTTTGAAATACACTTTTTCGTATTTTTTGAATGCCTTGTATATCTGATTTAAAGCTGAATATTGTGAAAACTAATTTTTCGACAAACACACAAGTTTTATCAAGAAGAAAGTTTTTCGAGAAATTGATAATAAAAAAGTTTCCCATTTAGTGCAGACTTTACCACGACATAATATCTAAATTAGTTGTTTTCAAGTTGTTATTAAAACTCTTACTTTTGCAAAGTGAAGTCGTTCCTGTTCATCTTAGAACAAAAAAACTGTCGTATCCACCATAATAATATTTGGGCTCAAAAAATATAGCAAATAATACATTATCTCAAAAATAGCTACACCACTGGTAAGCCTCGCGAAGATATCTGACAGCGTTGCAATTTTCACCGCAAACCATTCTTTATGCGATCAGTCCGTCTTTTTTCCACTCATACACAACAACAAATTGATGTTTGATTCTATTTATTTCATTTTTATGAATGAAATGCGGGGTCTATTTCTTTTTGACGTCATTGGTATGGACTAATAATATGGGGAGGAGCATACAAAAGTAATCTTCGCTCACTGCAACTTATTCAAAACTATATCCTAAAAATAATTTTCAATAAAAATAGGCTCTACTCAACAAAGCTATTATATAGCGAAGATATTACTAGTATAAATTTATTGTACATACATTCTCTATGCTATTTTATACACAAAACAAATAAAACTATAAATCATATTAACCATGCCCACTACACAAGACAAAATAAAAATAATCATCTGACCTACCATTGAATTATCGAGATATAAATTTACGATTTTTAGATTATATAAATATAAAAATATTTAACAAAAAAAGTAAAACATACATATATAACAACCTTGATACATTTTGTGATATTTTAAATTAAAAAAGGAGGTGCTAATTATAATTACTTGTTAACTTAACAATAAAATGATTATTGATTGATACAGGTTTGTGGTTACCCCCGTGCCTTCCCCATCCACATTTATACTAACTCATTATATTGCTCCTATGTATACTTAGTTTCATTTGAGTTTTCATTATAATAAGAAATAGGCTTATATTGTAATAGCATAATGTAAAATATCAACAAAGAAGAGACAGTACATGAGTACATACAGATGCTGTTGCATTTAGGTACTCCTTAAAATTGTTTAATAATGAAACTAATATAATCAACTGGATCAATTTTATATTTTACAAATTGTATGCAATTGAGTAATTAAATAAATTGAGTTTACTGGAAAAAAAAAAGATGTAGACAATTTGTTTAGTTAGCAATATTATATAGTTTAAAATATGAAGACGTAGCCGAAGTGCAATCTGGAACCATTTTCAGAAAAAAGATGATCAAAATGCTAAATGCAACTATTGCAGCCAAAATATTTGTTTTACTTGTGGGTCTTTGGGTAACTTAAAAGGACATTTAAATTCAAAACATACCTTATTGAATATAAATACCGAACGACAACTACCTGAAGCTACTGGTGAAAGTAAGGAAGTTTTACCTGCCTCAGAAGATCGCTCTGGAGATCGGCAACCATCCGCTGTTGATCAAAATGAGCCAACAACCTCAACAGCATCTTTAGAGAAGCAACGTGTACACATTCAAAACAGACCAGTTTACCCAACAATTAAGGATTTCGCTGTTAGACCGGTTTCAACCCAAAAAGCCAGAAGTTTGGATATTCAGCTAGTTAAGATAATAGTGAAAGAATATCAGCCAATGCCAATTGTTGAAGATGCTGAATTCAAAAAGTTTATCAGTATTCTAAACCTGGATATCATTTGCCAACAAGAAAAACTTTATCAAATACTTTGTTGCCAAATCTATATCTTTTAGAATTAGAAAAAGTTAAAATCGTCTTAAAGGATGTAGATGCTGTTTATATTACAACCGATTCATGGACATCCATCAATTTCGAAAGTTTTACTGCAATTATTGTACATTACTTAAATGATGGTTTGCACCTCAGTTCAGCTTTGTTGGATTGCATACAATTTGAAGAGAGGCACACGGCCGAAAATATTTCGTGTGTCTTATTGGAAGTTGTGAGAAAATTCGGGTTAGAAAATAAAGTGACGGCTTGTACAACTGACAACGCCGCCAATATTGTGGCGGCGGTGCGTAGTTGCCAGTGGCGACACATATCCTGTTTCGCTCACTCTCTCAATCTTATTGTGCAAGAAGATATCATCATTAATGAAAAAGTTAAAAGAGTGAAATCCGTTGTAGATTTTTTTAAAAGAAGTACTTACGCCCAATCAAAACTACAAAAACCCAGGAACAAATGAACTTACCCTTGTTAAAGTTAAAACAAGATGTCATAACACGATGGAACTCTACCTACGAAATGTTGGCGCGAATGCTGGATATTAAAGAAGCAGTTATTTGTACTCTAGCACTTTGAAATAATGATCTGCAGACCGTCATAACTCGTGAAGACTGGGAGATAATTCAATGCACAGTGGAAATTTTAAAAATGTTTCTGGATATTACAACCGAAATCAGTTCGGAAAAAGAAGTTATCTTATCTAAAATAATCCCCTTTGTTAAGATAATTAGAAGAAAAATACATTCACAAGAGCTTGTTTTAAAAGCTAAAAATGTATATCAGGAAGTAAACAAAATGGTTCAAAAATTAAAAGAACACATTGGAAATCGATTTAGTAATATAGAGGAGAGTGAGCTACATTGCCAGGCAATAATGCTTGATCCACGTTTTAAAAAATATGGGTTTTTTGATGAAAATACATTTAAAAATTTTTACGAAATTCTAAAAAGAAAAGCAGGTTCTGTTAAGCTAAATACAGATATGGCAAACAAACAAAAGTATTTAACCCAGCTTGAGAAACATCCATCATCTCATAAAGATAAGAAAATGAAATCCAACCTTTGGGAAGAGTTCGACTTAAAAGTTAAAAGTCTATCGGCCAGTCACAATCCGCTCGCAGCAGGAATCGTAGAGTTGGAGAAATATTTTAACGAGCCTCTTTTGCCTCAAATGGAAGATCCCTTAATATGGTGGAAGGAGCGTTCTAAAATATATCTCCATTTATTCCATCTAGTTAGAGAAAGACTCTAAGTTTAATGGCGACATAGTTCCCTGCGAACGCATTTTTTCAAAAGCAAGAACAATCGTGTCGGAGCGAAGAAGCAAGTTATCTGCAAAAAAAGTACAAGAAATTTCATTTTTATATCATAATTTGTAAATAACTTTAATCTTGTTTGTATGTATATTTATAGTTTTTACTTTTAGTTCTTAATTTAGCGCAACATATTTAGGTTTTTTTTTGTAATTTTTAAAATGTTTTCAATCATTGTTAACTTCTATGTTTTTAAACTTACGTGTATCCCATTATGTTCTATTTTTGTTTTAACTTAATTTAGTATTGCCTTCTTTGTAACGCTTTCTAATTTTAAATAATAAAGAAAAAATATTAATGAAAAAAAGCTAACCTACTTATTTTATTGATAAAACATTTATAAAGTCAATACGGCAACATAGCAAATATAGATGTGTCGTTCACGACTGATCCGGATCTTTATACTGACCCACGGTAGCCGGGTCTTGAAAATATTGCGAGCAGGATCACGGATCTTTGAAATAGAGACAAAGCAAAATGAAGCGTCCAAGTGCGTTTGTCTTGTGTTTCAGTCAGTTCTCCAGTTTGTTCAATGCATCATCATTGTTTGTAGGTCTCGAGTCGGGAGCTGAACCGCAGAGCTGATGACCGATATAACGCAATTTTCGAACCGGTATGATTGATAAGAAGAGCAGGATGATGGGGTGGATGGGTCGGTCGGTCATTAGCTTGTTGAATGCTGGTTGCCATGAAATATGAATTTCTGTATAGTCAGAATCTCGAGTAAAAATGTAATTTGGGGTTGATTAGTTTGTTGACTTCGTAAATCATCGTAAAAACATTATATTACACCAGCATTTTAAAACTTAGATTTATGTTGTGTGGATTAAATAATAGATTTAAATCTCTACTTTTTTTGTGTGATGTGTATATTGAAGTTTAGATGGCCTTATAATTAGTGATGATAATAGGATGATAGTTTATAAAAAGAAATATAAAAATTTATATTTCATAATAAAAAAAAAACAAGTCAAAACATAGTTCATGTATGTAAAATTGATTTTCTGAGAAATAAATTAATAAATTAATAGATAGATAAATAGATAATAATGGAAACATAAAAAACTTCAACTTCAAAACCACTATAGCAAGACTCTTAAGCCTTGTAAATTAAAAGTATAATATCTTTAAAAATTATTATTTCACTTAAAACGCATACAAGTTTGTAAACAAAAACTAGACTGGTGAGGTCGCCACTCATTTTACTCGTCGCGAAAAACTAAAAAAATGTTCGGACAGTACTGTCTATAAAACCGATTTTGCATGCTTATAAAGTTTTCAGATGGATGAAGCTACGCATACATACCTACCCAATGCCTAATATGACGAATATGGCCCGCCAATTTTAATGAATTTAAAGAGATCCGAGATCAGGATCGCTGATCCGGGTCTTTAAACTGACCCAGTCCGTTAACCCGGATCTTTAAAAAGATCCAGATTTCCCATCACTAATAGCAAATAAAACTGGATTGGAGTGAGTGGACCCCGATCCTCCGTCCCGACTCCCGAGATTTAATGCCCGCTTCACGCCAAAGTCTGTTTAAACGAACTCGAAAGACGATCTGGTGAACGACTACCAAATGGTATATCTCGTTCTTGTTACTACAAACTAGTTCATTTAGTTCGATATTATTGTTAATGGCAACCGACTTTGCTCAGCTAGCGAACGAAACAAACACAAACAATTGGTCATGAACGTTGGACAGTTTATGCGGTTATCGTTTAATCTAGTTCACGAACGAACTAGAATATTTTAAATCTGCGAACTAGTTCACTTAGTTCTCACAAAAGGCTTGTTCTTTTTAATAGGTCGTTTGCGAACTACACGCTCTAGTGTAATCCCATTATAAAAGGATTACAGCGCCGCATATACGGCAGTTGACGTTTCGGCTCCACGGCAGTAGCAGCAGGAAGGTAAACCACCACTAGTAGGACCAGATGGAGGGACTAGCCAGCGCCGTCTCCTCTCACCGACGCCTGCATCCGTCGCGATGCACTGCCCTGTCGCCAGGATATATGTAGGTATAGTGAAAGTAAAAACAGGTGATATATTGTTATAGGTTTCCTCTCTCATACACACACACATGCTAACACACAATTTTTTTCCTGCGGTCAGATTCGAGTCCAAACGTTTCGGTGGGGGGTGTTATACAATACTCAGGGTCGTGATTATTTAGTATTCTATTGCCACCGTTTTAACGAGCATCAGTTTGTTCAACTTGTTCGTAAGTGGTAACCTCGTGTGTACTTAAAATGTTTTATGCTTGAAGAACAGTAGTACGGTAATACGAAGCCAACGCGGTTTTCCACTTAACAATGCGCAAGCGCCTCGTCACTCGTCAGGCGTTTCGAGTTAGAGATGGGTAGGTTCGGAGGGATATGACTCCACGGACCTGTATCCGGTATCGTTACTGATAGATGTAGATCTTGCTGAATACGGACCCCCATCCTTTCGACCGATATACAATGCTGCGACCTATCTGGCAGGCCGTCAGCGGAGCGGACATGCAACCGAATAACCCGATCCGATTACGCGGACGTGCATCGTACGGCGGAATAAATCGGTATCGTTATTGATAAGTAATGAGGGAACTGCTGCTGAATCTGACAAAGTATTTAAATGTATATAATAAATAATGTTATGATTATCAGTCCAGTTCTCCATTTACATTCAATATAAGTAACACAAATTGACAGATAACTGATAATTTCAACCGGTAATCTCTGTTAGAAAAATAATGTTCCTAGAAACTGTTTATAGATATTTGTAAATATTACAATAATTACTGAGCCGTTTGTTAACTTTAAGGTATCAATGAGACAAAAAAATTAAAATATCTATTTTTGCCGAATAGAATATATGAAAAATAAAGATGTGTATGGAGTATTGTTTTAATGTACTGCTTATTTGATTCGAGTTAAATATGTATGATTTTTAAATATACTTCATAAAATTAACGCATTATAATTTGTACTTTTGTTATTTCCTGATAAAACTTTAGCATCACGGAACTGTAACCTAACATATAATTGTAAAGGATGCTTTTTACTATCTGGACCTGGACACGCTATGATTTCAAAGTACAAGCCTAATGGTTTTGCACTCTGACAGTTTCAGATTAGGTTACAGACCCTGCAGAACTGCAACCTGGATGCAGGTCCACAGAGCTGGATGTACCTTCGGACCCGACTCCTTCGAAATCCCGGACCTACCCATCTCTACTTCGAGTCGGTGGAACTCCACCAACTACGGAATATGCGGTGCGAGCTGCGTTTTAAATGATTCGCGGCCCGATTTTTGCGCCAAGCGGACCCGATGGCTGTCCTACATACACGAACCCTTCGTGATGTGTCAGACGGTGGCTTGGCTTCGTTACGGTTAATATGCGGCGATGCTTAGCGTATTACTGGCGCGTTGCGCAACATGTTTTTCATATATACTTAGCAGCAGGGGGGGTCAATATATATATATATATATATATATATATATATATATATATATATATATATATATATATATATATATATATATATATATATATATATATATATATATATATATATATATATATATATATCGGAAGGATGCCCCAAACTCCAGGAGTGTGTTCTATGAAAGATACTGATTTAAAAAAACTCATATGTTCTTATTCGATTCTCATTTGTTTTCAACTTACAGCATAATAGAATATAAACAAGATCTAACAAATTAACGTTTCAATCATTAGATTTCATCATATTAAATGTTCAAAAATGCCCCCATTGAGCTCTAAACATTTTCGGCTTCGACTACGTAGGGCACCTGTTGCTCTTCTAATTGCCTCATGCCTTTCTTTAATTTCATCTGCAATATTTCTGATACGCTGAATAAGTGCTTCTCGAGTGTCCACTCTCACTTTGTACACTTCATTTTTTAACCAGCCCCATAAACAGAAATCGAGTGGAGTAGGTCAGGAGATCTTGGAGGCCAAATAATAGGACCACCGCGACCAATCCAACGCCTTGGAAACCTCCCGTCTAAGTGTTGCCTGACTTGATGTGCGAAATGTGCTGGATCCATCATGCTGGAAGTACATTTGCCTTCTGATGTTTAGGGGAACATCCTCCAGTAGTCCTTGTAATTCATTTTCGAGAAATTCACAATAGTAGTCCCCTGTGAGGCGATTTTCCAAAATAAAAGGGCCAATGACATAACTATCTATCATACCACACCATACGTTTACCGAGAACCTATGTTGAAAGTTGCTCTCGATTGTTGCATGCGGATTTTCCTCTGACCAGACATGGCAATTGCGACTATTATTAATACCGTCACGAGTAAATGTTGCTTCGTCCGTGAAAAGTATTCGCGATATAAGATGACGATTATTGTCTATCCACCGACAAAACTCCATACGTTTGGCAAAATCTTCTGGCTGTAGGTGTTGGATTTTTTGTAAGTGGTAAGGATACAAACCTTGCTCGTGGAGCGTATTTATCACTCGTTTTTGTGGAATGTCCAACTGAGCAGCCATTCTGCGTGAACTGATGGTTGCATCTTCTTCTACTAGGTCCAGAATATTTTCTACTTCTTCTAAAGTTTGTTGAGTAGCTCTTTCAGAAGTTGTGTTGGCACTGGGAAGTGTTCCGCTTTCGCATAGTTTGTTGAAAACTCTCATAAATACTTTCTTACCAGGATGACGTTGAAATGGGAATCGTTGACGGTATTCTTCAGCAGCAGCTGTAGCATTCCCATTGCAAAAACCATAAACAAATATCATATTCGCATACTCTAAGTGTGAGTAAAAATTCGGCATTTTGGAATATGTTCAACAGCTCGAATTCAAAAATGACACTGACAGGTACGAATTAAAAAATGACACTGACAGGTATAGTACCAGTAAATGGAACATTAACTTATTTTGATTTCTAAGCACCCTATAATTATTATGTTGTATGTATGGAATTATGCTTGAAATCTTATTTTTGTTGTAAGTTGAAAACAAATGAAAATCGAATAAGAACATATGAGTTTTTTTAAATCAGTATCTTTCATAGAACACACTCCTGGAGTTTGGGGCGATCCTCCCGACTCACCCTGTATATATATATTTATGTTGGCTTATTAAAAAATCAAAAAAATGTAAATATAAATTTTAACTCCATTTCAAAAATAATTAAAAGAAATGTTTATAACGAAACTTTTATTCTAATTAAGGAATAGTACCTACCTCCTTCCTGCAACGTAAAAATATTCTTTCCGGCAAAAATCGATATTATATTTCAGTATATAGTGTTTTATATAAACAGAATATATATATGTATTATGTCGTATATATTTGGATATATATATACTTATCTAGGGTAAGTTGATTTTATATATATATAATTCGTTTTTTTTTTATATATATATATAGTTTTAAAGTATTTTTATTAAATATGACTACACACTAAGTCATATAATTTTTTCATTCCGAACCAATATAACCCAAAAATATATACAGAAAGGTTCAAGAACTTCTACAACAATATATATATATATATATATATATATATATATATATATATATATATATATATATATATATATTTATATATATATATATATTTATTTATATATATATATATATATATATATATATTATATATATATATATATATATATATATATATATATATATATATATATATATATATATATATATATATATATATATATATATATATATATATATACCTAATTTCCTAATTATTATATTTTACACCAGAAAGAGTTATCTGAAAAAATCATAGACACGAAACAGTAAAATGCTCTTATCCCTTCGCAATCGCATATCCAGTCACACAAATTGTACATATTTTTACTAAAATAACCATTTCCTTTTTTGTTTTTGTCTTTACTGGTCTGTCGAATTTTAAGTTCCAGCGAAGGTCGACAAATGGCCTTAAATTTGGTTTCTTTAAAACATTAATTTTTTCGATTAATTTAAACTACAAAACTAAAACAATTTCTATAAAAATACGCAATCGTAAGCACAACCTATCACACGATTCAAATTAAACGCATCAAGTGGCAAAAATGTTTAAGTTTCCTCGGCGCGGCTGTTGACCCAAAATTTGCCAACGTCAGCCGTATATTACCTATGCGAATTCGATCGGGAACACTCGTGAAAAACTCGCCTCCGTTTATAACCATAAAGGTCATCCCGGCCCGTCAGCCTCGTGATCCAATGAAACGAAACCTTCGGAGAACCCTGCGCGAGGCATCGATAGTGCGAGTACCGAGGAATCAAGTGAACGTTACACGCTTAGAATAATAGAAGGAATTTCCAAATTTAAAAGATTAAAAAAATATAAATTATTTATTATTTTCTATTTGGAATTATTTGTTGGGGGGTCATTGACCATATGACCTAATGGACGAGCCGCCACTGCTTAGAGGGCTTATTTTTCTGATTATTTACCAGAAAGAAACGTATTTTTGCTATGAATAATAAGAAAGATATGAGTTGAATAGCGAATCGATGCATACATTCCTCAAAAATTTATTAACTTCGTTACAGCCTTAAAAGCTAGGTCTTATGCTGTGAGTTACATTTTCGGATAATTTCATTTCAGAAAACTGTAACTATAGACATAACAAAGAAAATATATATTATTAACTAAAATCCTGTGTTTTGACATATATTAAGTATTTTTTAAAAATTCTTGTGAGCTCCCAAAAATCGGGTTTTAAAGTACATGGTGTTTAAATTATAAAACTGACGTTTTGTGTTAGTTCTTATGTAAACTACACACAAATGTTGGTTATTTAGAACGTATTTTTTAACTCTACATACATCAAATCGGTCTCATGGTAAAATATGTACTAGAGTATATCTATCATCACTACTGAAGCTAAAACGATGAACTAAATTATTTAAACCTCGCGATTCTGAATGAAATTATACATTTGCTTAGATTCGAAATTATAAAATATGTTTTGGATATCAACAAAGCTTTTTTTCGATTATTATGGATACAACACAAGATTTGCCAAAAGTTGACCAACTTTTCATGGCTGCACGATATGGTATACCTACTAAAATAGAAATTCGTGAACCATTTTGGAGTTTAAATTTGTAACCGATTGTACAGAAGCAGGACTTGAAAGTACACCAAATGTCGATTACTTTCAATGTGCTGTGTTAAATTTAGTTCTGAACGACACAGCTAAACATATTTCCCAGGAGCCACAATTTTTTGACAATTTAGAAATAATACAAACTTTTTTGGATATCATAATGCTTTGGGCTATTATTTGTATTAGTTGTTATCTAAACGACAAGCAATTGTCAGTTATTTATAGGGGCTTTTTTAAAAGTCAAAAATGTAGCTATAACCTCAATTCTCAACGCTAATTTTTATATATAAATAATCATTTTCCCAGGTTTCCATTCAATTATTTTTGAGAATGCGTAGGAACCATCATCAGATCATCATATTTTTTCATTGAAATTGACGGAAGCGTAGAAGGGCCACAATTTTTTTTATTTTTCAATTCTGAGTTTAAAGTCGGAATTTAACAAAATTCTGAGTTTAAAGTCAGAATTTAACAAAATTCTGAGTTTAAATTCGGAATTTAATAAAATTCTGAGTTTAATGTCGGAATTTAATAAAATTCTGAATTAAAGTAAGAATTTAACTAAATTGTGAGTTTAATGTCAGAATTTAATAAACATTGTGAGTGTAAAGTCAGAATTTAACAAAATTCTGAGTTTAAAGTCGAAATTTAACAAAATTCTGAGTCAGAATTTAGTCCGTACGATTGCATAACAAACTGGAACGAAAAAAACAAGTTCAATATTCTTGTTTGAATAATGGCAAATGCGCTATGAATTGTTCCACCAAACTACAGATAGTTAAAAAATGATAAAAGGGGGGAAGGTACAAAATAAAAGTTTCCTATTTTGATTTTTGAGTGTTAAATAAGTCTCTGATAAATTAAACATATGTTTAATTAGTTCATTTTATATATTTTTATTTACTTCTATTGCTGAAAAAAAAGCCAAAATTATCTTTAGAAATTTTTATTAAAAAAAATCACATATATAATATATATACACCAAAATGTACATAAAAGAATAAAAAACAGCATAAACTTACAAGAAAACATATACATTAAAAGGTTCACAAAATAAAAAAGGTAATACAAAACGAAAAATAAGTCTTAGGAAACGGCTCAAATATGTTTCTCCTGAGACCAATTTCAGGTTTGACAGGAGATGTCAAAAATGCATTTTTTTAAATTCTGACTTTAAACTCAGAATTTAGTTAAATTCCGACTTTAAACTCAGAATTTAGTTAATTTCTGACTTTAAACTCAGAATCTAGTTAAATTCCGACTTTAAACTCAGAATTTAGTTAAACTCCGACTTTAAACTAGAATAATTTAGTTAAATTTCGACTTTAAACTCAGAATTTTGTTAAATTCCGAATTTAAAGTCAGAATTTAAAAATTAAAAATTTGGGGCCCTTATTCGCTTCCGTAGAAATTGTTGAAAACTGATAAAAATTATTTCTGCAGATTTTACCAAACCAACGACTCCTTTTATACTTTACGTTCATTTTATACAAAACGTAGAGCTTATGCGTCTTATTATAAATTTATAGACAGAAATTTTGTACGCTGTCATGCTAATTTTTTTTGTGTCAAATGTTTTCTAATATTCCCGCAGGAATTTCACAAATATAATAAAATGATATTCGGCTATTTACACAAAAATATCTGTTTTAAGCGAAGTTTAGAGTCATATATTAGAGTGTAAAGCGTCCATGTAGTTTACTGTTTCAAGCGAAGTTTAGAGTCATATATCAGTATGTAAAGCTTCCATGATGAACATTTTAATATCTCACCAAATAAGTAATAAATGGACTACCTAAAAGATAGGAAAACAAAATGGTAGCCCAATAAAATATTTAAAAAATCGGCCTGAAAAAACTACTTTTTAGATTAATTTCAAGTTTTGTGCAAGTAATAAATTTGATACACCGATAAATTGGTAAAGTTGTGGCACGAATTCAAGATGGTGAAACCAAATGGCGGCCAATTTTTTAAAATTCAATTGATATTAAATTTTATAGAAAAATTAAATGTGATATAGTGATAAACCTCGGTATAAACTGGCAGAATTCAACATGACGTAACAAAAATGCCGTCGTTTGTCAAGAGTACTTACTGAATTTATTTTTAATAATGCCTAAAAATGTTTAAAAGACAGTAATGACTATTATACTGAACTAAACTGGGCCACTCTTCACTATTTCTAATAAAAGAAAAAAATCATAACGTGGGAAGTTCCGACTAAAGAAAATTTACCGATTTTTTAATAGATAGCCACTAAGCTAAACACTACAGCATTGCCGTCCGTACTTGAAAGATTTATATAGTTGCATGCAAACACTTTTAATTAACTATTTTTTGTCATTATTGGTATATAGATATTTTTATATTATTCGATCATATCAGGGACATTAACCAAAACTTTAATTAATATCTTGGATACATTTTGCACCTTCAACCTCATTAAGATATTTTTGAGTAAATAATTTCTTGAATGCCTTACGAAATTGTATTGGGGTTGGATTTCTCGAATTTTCGCCACAATTTCTTCATAAATCAGCACAAAAAAAATTCGGGGCAATCCTGATTAGGGTTTCTTGTTAAAAGAAATGAATAATTTTTGCGTTTTAAAGTTTCTCATAAAGATAGAACATAGAGACAGTTGGTATATTTTAACGTTTGGTGGTATATTTCAATACTTTATTATTCGAGGGACAACCGGTTTATGCATCTCGCCCGGCAGCGATTTCGAGGGATAGAAAAAGCATAGCATCCTATATTCAAGGGGAGGAGCTACGAGTGCTCCTTCTTGTCTTGTTAATGTTCGGTGGAAATATTTTCACTGTTTCCGTTGTCTTCTCCTAGGCTTCGAATTGGTGGAATTCCATAGACTACCAAATATGCGGTGCGAGCCCGCTTTTAAATGATTCGCGGCGCGATTTCTTCGCCAAGCGCAGGGAGGATATCCTACACGAGCCCTCGTGATGTCATACGGTGGTTTCATCACGACTCATGCCTGGCGATGCTTAGCGTATTACTGGCGTGGTGCGTTATAGCACTCTCAGGGAAATTTACGCAATATTTCTGCACGTTGCGCAACGCGTTTTTTTATATATATATATATATATATATATATATATATATATATATATATATATATATATATACTTAACGGGAGTATTTTTCTGATTATTTACTTCAAAGAAATGTATTTTTACTGTGATTAATAAGAAAGACATGAGTTGAATAGTGAATCGATGCATACATCCCCAAGAATGTATTAACTTCGTTACAGCCTTAAGAGTTAGGTCTTATGCTGTGAAAATTATATTTTCAGTTAATTTCAATGCAGAAAAAGGGAGAAACTATATTAAACTGGAAGAAATAGAAATTTCAAAACGTGGAGATTGGAAACAATGGTTCAGCAATTTAAACGAAGTAAATTAATTGCGCATTTAAAATATTTCAAATTTAATACATTTTTTAATAAATATATACAATTCACATTATAATATCTAAAATGTAGGAAAATACAGAGGTAATATATTTAAAAGAGAATTTTTTCCTTTCAATTAAAACTATATGGAATTAATCTATGAATGAACAAAGGATACCATAGTTTAAGAATATGATGTTATTGACGTTTCTTTAATTCGCTTCCTAAAATACATAAAAAAATCATGAAAATTCTAAATGTATGACATTTTTTAAAATTCTACAATTTTAAACTCCCTACTACTTTTAATTTTAAAACATAATATAGACGACCAAAAGAGAGGAGAGGTGTGGTTGTAGTAATCACTCTTTTATTTCAAAAACATACTTTTGTAACTATAGACTTACTACTCAAAAAAAATTTTATCATTAACTAAAATCCTGCGTTTTGACTAGTCTATCTGCATATATTAAGTATTTTTTTTTAAATTCTTGTGAGCTCCCAAAAATCGGTTTTTAAAGTACGTGGAGTTTTGTGTTAATTCTTATGTCAACTACACACAAATGTTGGTTATTTAGATGGTATTTTTTTTTAATCTACGTGCACCCACGTTTTGATTGGATGTTCTTTTAAGTTGACACATTTTATTATTTTAAATGTGGACAGGAGCTCCAGAGCATATTGAGGAGTTCTTGTTGCTCGTTCTTAAATGTTCAAGTACATTTTTGCGATTATTAACAATTGTATAATAAATAAATAAATAAATTTGTGTGTCTGTCTGTCTGACCGTTTGTCTGTGTATTTGAGTGTGGATGAAAAAGAGGGTTTAAAACACCGAACTTCTATTTTATGTTTTTTCGTTTTTACACTAGCATTAAAATTGTTTTTTTATTATTCACAGATCTCAGAATCGCTTCGGTATCGAAATATGCTGTTTTTCGAATGAAATCGGCCTCAATGGCTATTCGTATTTTCAATTATATTTTGATTAGAAGTTTGTCTAGACACTGTCTGAATCCTGCGGGTTCAGTAAAAAAATGTGCGGAAAGCATGAAAAAGTTGTGAGGTTTGGTAAATCTGAAGAAATTGTAGCTTGTTAGTTTTATCAATTTATATCAAAAAATATAGGTGTGTAACGTGTTTCCCATATATCTAATAATTTGGATTTTAGTCAAGTCTGAGATATGAAAAAATCTGTTATAGTTTGCAATAAAAATTAGAAAATTAGAAAATGCTGCTGTGGACATGGACGTGAAAGAAAAGACCTTCCATATTTTTCGAATATTTCTTTATTTTTTAAAATAAAACAAAATATGCACATGAGATGTGTAAGAGGCAAAAATGCGTATTTTTAATTATGTTATTCGTATTATCATTTTTCGTAGTTCGTCTAGTCACAAGCTTATGCAAAAAATCGCCAGGGATAAGAAAATACTGCGGGTTTAGTAAAAAAATGTGCAGAAAGCATGAAAAAGTAGCGGGGTTTGGTAATTCTAAAGAAATGTTAAAAATAAATTTGTTTTTCGGATTAGCATGCAAAAAAGACTATATCAATAGATTTTTTTGATATAACTATAAATAAGTAATATTCCATATTATGTAATAATTATTAAGGAGGAAAAAATTACATTCTTGTTTTCTTTTTTCAACCTTGAAAGACCGAATATATGGTCGAAACGTCGACAACTTCACATTAAAGGAGATTTTATTTATTGTCCTAAACCCCGAAAATAAAAATTTGAAATACCATATATTACTAATTGATTCTCTCTAACACATTACTTGTTATGGTAGGGCTTTTATCATTATGCTCTGCTATTTTGTAGGATAGAAATACAAACCTAGATATATTTATATATCTTTTATAATAACAAGAAAGTTGGCTACATGGTTGCCATCCACACATCTTTTTTTTAGCGGCACGTCATGTAATAACCCTAATTACAGATATTTAAGCAGGTGCAAAAATAAGATTAACTAACATTTTATGAATTGTAAACTTAAATGGCCGTGGCTAAAACACTAAGATATATATATATATATATATATATATATATATATATATATATATATCAATTTTTTTTCGTGAATATCAATTTTTTTTATTTTTTTACTTATCATTTAGTATATTTAAAATATTTCTGATCGTTTAAAAAAAATCTTACTTACTCTAGACTTGCTACCACATACTATGTATTTTAAGGTAGTGAAATAAATAAATAAATGAAATATATGGATATATCAAAAAAAAATCCCATCCCTAGTCAAGGACTTATGGCTATATCAAAGAATAGCTATTATAAAGAAAGGACAGTCGAAAAAGGAGACTAAAATTAGACAAAGATAGGTATAAGTAACTAATTTAAAGGGACAGCAACGGAAACATTTGTAACGTCGAGAATTTTGACATGCCAACAAATTATAGGATACAAAATCAACCGCGTTGCTCCACATAGTGGTTTGGAATGTATATATAGGTGAATAGTTGTTAAAATTCGAAAACTGAAAGGTACAATTTAAAAGGATTTTTTAATTAATTAATTAATGATCACCTTAAGATATTGTAATGTATTTAATTTTACTGTTACGTTTTGAAAATTTAGAATATTTTTGGTAAAAATATTACCTAATGAAAATAAATGCAATGTCATGTTTTAATTTCTAAAATATAAGAGACTGTTAAAAGAATGGCCGGTTGCAGAAAGCTCAATTAAAGTTTAGAATTTTTAACGGAATGTCAAATTTGACAGCGAGTTCCTAGATTTCTGTAAGCAGCTTCTCAAATCCGAAAGCTCTGTTAAATATTCTAAACATTATTTAAGTTTTGTATAATCGGGGGTTATAGTATGCGTTATAAACAAAATCGTTAATCGTTGAAAATACTTAATAGACATGGTTAATCTGGAAACATTTTCTTAGATTGTAGTGTGTTATCAAGCTGTGAGAGATTTAACTTTAAAGAATAATCGACATTAACCCATTAACTCCCAGCGTCCTCATTTGAGGACAGCTGACATAGGAGGGGATGGCGTAGACACCGTCGTAGAAACATCAGTAATTCGGCATTGAACATCAGTAATAGTCAGGTAGTGATGCTAACCGCACGTTTCGAAGCGCCGAAGTTACGTATTGGCTCTGAAGTATTATCTGATTTACTGCATTTTTTTTATCACGTGGTTTCATGTTAAAATTTTTGCTGGCATTTTGTTATAAAACAAAGGTATGTATTAGAAGTTATTTTGTCTGCTAGTTATTTTGTTAGGTTTTATTAATATAATACGTAATAAGGCCCAGAAGAAATGGTTTGTATACAGGGTGTAACAAAATCCTACTGTCTTCAAAAGAGGACGCTGGGCGTTTAGGTATAAAATTTGTCCTATTTTTGTTCTAACTGGACTTTATAGGTAAAATTGAATATTAAAAAAATATTTTATTTGCAGAAATTCCGATTTTGTTGAATTATGTCCAGAAAATTCTTCAAGACACTGGATGATGCTGTTGAATGTTTATATTCAGAGCAGATTGATGCCGATATAGCAGCATTACCCCCAGAAGTTGACGAATTGAGTGATGAAGATGATATCAACGATGAAGATATTGGTACAGCTACCGTACGAGATATTCCAGGGGGCACTGAAATATTTCTCACTGAAGAAAATAGTCCAGATGAACCGTCATCGTCTGACGAAGAAGATAATTTACCGCTTTCATCATTTTCTAAGAGAAAAAGAGGTGAATCTATTTTTTTGCCGCCAAAGTGGGAGAGATCTGAACCAAACTATGAGACAATGGACTTTGAAGACTGTCAACAGGTATTTGAAGTCATAAGAGAACAATTATCGAATGCTACACCTTTAGAATTTTTTGACGATGCCGTTTATGATTTATTGGTTACAGAGACAATACGATATGCAAGAACACAAAAAAATAAACACGAATATTCAACAAACAAAGAACAGATCAAAATTTTTATCGGTTTTTTAATTTTTACTGGATATCACTCATTGCCCAGTGAGAGGGATTATTGGTCCGAACGAGAAGACCTGGGAGTTTTATTAGTAAAAAACGCATTTAGCCGTAATACATACACAGAACTAAAATCCTTGATTCACTTCGTTGATAACTCTCAAGCAAATGAAAACAAACACGACAGATCATTCAAAATTAGACCTTTGATGGAAATGGTAAATGAACGTTTTAGACAATGGAGTAATTTCCATGAGCATTTATCAATTGATGAGATGATTGTGAGGTATTACGGACATCACCCAATAAAACAGTTTATAAAAGCAAAACCAATAAGATTCGGTTTCAAACTGTGGGCTCTATGTGGCGATAATGGATATTGCTATGATTTTACACTTTATTGTGGTAAAGAGCCTACAGATCAATCTAATAAACATAAAGTATATTTCGATAATTTTTTTACAAGTCATAATCTCCTGTGTAATCTAAAACAGAAAGACTTTCGTGCTACTGGTATAGTCCGGGAGAACAGAACAGCAAAATGTCCTACGATGACATCAAAGATTTTGGAAAAAGAACCTCGGGGAACATATGATTGGCGATTTGACCATAACAATAAAATCCTTGTTTGCAAATGGAATGACAATAAATGTGTTTCACTTGCTACCAATTATGATACAATCACTCCTGTAACCCAAGTTCAAAGATGGAAAAAGCAGGAACAGAAATAAAAATTTGTGGGTGGTGTTGACTACCATGATTGGCTTCTAGAGAAACATCACATTTCTGTAAGAGGGAAGAAATGGTACTGGTGTCTTTTCACAAGGATGATAGACATGGCTATTGTAAATGGTTGCGTACTTTACAATATGGTGCATAAAGGACAAAAGAGGATGTCAATCAAGGAATTTCGTATGGAGATTGCCTATCTATATTTGAAAAGTGGTCATGGCTTGAGGATTGATCGTGGACGACCGTTCAGTCTTCCAAGTACATCCAAAACAGTCGTGCCAAATGACATAAAATTTGACGGAAAAAACCACTCCATTGGCAAAAGGGAAAAACAAAGAAGATACCAAATGAATAATTGCACAGGGAAACCACGGACATTTTGCCAAAAATGTAATATTACGCTTTGCATGCCTAGTTGTTTCAACGATTTTCACAAAAAAAAATAACTTATAAACTCTTATTTTCAAATAAATCAAAATAAACTTATACAATATTTTGTTTTTTTTTATATCATATTATCCCAGCGTCCTCCTATGAGGACGGCACTTCTTTGAAGAACCAAATAACTTATTTTCAAAATAATATTTTTCTATGCTTACATATTAAAAACATGGTAGGAATCTCTAAAGAAAATAGTTAATTTCGGAAAAAAAATAATTTGGGCGTTAATGGGTTAAATTAATATATTGTTTTTATTTCTCTTTATTACTCAAAAACACAAAAAAATATATTTGGTTTCTAGATTTGTACCATTATGCAGGGTAAACGAAAAACTGGTTAACTGTCATTTGTTTTGTACCGTGAGACTTTTATCTCTAGAGAATAATGGACGCTAAACTAAATAAGTTTCTCTTTTTTTATATATCACTCAAAATAAACGGAAAACTGGTTAAATGTCAATCGCAAGACAATGTGATATGAAAATATTTTTGAATTCAAGGCGTGGAACTGTTCCGTGTGAAAGCAAAATTCGATAAACTGACGATGATTTAAATATTATTGCCACAAGTTAAGGGTAATTACCACCAGTTTATAGTTTTATCTAACAAATTTTAAATTAAATACTTAGTTACATTTAACATGAATTTTACTTACAGAAAGGGATTTCTATATGATTAAAATTTAAAAGAATTTATAGTTTTTGCCAGAATATTTCAATTTAAGCCGCGTATTATTTTAGTTCCTTTTTTAGTTTTCTACTGCATCACAAGCGAAACTCTATTTCTTGTCGAGTCACAGGTCGAAGGTAGATTCAGGAGGGTCGCCGTCATGAGAGTTCGTTTAGAACCCGCAAACCTGAGACATCACTATAATTACAATATTAAAGCCATGTTAAAAGTGTTTTCATTGCTTCTTGTATAAACTATGTAAAAAAAATCACCCTGCCAGATTTTTGCAGATATATGTATATAGGGTTTCTAGATCTCCTGTTTCCCTTGGTCTGTGCTGTGCAGAACAAACCTGAAAAACCACTTATCAGATTGAGCAAAAATCAAAGATCATTGGGGGAGGGTCACATTTTGGTAAAAATCCCTTATAACGGAACAAAATTGCGTCCTCTTAAGATATATATCTTTATTAAAAAACTACTTATCGAATGGTCCTCACATTTTGCACAGAAATCAGATCTGATAAAATTTTGATGTGAAGTATTGTGAAGTCATTATGGAGCCTATGCGTGTTCAAAAATTTAGTCCCAAAAAACTATGTATCCAATTAATTGAGAAATTGAGATATAGTGGTAAAATTTAAGTACGAATATTATATAATAGAAACAATTTCGGTTTATTTAAATGTTTAAATAGTTGGTAACGTTCTATTTCCTGGAATAAAACCTTCTCTTAATGAAGGAAAATAATAAACTACATAATTTAATTTTAAGTGACTATATAAATAAAGTTATGAAAAATAAATAATAAGAATAATAATACAGAAATAAATTAAAATCAAATAAAAAAATCAGTAAATTTCCTTTACCTGGACTCGTTATGAATCTGTCCTTTTATTAAGAATTTTGATGTGTGACCCAATTTAGTTTCGAACAGTTATTTAGTAACATACATATCTAATAAAAAACATGTAACAACAAATATTATAAAGAAAATCAATATTATCCTATTTATTTTAAAACAATATGTCTTTTTTTAAAGTCTCCAATTTTTTAATTATACTGTCTAAATCTAGTTTGGTTGCTATCATTAGACCATCTAGTCTTTCATTAGTCATGGGTATAGTGGGGCAATAAATTTCACAAAACGCTAGTGTGCTATATCGACGGGTCACGGATAGCTGGAACGTAGTCACCAGGTGCCGGAGTATATATAAAGAAATTAAACTGCAGGAAAAGCTTTGCACTGGGGAGGTACACCACGTACACCAATATATGCCATTATGATGGCGGCTATGATGTTGAAGTTAAAGGAGGCTTAGAAGAAGATGAGGTCATTTGCTCAAACAGCCAAGCAGCGTTCAATTTATCAAAGGCCTAGTACGGTCCTGGTCCAGGACTGCTGCGACGTTTTGGAAAGACTGGCAATGACAAAAAGAGTAGAATTCATATGGGTTCTACTCGGAGCCGGCACGTCTCCAAGAGGACCGGAACCTACACTAGGAACCTCAAGACAGCAAGTCAAGGCGGCCCTAAATGACTGGGCCTTTCAGACCATGAGTAGGAAGTGGCATACATATAGCAAAGGAAGGCAGACAAAAGAGTTCGTTGTGGGCCCTGATAAGGCCAAAACGTCTGGAAACATAGCAACAATACTTTTTAAATTTTCAAAGGTGATATTTCTTTTGTCAATAGGGGAATTTAAAACTGTAAACAAAGGACCAATTTATTACTTGAATACGTTCAAGTTAGTGTAGTTAAACCGACTGATAAAGTGTCCAAAATTTCTTTGAAATCTCGCCTATAAAAAGTATTTAATTCTAGGTTAGTTGCGGAACCGGGGTTTCATCAATTTTTTTTGGTAAGATTCTTTTCCTATGGTATTTAAAAAAATCCGTAAGAGGATCAATACCCAGCTTTTTCGTAAAAATAATTGCGCTTTCAATCATACTATCCAGACTATTAGTATCAGTACTAACGGAATTTAAATTATATGAAGTTGTTAATGCAATCAATAATATTTAAGTTAGGTTAATTTTATAGTTTCAGTAAGAATTTTTATTTTAGGCAAAATATTTTTTTAGAAAGAAAAGACAAGCTATAAAATCAAAATTTAACATTTTTTTTGTACAGCCCTAATGCTTTAGTCCTTGTAGGGGCGTCGAAATCTCCTTTTTTGGAAAAATCTGATAATAGTTCTATATGATCTGCTCTATTGACTAATTTAATGCTTTTACTGACTCTGCCTTTACAGTCCACCTAGTTTTAGAAAGATTTTTAAGTTGGACAGCATTATCTATTTTTCCAATTTTGCACTTCAGATGTTTAAACCGCGAAGTGCTTGATGAAAAAAATACGCAAAACTCTTTAAGTGCGTTAAAAAATTCTCTGACTAACATGCTTATGTTACATGCATGTTCTAACACAGTGTTGGTCCTATGGTCTTGACATGGAATATAAGGTACATTGTGTCCAAGAATATCTGTTATTTTCTTCTGAACGCCATTAAAACGCCCAGACATATTGCTGACAAAGTCATAGGATTAAAATGCAAGCTTAAATGTATCAATTTCTAATTCGTTCAAAGATTTAATTACTAAATCAGCCATACCTTGACCATATTTATCACAGCATTCTACAGTTCGGATAAGCCTTTCAAAAATATTCCCCTCACTGGTGACATATCAAATTTCTAAGGATAATGTCTTTATGGGACAAATCGGGAGTTGTATCAGACACTACAGCAAAAAATAAACTTTCTTTAATCTCATTAATTATTAAAACTTTCTTTAATCTCATTAATTATTTCATTTTGAGATTCACCGCTCATATATGTGACATGATAAGGGCGTAATTTTCTATTTTCAAACCACATTCTTACCACGTTATTTTCGAAAACCCAACCCCAGAGTACCTAATGTTCTTACCGTATCCATTGAAACACGCAAAAGTTCCTGTTTTGTGCTTTAATTTTCTCTTCTTGGATCAGAGCTAGTCTTTTTTTTGTCTAGTAGAACCTAGTGTCACTATTTAATTAAAAAATTACAATAGTCATTAAATAAGGCTTTATGAGCTTCTGAGTGTTGTTGGAGTTTGCCCTTTTTTTTATCCCAGACCTTTTCATTTTTCTCCATGTTTTCACACCCCCTTTTATAGTGCTATATTCTAAATATTCAAATTCCTGATACCAACGTGCATTAAATCGATTTTTTCCATCTGAAGGAAAATTTGCTAGGCGTGGTTGATGTGGACCCATTTGAATCAAATAGTTTCTCTGATTACTGCTTAAATAAGAAAGTCGTAAGAAATATTATCTTTGTTTAAATTACTTAATTCGTCATTTCAGCATATAATACTAAATTACAATGTTCTTTCAGATCCGATACTGAATTAATTATGTCAATTGTTGCGAGCCGCTCATTTATAATTTCTGATTCACGATATTTTTTAAAAATATTTTTATTTTCTTTCAAACATTAATATACGAAAACTTCCCAAGCAAATATACAAAAGCATTTTTGTCTTCCGACGCACTTACACCTGGCGACGAATCCTTTAGGTTAAAGGCGCTTTCAAGAGGGGGAGGGGGTGGACCCCATATACCCAATACCTAATATTGAAAATATTGAAAATTATTTTGCCTCCGATATTTTTAATAATAAATTATTAAGGGAAATTATATAGATATTATTGTGATAATTTTTAGATTTATGAATAACATTCGACTGATATGGTAACAACGTCTCGCACACGTAAGGCGTTTGGCGGTCTTACCCCCCTCGCCACGTCAGAATTTATACACGAAAAATCATGACGCGGGGTGGAGATGGGAACGATAAATGCTTTTGTTTTGTCTATTGCAGTAAAAAGACTAAAATTTGTAATTGCAAGGTCTCCATTTAATTTTTACAAGGTATGTACTATGTATTAGATATAGGTATTAACGTAATTTTGAAAGTATTAATAGTTACTATTTTATTTCCAAATATTCTATTAATTTAGTTTCTGAATTTTAAAAATAAGGGTAAATAATAATTCTATTTCCTAACCTTTATTTAAAATTTGCCTAAAAGTTCTTCTGAATCTGAAGCTGGTTGACTCGTACTTGGTACATTCGCAAATATATTATTTATTTATTTTTATACGGGCATAAACCCATTTTACAATGCAAGTAGATAGCCGTACATCATAAACAATAACTAATCTAAACTAAACTTAAGATGATAGATATGAATAAAATTAAATTAAAAAATAAAAAAATACAAAACATAATACAACAAAAAAAAACACAAAAACAAATATACACAAACAATATCAATGATAAACAGATAACTTCCGGAACATATTTAAACACTTCCCTCTTGAATGAAGAGAGGGTAGAAAAGAACAGATTCAGAGATGGAGCATTATTAGCAAGGTCGATTGACCTCGATAAGAAAAGATTTGCTCCATAGTTTGTTCTATGAAAAGGTTTATAAAATGGGTAAGATGAACGTGTGAATCTAGCAGGAACATGTACATATTTGAAAGTAATTCAGAACAAGAGCATTATGAGTTTAATATCCTGTGGAACATTATTAAGTCACGGTGATCTCTTCTTGTTGAAAGGGTTCTCAGACTTAAAGATGACATTAGGTGATCATAATCGATGTCATTATTGTTGAAGAATTTAAAGTTTACATAACGAAGAAATTTTCTTTGTACTTGCTCCAGTGCTGCGGCATGACATGCATAGTGGGGATTCCACATACAAGAGGCATACTCCAAAATCGGCCTAACCAATGCACAGTAGGGCAATCTGGTGGAAGAAAGAGCAGATAATTCTGATGTGCAGCGCTTGACAAAGCCAAGCATTCTACGGGAACATGACGTTATGTCCAATATGTGTGGAACGAAGCTTAAGAAAGCATCCATCAAGACACCCAGGTCCCTAATTTTGTCCACACTCCTGAATGGCTAACATTCAATACTATATTCAAAATTTATTGGATTACGAGTATTTGCGAACCTTATTGGGTCACATTTAGAGATATTCAGGACCATGCCATTAATGCTACACCACTCGACGAGATTATCTAGATCAGATTGTAATTTTTGACAGTCATCCAGAGAGTTAAAAGTAAGAAACATCTTCAGGTCATCCGCAAATAAAAGGAAGTTGGAATACTAAAAGCAATCATTTATGTCATTTAGAAATAAGTTAAATAACAAGGGTCCCATGTGGGAGCCTTGTGGTACTCCTGATGGTACTTATATATTGGTTGACTTATAGTTATTGGCACGAACAATTTGAACCCTATCATGTAAATAGCTCTCAACCCATCTTAACAGGGGGTCAGATAAGCCACTTGCTTCCAGTCTAACAACAAGCACGTTGTGGTTCACCTTGTCTAATACCTTAGAGAAATCTGTATACTCGGCTTAAACTTCATAACCATTCTTTAAGGCATTCGACAAATACTGCACACATGTCAACAAGTTAGCTTCTGTAGATCTTTCAGACTGGAAGCTAAACTGCTGTTCAATTACAGAAGGGATGAAGACAGGTATTTGGCGACAATGTTCTCAAACAGCTTGGGAATATAACTTATAATACAAATAGGTCTTTAATTAGAAATATTTGATCTTTCACCTGATTTAAATATTGGTGTAACAAAACTAGTCTTCCAGAAGTCCGGAAAATAATCAGCAAAGAGCAATTGGTTAAAAATTATAAACAACGGTCTAGCAAGTACACAACTACAACTCTTAAGCAGGCCAGGTGGTCCGTCCGGGTCTGGTCCTTTATGTATATTTAATTTAACAAGGTCTTCATATATTTCGGAAATTGAAATTTTCAGATTAAAAAGATTATGGATATTTGAAGAGGTTTGCTTGGGGTAGTCTAGATTGGTAGCAGAATAACCAGAGCTAAAATATTCTGCGAATAGATTGGCCACTTCAGGGCTCATGTTTCCTGAGGAATTGTTATAGAACATTACTGGAGGAAGGTCATTGGATTTACGTTTAGAGTTTATAAAATTCCAGAAGTTTTTTAGGGTTCCAGGCATCGAGTGCTCTGCCTCAGAGACATAGTCGGCGTAGCATTTACGGGAGAAATTTTTACATTGTGTCCTCAAGGAGGAAAATTCAAGATAATCATGTTCAGATCCAGTAGATTTATATAATTTATGAGCAAGTTTTTTACAGATAGTTAATTCCCTTAAATCGGCCGAAAACCATTTAGAGAGTTTTCTGCTGAATACCCTCTTCCTTGGAGCAAATATATCAATTGCACAGTATAAGACATCATACAATATGTTCAGCATATCATCAACACTCCTTTCCTGCAGCAGACCATCCCATGACACCATACCAAGATGCTCATTTAAAATGCTTTAATTAATAGCCTTAAATAAATTAATAAAAAAAAGGGGATCATCCACAGCTGTTATGTCTAAACCAGCCTTATGACTAAGAACTAGATAAAAAAAAACAAGTATAATTGCTAATCTTATTAACCCGACAAATATTACACAATGCACACACATTACTCAGGACCTGACATAAATCACAATCTCTCAGAGGCAGTTGGTCACAGGGAACAGCAACGGAACTCAAGTCGACATCCAGCCAGGACACTTTGAGCATGTTAAAGTCACCAGTGATATATACATCTGACATAGGATAAGCTTCAGATATACTAGGCAATGTATCAGCCAAAATTTCACATAACTCAATAGCTGTACGTGGACAAAGGTAAACACACTGTTGTGATCCCATTCATTTTATTACCTTAATACTTAATTAGCATTGCATATATATTTTTAATTAAACTAAATGTATTATAATTGCTCACACATTTCCATACAAGACGCCAGTCGATATTTTTAAGTACAATAAAACTAAGGAAGTTTGTTTAGACCTTGTCCACCCAAGATGTTAGATAGATTTTATTCTGAGTATCATAAAATTTAGTATACTTTTAAATCTTGTATAAACAGTGAAATAGAATTATTTAAAAATACCATAATTCACACATAATAAAACCTTGGTTTCAAGAAATGTTTTGGCAATCATAAATAAATAAACTAGGCTATTAGACCCTTTGGAAATTATGTTGTTTTGTCGAAATTACAGAGTAACGGAGCCGACAAAGGGCCCCTCTTAGATTTAACCATTATACCTAAGTTAGTTTATGAATTGCAAAGAAGTGGACTAACAGAATTCTACGGGTTTCTGCCCAGTACAGACATTCTATTTACTTAGTTTTTGTTATATTGTTGTATTTAAGTTTTCAATATAAGTGTTATTTTTTTTTAAATTTCGTGTTTTAATGCCCAGTACAGACACTTCTTTGCTCTTAGAAATATTAAACCATTACAACACCCCATTATAACACGATGCCTTCCACAGTTTAGTTAGATATAAACTTGCTCAATTAACTCCTTTCGAATGGATATAGTTTTTGTCACTTTTTTATATTGTTGTATTTAATGGTTATATTCTCTGCTTTCCTATAAATATAATTTTTATTTTCTCAAGTTGATACAACACTATATGAAAATTTCATCAAATATGCGTAAATCATAAATAAACACTTTACTTTACTGATCAACAGTACAATGTCCAATAACTGCAATATCATTTCTTTTTTATTCGACTTTACCTATACGTGGCGATACGAATTGCGCCTCGGACACTTGAATGGTATTTGGATTTTTTATAAGTCTGAGAAAGAGGGAAAAGGGTCGTGTTGCATATCTAGATTCATTCCAACTCTTTTTATTGCATTTGAGGCGATGAAAACTTCGCTTAATGATTGAGACGTTGCCATTTAATGTTAGCACAGATTGAATACAAATGGAAATAATTATTATTTATCGGTAAATGACAATCGCGCATCCGGCTGCCAAATGCAAGCCGTTTTTGTTTTTGTTGATATTTGCGTGGGCGTGTGGGGTATTCGTATTTGACTGTTACCGATAACGGTTTGAGATTGAGCGGGAAGTGGGTAGATATTGAGATTATTCGGCAATAATTTGGTGTTTGTTTTATAGTATTATTTCGTGAATGTCGCGCGTTTAGTCTGTGTCGAGTGTTACTCTATCTAAAGTATTTTTGACGTTGCGTTAGTTTAATTATTGAGTAGATAGACTGATAGAGTAGTTTATATGAATTAGTGATTAAAATTTAAAATAAACGAAACGTGTGAACTATGAATCCAGTCCACGATATCGTTATGTCACTATTGACAACGACATTTTTCAGGCGTCCCGAGGATGCCGAAGATAAGTACCTTAAGTAGTGATAAAAAAGACGGTCGACAAAATAAACGATCATTTCAAACGTCATGGTATCAAACACACACTTGCATTTGTGGAAGTGTTTTTAAGTAGCGTTTATATTGTTGGCCTTGCTTAATACTGGGAAAAACAAAAACAGTATGGAGTTCTGATGGATACGTTGATTTTAAAATTTTTTCTAGAGCGGTTAAAACGCATGGAGGGTCTAAAGACCATATTCAAAATACTTTAGCTTTTGTACGTTTGTCTCAAAATATGACTACAATTAAAGATGCACTAATCGAAAATGCTCGTTTATCTAAATTATTGTACAATGAAGATGTTAGGAAAAACCGCTTGCTTTTGACATACCTTATAGATACGACTATATTACTGGGAAAACAAGAACTGGCTTTTAGGGGGCATGACGAATCCGAATCTTCTTTTAACAGAGTGAATTTTAAGGAAGTTTTTAATTGTTTAATTAAACGTAACACCGAACTTTTAAAGCATTTAAAAGAGAAAAGTGTATTTACGGGACAATCGAAAACTATTCAAAATGAATTAATATTTTGTATTGACGAACATATGAGAGACTTTATTAAACAAGAAATATCGGAGGCTACATTTTTCTCATTAATTGTAGATGATACGACGGATATAGGTGCAAAAGCCCAATGTTGTGTAACTGTTAGGTATGTAAATAAATTAGCCGAAATAAAAGAACGTTTTTTAGGCTTAGATATAAGTGAGGATTCTAGAGCTAATGCGCTCTATAACTTAATTGTAAGAATCTTGGAACCTTTAAATTTTAAACGGAAATTAGTAGCACAATGTTATGATGGAGCTGCGGTTATGGCCGGAGAATTGAGCGGTCTACAAACACGAATAAGATCGGATGCCCCACAAGCAATGTACACTCATTGTGCTGCTCATCGTCTCAATTTAATTTTACAACAAAGTTCAAATTATATTAAGGAAAGCAGAATCTTTTTGAAAAAGCAAAATCACTTACCGGATTGTCATGTAGTAGACAAACCCGTAGCATGAGCGAATCAGATTTAATGGAAAAATATAAAAATCTGTTTTATGAAATTTTAGACTGTATAATTTTTCAAATTAACATCAGGTTTGAAGATTTACACAAATTGGAATTTGTGAAACTTCTTAATACATCAAAATACAAAGACTTTGCCACAGAATTCCCTACTAGTCTATTAAATTCGTTAAAACGTATCCAAAAATGTTTGACAAAGACCGCCTCAAAAATGAGCTAAGCATAATTTACCGAGTTGAACAATTTTATAAAGTCAATATTCAAGAACTTCTTAAACCAATTAATAGTTTAGAATTAATTTCAGTATTTTGTGAACTATATCGACTTGCGACATTAATTTTGACAATCCCCTTAAAAAGTGTACAGGCCGAAGGAGATTTTTCGTGCTTAAAGCGAATAAAGACCTACTTACGAAATAGTATATCTCAAGATAGGCTTTCAGCCCTGTCGATCATGGCAATGCAAAAAGAGTTATTAGTTAAACTTTCTGAATGTAATGGTGACTTTTATGACAAAATCATTGAGAAATTTGCTTCTTTAAAAGACAGGCGCATTAATTTAATTTACAAAAAGTGACTTAACTACACCATCCACATTCATATTTGCCTAAACAGTTTTGGTTTTTTATAAATTAAATTACTGTCCACACCATATTAGATTATTACAGGTTTATTACACTTTAAACTCGATTCTGATTATTCTGATTAAGTATTTTAGATATTTTTTATAAAAAAGTCCAATGATGAAAAATGTGTATATTATATATCTTTGAGAAGAGTATATTTGAACATATATCTGAGGATAAAAAGAACTACATGAAAATTGAGTGAATATCTTAAAGATTATTATTTTATTTTTATATCTATGTAATAATTTTTATTTTAAAAATTACTTAATAAAAAATTGGGCGTATATCTTGGTATTGGTATGTAAAAAACAAAAACAAATCATAAAAATGAGTCAATTTGGGCGTGGCAGCCCAAAAATTTTTCGCGTGCGGCGCCATCTACCTATTATATGTAACAAACCTTTTCTCGCCTCACCAGTTTTAGACACCACGAGCCGCCACTGGTTACATGCCTCTCACCAGCCTTCTGTCGATTCCTGAACTCCATCAAAATATCTCTCTCGATCTGCTGTGGCTGCCGAGTTAAGTCATAGCCAATATACGAGTATATCTGCTTGCCCTTTGAAACGTTGTTTAAATAAATTATGAACCTCAGCGCTTGCGCTAGTCGCAACTCTTGCCAGTTGGGTTATATGGGGAGGATTATGTACAAGGGTTGAAAAAATGAAAATCCCATTTGTTTCATCGGCTTCCTCCTCAGCGATATTGTAGAGCATAATATTGTTCGTTCTCTTTTGCCTGTCATTTAGTTCGTTTAATACAGCGTCGGGGTTAGAATCAGACAATACATTTTCCACTCCATCCTCCATATATTTGTATTTTGTTTACCCAGATGAATACTTTCACTGGACATGATATCATCATGATTAGTTTGACCGAGGCGAGAATCAGAGGAGCCTACCTAAAGATTTTTTTTTAATTAGGGAAAAAACATAATTTAGATTCTGTAGCAAAGTTAAATTATTTTAATTTTAAAACTTCTAAATATAGACATGAAATATTTTGTTAAGCAATGTAGTAATACTAATAAAACTTCACTATTGAAAGATTTCCATTAACCCAAAACGTATTTTTTATAAGCAGAAATTAGTATTAAAGTCAATAATTCATTTCCCTGAATATGAGATACCATATACCGTATCGCGAGAGTACACAGATATTCACGTGCAGACATACTTTTTTCGATCATCATAAGATTCGCAGCTGTCTCGTAACGAATCAATATAGGGTTTCGGATTTTTTTATCATTTTTTTTTAATATGTAATAAGAAAAACAGTCCACTCTTACTTCGGTTACAGTCTTCGAAACATTAGTTTTACGCCTTTTTAAGGCAGGCTTGAAAGGATTAATTAGCAGGTGCCCCGACAGCCTGTATGGTTATACTTTTTCCATTATGTTTCGCTTTTTCGTGTTCAGTTTTAAAATCGTTATTAAAAATTGCTTTGCAGTCGCAGCATTCAACTTTATATCTTTTAGATTTCATCGTAATTGCCAAAAATTAAAACCGCAAGCAAAATAAAAATATATTTATTTTTACATTCAGTGTTATTAAACAAAACTACACTCAGAATACAACATTTTCTTCTTTGTATTTCAAATATAGATTTTTGACGAAATACAGCACTTTTAAAACCCGTGTGATGCTCCCCAAACGCTCATTGTTCTAATTCTAAATATCACACAGCATTTAGAATAAAATAAATAGCAAATCTTTGCATTGCCCTAATACATTAAAAATTATTCGGGGAAACTCGCAGGCCACAATGTATGGCTGGCATGGGAACTAGCGAAACCTACGACTTAAAACCAGTCTGGTACGCAGTTAGCCCTTATAGGTTTCGTTTACATCGGCGATATCCGCCGGTAAGAGCTGATAACGATAGAAAATGAAGATGAGATAAACAATAATTACCAGTGGCGGCTCTCGAAAAAATAAGTGAAGTGCAAATGAAGCAAGAAAATATCGCAATAATTTTTTTCCAGAATTGTTTTATATGTGGAGGGGGTAGATATTTTTTTACTTCTCACCTAAATTTTGTATACTAAATTAATTCTCCTATCCTTCGTAGCAGCAGATTTTTTATAACATCCTCATAAAATGGATGAGTAGCCCTAATCTCCTCCAGAAATATTTTTTGAATTGAAATATTGCCACGAGAAGTAGTCTTTCTTGGGATACTGAATTTCTTAAATAAGTTTTCACACATTTGAAGCAAGAAAAACTTCTTTCCACTGAAGCACTTGTCGACGGTATTGTCAAAATAAGGGAAAACAATTTATATGCTTCGGTAAAAATATATTTATTTTCATTAATTTTTTTCACTTGCTCTTGCAGCGATATATTTCAATTATTCTCATTGGCAAAAATAAGACCAAGCTCACTTTTAAGTCGTTGACTTTTTGAAAATATTTCCCCAAATAACTGTAAAACATTTTCAAACGGGCCAGTCGGAAAATTTGAACTATATTCGGAAAATTTAGCAGAACCTGCCAAACATGAAAATGTAAGTTTTTAACAGTCTTGAAATCTTAGTGTCATTTCCACTAAAATATCCTCCAATATTTCATAAAAAAGGGTTCTATACTTAACCCTAATTTCTTCAGGTGAAAGCTTAGCAAGCTCACGTTTGTAATGATTTATTTCTGTAATAGAATTTGCTTTATCAAACATGGTATTAAAAAAATGTTAATTTCTTTTTTTACAGAGCGCCTCACGACAGCGTTTTATATTGGATATGCAAAAATGAATGTCAAGCGATTTTTTTTTTAAGAACATGCCGCCAACGGTCAAGTAAAATCTTTATTCGAGATGTACAGTTTATTTTTTACCAATTAGGTGAATAAATGAATGTAAAAATTAAAATTTTAAGAGATATATAATAAATATAGTTAGATGTTTGCTTGTTTATTTTTCCTCGTGAAGTAGCACTTCACCTACTTCACCTGAATAGCCGCCACTGATAATTACTGAATTTTAGTTTTCCAACTGGGAAAATTAAGTTCCCAACAGGAAATTTGAATTTTCCAAGTGGACCAAGATTGGTAGGGGAGGCTCTCCTCTCTTCTCCCCCTTTAGCGACACCCCTGCAAGTGCGTATTGTAAACTTAATTATTTAACAAAATAGTTTTTTTTTGATCATTTTAATCTCCTAAACATTAAAATGTATTATTTTTACTAGGAAAATACAATAAACTAGGAGTATTAGCATAGTTTCTGCTGAAATGGCGGAACAACCGGCAATCGTGCAACTCTAAAATAAAAGTTCAAGGTCAATGAGAGCCAAGACAAAAATCGTTTGATGTTTTATCGGCTGTCACTTTCTTTGGCTATATTTTACCGGGAGCACATGAGCACATTTTTTATTCTTAAACATCCGCACGAGTCCCGCTGCTTGCCGAGTTTTTTGTTTGACAATTCTTTTTTTAATATAGGTATAGTTTTATATATGCTTTTTACATCACTCTCAAAAAAAAAGAACCTAACCTAACCGCAATCCGCTTTTTAACACAAATGTTTTGTGCCAACAACCAAAAAAAAACATTTCAACCAAGACTCAGCAAGGGGCGGGACTCATGCGGATGTTTAAGAATAAAACATTTGCTTACGGAAACCTTGTAGTGCCTTCTAATGCGCTCCATGATTGTGGTTTGGTTTAATTTGGTTACTAGTATTTTTGGGTAAATAGTAAAAATGAGGGCGGAGAAATACTCTATATTATCACTCCTTTATTTGAATTTCACGCAAAATATATGCTATTTCTACGAATGGGAACTTCATAACTGAACTGACGTAACATATATTCACGTCACACTGACATTTAAATCGACGAAACCATGGAAATTCCGTCTGCACAATATTTCAAATAAAATACTCCAGGGCCTAGGGGTGTTTTGTTTGAATATTGGACCAACGATATTGCCATGGTCTCGTCGACTGAAGTATCAAGAGTTATGAAGTTCACGGTCACAGAAATATCACGAGTGAAACATTATGCGTGAGAATCAGCACCCCAGGGGGCTTTATTTGAAGTATTAAAATATTGTGCCGATGTAATTGCGCAATTGACATGGTTTTCTCGGTTATAGTGTCAACAATGTGACGTGGATATACGTTATGTCAGTTAGAAATTGCACGGGTGAAATATTTTGAGTGATATAATAGATCAGTTTTGATGTAAGGTATAATGGATCTTTGGTGATATTCAAATTAAGCCCACGAATGTAATAGAATTCTCTTCGGTTGTAAGAATGTATTTTCTATCATGAGTATTTCAATACTTTTTTTATAAAGATGTGTACGAATAACAAAATGCGAAAATTAAACTCAGCTGAAAAATTAAAAGGAAGATAGAGAGTGGCGTTTTTTAGTTTTTTTTTTGTACAGCCTTAAGAAAATTCCCTCCCATTACTCCAAGGCTATATACGTCTGCACAAATTAAAAAGCTCGCCAAAAATTATATAGAGGTTTTCTCTTAAAATTTTTAATTTTTATATATAAAATAAAATCGGTAAATTTCCTTTATCCGGAACTTCCCTTGTTATGATTTTTTCTTTTTATTAGGAATAGTCATTTAGTATCACATATACCTATACTGTCTTTTCAGATATTTTTCTTGGCCGCCATTTTATTCCACCATACTGGATCCTTACCAATATTTTACCATTTTCTACCTGTGCCACATTATTTAAAATAAATTAAATAAGTAGTTGTACTGATTTTTTTAAGACCGCTATTTTGTTCCGTTGTGTTGAATTCGTACCAGTTTAACTCTCTATCTGCAAAATTTGAAGTCTATTGAATAAGAAGACTGTTTTTACGTTGATTTTTTTAGACATCTTTTTTGGCCGCCATTTTGTTTCGCCATATTAAATTCGTACCACAATCTTACCATTTTATCTCTGTCACACTTAATGCCTGCACAAAATTTGAAATTAATCTAATAAGTAGTTTTTCAGTTCAGGCTGATTTTTTGAACATTTTATTAGGTCGCCATTTTGTTTTGCTATCTTGGATTCGTACGTAAAATGTTACCATTATTCGTACGTAAAATGTTCATTTTTATGTGAAACTTAATTGTTGTGCAAAATTTCAGTTAAATTGGATAATTAGTTTTTCAGCAATATTTTTTAACATTTCTCTAGGCCGCCATTTTGTTCCGTCATATTGGATTTTTACAAAAATATTACCAGATGATCCCCATATGACCCTTAATTTTTGACCAAATTTTTAAATTAATTGGGTTGGAAGTTTATTTAGGTACACCCCGAAATGAGAGACAAACACTGACCGACGGAATTGAGAAAACGTATTATTGGCATCTAAACGCTAAGACGTGAAAATATGTAAAATCTGAGAGCGTGATCTTTTTCACGATTGGCTGCCATTTTGTTTCGTCGTTTTGCGTTCGTAACACAATTTAATCAGTTCATCTCTATATCACAAATAATTCTTGCACAAAATGAAGCTTTTTTCAGGCAGAATTTTTAAATATTTGATAAAGACGCCAATTTCATTCGCCATCTTGGATTCGTACCAAAAATGTACCAGTTGATTCCTACGTAATATTTGATTTTTGTACAAAATTTGAGGTAAATTGGATAAATAGTTTTTTAGTAGCAATTTTTTAACATTTCACTCACGCCATATTGATTTTCTACCAAAATGTTATCAGGTCATTTCCATGTTACCCTTAATTTTTAACCAAAATTTGAAGTCAATCGGGTAAGTAGTTTTTTAACTATGTCGAGAACAGACAGACAGGCAGATCGAGAGACAGATAAACAGGCAGTCCGACAGACCAAATTTTTTTTTCAATTCTCTTGATTTTGATATAGACGGAATGCCGCCTCCAAATTTGTACTGCCCTGTGTAACTGCACCACGTGTTGCAAGCTCGTTAAGAGTGACCCTAATGTATTCTAATTTTAAACTTGGAATCTAACAGAATATTGTTAATAGTTTAAAGACAGAGTAATGTTAAAATCGGGGTTTAATGTCGATTTCTCCACATATTTTTAAATTGTAAGTTTAAAATTTTATTGTGATTTTTTTGAATGAGTTTTTATTTATTTATTTAATTAAGGTGATATTATATAGACTGTTAGCTTATATTTAGATTAGAAACAATGTTAGACATATTTAAGTCTCCCTTTTCTACTTCCAAGCGAAACGCTTATTCTTCGGCGAGTCACCATTGTATATGTTTTAGTTTGCGTAGATATACATTTGTGTACTAAGAGTGTCATTCGCAGACTGTTAGGCAAGTCGTTTAATATGCATGTTTTTCTATAGTCATAAATTAAATAGCAATATTCTTAAACTTCTTCGAGGTGGTACATTCAAGGAGCGACATCGCCGTCGCAAAGCTTAGCGCCTGCACTCCACCATCGATTTGCCGCATCGGGTCGCGCCGACGTCTCGACGCCATATCGGCCGGGCGTCCGCTCAGTCGCGTTTTGACGTGTGTATGAGTGCTGCTGAAGTTTTCTTAAGTGGAAAGGGTCTCGCGGTAGTGCAGTTCAGTATAGTTTCAACGAGTGAAAATATTTTACGCAAAAAACAGAAAATCGTGACAGAATTTTATTTTCTGGTGTCAAAACATGGCTAACTGATGATCCATCATTTCATGAGTAAGCATTTGTATTTGTGGAGTGTAGTTCCTTGTTAGGCAAGAAAAGATGGATATAAATAATAAATATCTTAAATATTCATTTATCCAGTTGAATAATATTTATCATATCTTTTTTTTGTGTGAAAACGATAACTTTTAAAATTAACTGGTCAATAATAAATAAGATTTGATTTTTTATTAAAATGTAAACTCTAATTTATAGCAATAATATGTAAATCCTAATATCTATAAACTATTTTTGGAAGTTGTTTGATTTTTGAAACTTATTGAACCAGGTGCCACGATGCTGCGCCAGAATAACAGCTAGAGGCCTTGATCTAGTGACAGTAGTAGTCACTTCCTGTAAACTAATTAGTTCAGTAATTTTTTGCCTATTTCAAAATCTGCTGCATGTCGTTTTAGATTTAGTTGAAATTTTGGCTACTTGTACCTGTTGTCCAAAGCCCTCCTCAAAGTGATATAAATACATTAGTGATTTTTCTGAATAAAAAAATTAGTTTTAACTATCGATTTAAAGCCTGTGACCTACTCCTTTACTTATTTACGAAAGGTTGCTGATCCCAGTCAGAAAAGAAATAAATATTCACAAATAGAATTAGTAAATAAGATAAAAGATTTTAAACGCAATTATTAAAAAAAACAATATGGAGGTTTCAAACTTTTGGTGATTTTCATATTTTGAGTTTATGGATTTTATCAAAAACTTTTTCCACCAAATTGTCATAGAGCTTTTGGAAATCAGGTAGACGGCAAAGCAATATATTTTTAGATTTTGTTGGTTGGGTCAAATTAGGTTGATAATTTTTTAAAACATGGTATTTTAAACAATTTATGTCGTATTCCAAGCAAAAATATCCAAATTACCTTTTTGTCATTTATCTCTTAGACCGCTAAAAGTATAACCAAACTTTAGGTCTTATTTATAACCGTACACAATAAGATCAAATTTGAAAAATGGTTTTGGTCAAAAATCGGATTTTGAATAATTTTTTGTCACTTTAATGATAGATTCCAAGGTAATTGGTAATTGTGGATTTAAAATTTACAGCTTATTTGTTAACGTATTACCGTTAAAATTTTGTCCAGATTGTTATGGCACATAATTTTTGTTACATTTATTGTTGCTTCACTACAAGGCGTTTCTTTTGATAGGTAATATTCGACAATATATGGCATTTTCGTTCTTATCATTTAAAAACATTGAGATTTCAACTTCATGATGAATTTAAATTTAAGAATAAAATTAAAGTTAATATTCAAAAATATTATTGGCTTAATAAGTTTAAAAAAGAATTATAATAATTCATATATTTGTAAAAAAATAATTTTTATAAAATTTTGGAAATTTGGTTTAACCGACAGGGATTTTAGGATAATTTAGTACTTATGTTTAAATATTTTTTTTACTAGTCAACTATATCTACCCTTTTAGCAAGGGTGGATCTAAAATGACGTTGATGATGCTTAAGCGTCAGGACCTCCAAACAAGTTGGGGCCCCACAGGTTAGAGATAAGATTCATTCCACTAGGTTGCCCATGATATTTGAAATCGAATAGCTACGATACCAAACAAATTATTTATTTTAAATGTAGTAAAACTTTATATATATATATATATATATATATATATATATATATACCTGGAAATCTTATTTTCTTGGGTTTCGGTTAATAATAAAACACAATTTTTTCACATCAAGTCAATGTTTCGCTCATAGTGTTGAGCTTTTTCAAGACTTTGTTTGGGATGGCTTGATTTCTAAAACTTTTTCCATTAAAAAAACAGGACATTAAAAACAAAGACGCAAACATTATCATGCATACTGGAACATTAAAAGGTTTAAAAACTATAAAATTTTCATAGTAATAGTATTAATTTTAAAACATTTTTTTGTTGTTGTTTTTAATTCTTCTTCTTCATTTCTAATATAGAGGCACAGCTTAGTGATAATTAAATAATATTAGGTATAGTACGTCTGACAAAATAAAATATTTAGATTCATTACATTACAAAACACACATATTTAAGGACACAAATTTAAAACATATCTATACATATATACTAAATTTTTAATTTTTACGGTACGCAAAATTTAGAAATCAAGCAATCCCAAATAAAGTCTTGAAAAAGCTCAACACTATGAGCGAAACGTTGACTTGATGTGAAAAAATTGTGTTTTATTATTAACCTAGACCCCAGAAAATAAGATTTCCAAGTATAAATATATGGTTAAAGAAAAATCCCTAGTTTATATATAATATATATATATATATATATATATATATATATATATATATATTTTTTTTTTTTTTATTTTTAAATTTCTAAAAAGAAAACTAAAATCTAAAAATGTTCAAAATTTTATAGCTACAATATGTCTGATTTTATATAAATGTCATGATATATCTTTTTTTCTTAAACCTCCAAAAAATATTAAAAATTAGGCGCACCATAAAATTTAATTTAGATTTTCGTTTAATTTTTTCAAGTTATCGCAAGTCACATTATTTTATCGTAAATAAAGAAAGTTTAATATGCAAGGTTTTTCTTAATAACAGAAACGAGCACAGTTTCTTTGGTGTAACAGTAAAACCATGCTTGATGTTGTCTGTGCCTTTTTTAGGATATTGTCATCGATTTTAAAACAACATTCCTGTCTTCTATATTCCTTAAAAACATTAATACTAGTTGGAGTGTACATTTTGAAGCTGCTGTGAGAGCACTTCGAAGTAGTTATATAGAAATAGTAGAAAACTCAGCTCATATATCAATTAAAATAAATATTAATGAAAAACCTGATTATCGATATGATGTTAAAAACTTACATAAAAAATGGAACGATTTAATAAAATTAGTCATAAATTTAGTAGCGCAACCAGGTTTTCGGTTTGAGAGGGGCCTCACAATTTTTGATGACCAAAAAAAGTCCTCATTTTCATATATGAATGACAAAATAATACCCCTATTTGTACGGGAGGGAGTCCAAAGCCCCGGAACAATAAAAAATCTATTATCCTTACCTTAATAGGCATATTTGTTTTGCCTTGAGGAAGCGGGGGCTGCGGCCCCACAGCCCCTCCCCTGATTGCGCCACTGCATAAATTACAGACACCAAGTCTAAGCATTACAGAAGAACATAAATAATATGCTCTCTGCAGTGACTTTATATTTATTTTAATGAATTTATATAGAGAAAAAATTAAATATTTAAGTCTTGATATTGAGGAAAGGTAGAAGATACCACGCCGGCGCGGCGGGCGCTTTGTTTATAAATAATCAATAAATAACAAACAACGTTTAAAATTCAATGCATCTTTTTTATTACGAAAATAACCAAATCGATTTCCACACCGTTTAAAGAATACTAAACAATTACTAAAATTAATAAAATGACAAGTCAAAGAAAATATTACTGACACTCTCTTACAAGTTATGAATCTGGACGGTTATACATACGGTATACAACAGTGCAGGAAGGATTTAAGGGATTATCCTTGTGATTATCTTTTATTTGTTGAAAATGACGTATCGAAGTCGCTTTCTTTTTAAAGCTGCCTAAGATACGCCACTGCCTTTTAGAAAGACTATTATTTATCGGAATAAATTGATATAAATATATTAGTTGCACTCTTAGTCCCGATTAAAAAGACGATTTATAAAAATCTTTGTCTTTTGTTTTTATATAAAGTTCACTTAAATCCACTGTAATGTACGAGGTCTTTTCTTATAGTTCGCACCCCCCAATATTGGTTCAATATTAAGAGATAAAAAATTGAGAAGGTGTAGAGTGTGTTATGTAGTACATAGAAAATATTGTTTTTGAATTTTAGGATGTATTCAAAATGTGTAGCAGTCCTAACATACATTTTTTTTAATGGAATATCCTTTGTTACCATTATCTTCAAAGATGCTTGAGAAATTTTACAAAAACCCTGCCGTCCATAAGAGGCAGTGCGTTGAAGAGAGACAAGCGGTTTTCTACCACATAATGGAGTCTATGAAATTACAATGCTTCTTATGACAGGGTTTTTCTCAAGTTTCTCAAGCGACATTAAAAATTAAATTGTCAAATCTAGTATATCGGGGAGAAGATACATACTTATTTGATTAATCTACAACATTCAGAGAGTTCCCATAAAAATATGTTGGGGTCTACATTTTTAGACACCCTTTATACCCTCACATGTTTATATTAAACATTTTTTTCAATCTCTTCAAATTAAACGAATATTAAAATTACAAAAATTGTACACGGACTCTTTTAGTACATTTTAGGCGAATCTGAAGTCTTTAATGGGATTTTTAAAGTCTTTTCGTAGACTTTAAGTGATTTTTAAAGTAATCTAGAAGATTTTTGGTGACTAAATGTTTCTCCAAGGATACTTTTTAGAAAATAACAATAAACAGAATTTTGTAGTATCGTTTGCTTATGTGTAGGGTGGTTGAGTGTGCCTCAAGACAACATACTAGTCGTTTCTGAAGAACCATTATTAGTTACTGGCACTAAATCTGTGCTTGAAATTTTGATTGGACTGGAATGCTAATGAATTTAAAATGTTCATTAATTTTAACTTATTTGTGTTAGGATTTATATTGATGTTTTGCTTGGTTATTTAATAACCTTGTCTATCATATTTCGAATTACTTACGTAATATTTGATGAGTAATATATTTTTAGAAGTTAAGCAATTTGTGTGTTCAGAAAAATAGATTGTATGAAAATGGTATTTAGTAGTTGTCCTAGACTTCTACTTAGACACAGGACAATATCGAGGACAATATAAAAAGCTACTTTTAAACTACTGATACTTTATTCATTTTCATGTTTTTATGAAATTTATTATAAACTACTTTTTATAAAGTTTTTGCAAACGTCGATAGTAATAAAACACATATACAAAGTAGTTTTTTTATATTCCCTTTTCAACAATGTCACTTCAACTAAATGAGTCTTTGGTAACGCAAAGTAACAACATCAGCCCTGTTTCGTGGTGAAATCACAGTGTCAAGATCAGCATAATTCGAATTATATTATCTCGCTCGGCCGAAATCTTAGTGATTTCCGAAACGTTTTTCGTGAAGTGAGATGCCCTTCGGGGCCTCAAAAATTTATTAAGCTTCAAGTCCTTAGATATCAGATACGCCACTGCCTTTTAGAAAGACTATTATTTGTCGGAATAAATTGAGTGTTTCTAAATAGACTATTCAGCTCCTTTTAAATAAGTGTTTTGGTTTTTCAACAAAAACTATAAAAATATATTAGTTGCACTCTTAGTCCCGATTAAAAAGACGATTTATAAAAATCTTTGTCTTTTGTTTTTATATAAAGTTCACTTAAATCCACTTTAATGTACGAGGTCTTTCCTCATAGTTCGCACCCCCAATATTAGTTCAATATTAAGAGATAAAAAATTGATAGGGTGTAGAGTGTATTATGTAGTTCATAGAAAATATTGTTTTTGAATATAGGATGTATTCAAAATGTATAGCAGTCCTAACATACATTTTTTTTAAATGGAATACCCTTTGTTACCATTGTCTTCAAAGATGCCCGAGAAGCGATATTAAAGATTAAATTGTCAAATTTAGTAGATCGGGGAGAAGATACATACTTATTTGATTAATAATAATTAATAATTAATGCTAATGAATTTAAAATGTTCATTAATTCTAACTTATTTGTGTTAGAATTTATATTGATGTTTTGCTTGGTTATTTAATAACCTTTTCTATCATATTTCAAATTACTTACGTAATATTTGATGAGTAATATATTTTTAGAAGTTAACCAATTTGTGTGTTCAGAAAAATAGATTGTATGAAAATGGTATTTAGTAGTTGTCCTAGACTTCTACTTAGACACAGGACAATATCGAGGATAATATAAAAAGCTACTTTTAAACTACTGATACTTTATTCATTTTCATGTTTTTATGAAATTTAATATAAATCACTTTTTATAAAGTTTTTGCAAACGTCGATAGTAATAAAACACATATACAGAGTAGTTTTTTTTTATATTTTGACATGCTTTTTCGCCTTTTAGTTTTAAAATACAAAAAAGTGTCAAAAATATACATCATGAAGAATTTGACATATTAATACAATCTATTCTTCTGAATACACAAACTGCTTCATTTCTAAAAATATATTAATCATCAAATTACGTAAGTAATTAAAAATATGATAGACAAGGTTATTAAATAACCAAGCAAAACACCAATATAAATCCTAATATAAATAAGGTGAAATGAATGAACATTTTAAATTGGCTTTATTTTTGTGATGTAGGTGCTTAGGAGAGACTTTTATTTCTTTCATAATGTGATTATGCTATTTTTTCAATAGCTTTGTATTTTTCCCTTTTCAACAATGTCACTTCAACTAAATGAGTTTTTAAAACACTTCTTTCGTCAACAACTTCCACTTCAGGTAAAAATGAGGTAAAAAGGGTAAAATATGTTGTTACTTTTTTTACAATTTCTCGTCAACTAAATTCATTTTTTTTCAACGTTTCCTTCGACAACACATTTTTAAAATCTAAAAACCAATTTCTGGATTTTTTTGAAATACCACCTTTAAGGGGGTGAATTGTTAATTTGTTTTACAATATCTAAATGAGTCAAGTCAGTCGGACAAGTAGATGTTTTGCTATGCCGCGAAAAAACAGACAAAGCGACATATAGACCTACAGACCGACGGAATCGAGAAAACATGTTTTTCGGCATCTAAGGATCTTGAAACGTAAAGTTCTCAAAAAATCTCGGAGGGCGATTTTTTCGCGATTGCAATATTTTCTTTTTATGAGGGAAGTAACAACTTTTAGCATTAAAACCCAAGAAGATAAATATATCCAATTCTTTAAAATGATAGTTCGAGTTTTTTTTTCAATTTATCTATCTTTTAATGCAGAAAAATGTCATACCAGGTACATTAACTTAGGTGCTACTGTTTGTTTAGGGGCAGGCTCTGTGGCAACTTCTTTGGGTCTAAGGTGACTTAGATTAAGACGTAATAAGTAATTTAGTTTTAAGTGAAACTATGACGTCTAAGCTATGTAATGACTAGCAGAAAACAAATTTCACATAACAAATTACTATTGTATTGCCGTTAAACATATTTATCTCCGGAAAGCGTATTTTATTCACAGGAAAAGACGAAATCAAAGCTGGACAAAGGTCTGTATACTGGTTTGGCAATTACTGTGTTTATCCTTTACTACTCTGACACTTGCCTTTAAAAATAATGAGTATGAAATGCATATTTCCCTAGTAAAGGTAAATGATATTCCTAATAAATCGATGAAATTTGCATACAGAAAAATTAGACAATTCAAAAGCCGTTCTAATGTGAAATAAGTCAAGACTAGCTTAAAAGATTGACAATGATTTATGTTGAAATAATACATTTTCTAGACCTTTAAATTATCCAGCAAAAACTGCTTTTTTCCAATAACTTTTGGAGATGGTTAATAGAAATGTATTAATTATAGCCAAGTTTAGATATATTTGGTCAACATTATAAGTGAATTTAAACTTATATTTTAAGATTTTTAACTTTTGTCTCTCAGTTTTTAAGTTTATAAAAGACAAACTAAATATACTACTTACTAAAGTTATGTCAACATTTTTGGAGCCTGCTTTGTTTGATTTTTAAAATAATTTATAGTATTTTATCAAAGTGCTCCAAGGGTGCAGGTGCCATAAAATAACGAAAAAGTATTCGACTATCTATTTCGCGTTGCTACAAATTTGTGCAATTCAGGAAATTGTTAGTATTTCAAATGCCATGAATTTTAATAAATTGAGATATACGATTTTTAACTATTACATTCGTTGACTTTACATTTTAATAATTAACACTTTTTTCCAACAATTCGAAATAGATAGAAACAAACGTTAAATATTACAAAGTAGAGATATATCGCGTTTTAATAAAATAGTATCAGTGCAGTCAAGTAGGCACTTTTTCATTCATAAAATATATTTTTAAAGATACAATATTAAAACAGTAATCATTCGGATGGACTGAACCATATCCGGTACTCTCTTTGAAGGATGGCGGGACTGCAGTCCCCGAGCTCCCCGCAGTATTTGCCTATAATCGTGTATAATAAATTTGAGAATTTTGATACGAATACCGAATACTGAACTGCAATGCTATTGGTGATTAAATAATATAGGTTATTAAGTATATTTTGGAAAATTATGTAATTTTCTAAATATAGTTTTTTTTTCAGGGAAACATCGTATTTTGAGCAATTTTCTCAATGTCTTGCTAACTATTGAGGCTTTCCTAAGACCGGAAACAGGTAAACCTGATGCCTGCGAAGGTGACTGAATGACGTCCGAGGACGCGAGGGGCGGCGCAAGGCTGTCCTCGCCCGCTCTTAACACCACACTGGCAGCTGATGCTACCCTTAATGTTCTTTTAGATAGCACTCTGCACCCAGAGGCCTGTTTGGATACCCGAAAATACTGGTGTTTTTTGCTTTCTTCGATATGTACTTTCCTCGCAGGATTATGTATCGTATTGGTAAGTACATAATACAAGACACATAATACTTTGAATAGATGATCCATCCAATGTAAATTAAAATGAATTCCAACCTTGTATTGTATTCAGTATCGTTGGGATCCACCGAGAGATCACAACGCCCGGGGCCTATGCTGTTGGCCTCGCACAACAACCAAAGTTGTCAGTCCGCGACGTACTGCATCGCCTGGTTAAATTCGTTTATAACCATAATTTTTGTATTGTATCTCTAAACAACTAGACGCATTTGCCAACCTCAAATTGCATTTTGTAGGAAGGAACATCCCTAGATACCAAAAAATATATTTTGTCTTAAACTTAAACATATCCGATTGACTTCAAATTGAGGTCATAAGGGGATGGAATAGTTACATAATCCAATATAGCGGAACAAAATAGCGGCCTCGTGAAATAAAAAAAAATGATTACTTAAAAACTACTAATATCATTTACCTCAAATTGTGCACAAAGATTAAGTATTACGCAGAAATCTTCTGATAAAATTTTGATATGAATCCAAGCTGGCGAAACAAAACGGCGGCCTAGTGAAATGTTAAAAAAATACTACTAGAACACTAATTATCCAATTGAATTTTGCAGAAAAATTAAGTATTACGTAGATATCAACTGTTAAAATTTTGGTATGAATCCAAGATAGCGAAACAAAATGAAAGGCTAATAAAATGTTAAAAAAATCAACTTGGAAAAACTACCTATTAGATTGATTTCGTGATGAACTAAATTAAAATTGTGGCACGAATTCAACATGGCGAAAGATTTAGCGTTTCTAGATCCCCAAAAATTCCGTCGGTATGTCTGTCTGTCAATTTGGGGCAGAGCTAGAAAACGACTTATCCGATTGACTTCAAATATTAGTCAGTAGTTATAATAGGGGAGCGCCTCCTCCTCCTCCTCTTCCTCTCTCTCATGTCCCTCATTCTTAACTTCCTCCCCTTTTATTCTCATTCGCATCATATTTTTAATTTTTTCTCTTTGTTCTCCCACATTTGATTTTGCATTCTTAAGTCTTATAAATAGGTGCATCATGATCATTTTAGTATGCCGAGGCACATTTACTAAGCTGTGCTCGAGTTGCGTAAAAAGTTATTTTTGAATTTTTCCACCAATTTTGTATAAAACAAAAAGAAAAAATGTGTCAAGTAATAAGTGAATTATGTGTAATCGCGAAAAATTAACTACAACTATGAGACAGTTAAAAGTTAAATATCTCAATTTCTTTGAAGTGATTTCGAAAGATGAATACATCAAGCTGTTTTATCCACTGAAACGAGATTATTTGGAAGCAATTGACTGTTGTGATGATTATTTAGAAGGAATTATAAGCCTTACTACGTTTTTCAATACATTTGGGAAATCATACTTTGTAGGAGAATTAAGCCACCTAATAGAATTTATAGGAGAAGATTGCCAATTTATACCTGCTATTATTGCAACCCAAAAGAGGTTTCAATTATACGAAGATAAAAAACAGGTATTATCAAGGAAAGTTAATCCTATTCACAAGAGACGTCCCCCTACATATTTAAAATATTATGTTAAATAAATGAAATGGCTGAGTTGCTGATTGCAGTTAAATTATTAGAGGAGAAATTTAGTAATCTTTCAAAAACCTATTTCTCATATTGTATGGCAAGTGGTCCGGAGTGGATAGACTTTTATTGTAATCAATCTGCGGAATTCGTAAAGGCTGCCCTCTGTTGCAACAAATACTTTGGAAACATTAAATTTTTTTCAACTTATTCAAGATCTAAAAGATATTGGCTTTGGTTACTATTTAAAAGACTTGAAGCAATTTATTGACGAGGATACTATTCTTCAAGAAATTGAGAAGGAAGAATAAATTTAATAATATTTACAATGGAGCAAATGGTTACTGAAATGTATGAAGAGTTTATTATATCTGCTGCATACTTCCAATATTTATCAATTGTAGGCGAAGAAGACGCAGAAGCACAAGATTTGTCAGCATATGTTAATAATATAGATCGAATGGAACAATGTAAATTAGCCGCTAAATTTTGTAATGATTATTTAAAATATAAAAATGAGTATGAACTTTTAAATGAATTTAGAAAATTAGATTTAAGGTATCATATTAATTGTATTCAATCATGGTTGGTTAATGCAAAATAAAAAGGTAATTAAGTTTTTTTATATTTTTATTCATTCATAAAACAATTGTCATATAAAAATAACACATTTGTCAAAGCACACATACAAGGTGAGTTTGAATGATAGAAGCATTTTGGTTCCATTAGCTTTAGCGCTGGTTGTTCATCTATTTCAATCACAGGCTTTTTAGAATATTTCTGTATAAAATCCTTTTTTTCGCTTCCTTTTACAAAAACAAAATCTGCTTTCTTCGTAAGTGTTTCAATTATTTATGGGAAATGATGTAATGGAGTAAATCCATTATTCCAATATATACAATGATAATTTTTCGTTAACCATACCGCCTGCTTGTGACAATCAGGTGAAAGAAACTCCATTGGAAAAGGCTTTTTAAAAATGTAATGAGTCATTTCATAACCATCAATAGCTGCAAGCTCTTTCGGTATAAATTTATTTTTTTCATCCTTGAATCCTTGAATATCTATAACCAATCTCATATTTTCAAAGCAGCAAATTTTTTAATGAGACTTTTTTTACTTGAATAATTTGCAATTTCTTCTTTCAGTTGATTAATTTTAAAAATAAATTTTTCAATTTGTAGTTGTAGTTTTGATGTCATGACTAAAACTAAAAGCTTTTGAAAATTTCTTTAAATTAAATCGAAATATGAAAATAGTGGGGATAAAGTTTATAATTGTTTCACAATTTTAGTAAGAGGGTTGTAGCTAAATAATTTGTCATGTAAAATAAGACAATAAGCAGAAGTATCTATTTTAATTGCATTGTGTGTCTCAAATTCAATTCTCATTACTACGGATCCCGTTTGAATTGTTTCTTTTTGATGGGAGCAATCAATATGTGTAATAGGACTAATGTTTTTGAATTGTTCAGGATTAAAAATGGGTTCATTTGGAACACCATAGTAAGACTGTCTAAAGTTGGCAAACATTTCGTATAAAGCAGAAAATTTGTTTTCTTCGAAATTTAAGTACAAATCGTGATAAGGATATCTTTCAGAATTTAAATATACTCTAATATTTGACAAGGTAATATTGTCAAATTTACTCATATCTTTAACAATTTTCCCTTTTCTGTTTTCTTGAAAGCCAATCACAACATGACGAGGAGCTTCTAGTTTACTAGTTGTTTTTACCGGCCATGTGTGACGGGTTGTTTCGGTTAGAGAAGAATATTCAACAAGTTCCCAACTCCTGAATCCTATCAATATATCTTTATTTGATTCTAATATTTTTGATAGAGCAAGTTGTTGTGGCATATCAACTAGAATGTGAGGAACTTTCCAATAAATTTTATCGAAGGTAACCAATGGAGTGTCAGGAGCAGTAACAAGGTGTGCCGGATCTTCTTTGAAAATAACACCATCTAAATCATCAGTTGATCTAATAAGAACCAATTCCTGTTTCATATTCATAATAATTTTTCTGTAATCTTCAAAAAATCCTAAAAGCATTTTTAGTGGTATGGATACGGAGAATTTTCCATCATTATCAACTAAAATTGTATCACCTTCTTTCCGATGTGGAAACCAACCTGCATTTTCCAGTTTTAAACTTTCGTTGGTATTGTGAGAAAGGTAGCTTTTTAAGGTTGATGCTAATCCAACATTTCTTATTGAATCTATAGTAATTCCGTTTAGTTCATAGCGGATTTCTCTGAACAAAAAGGCTATACCATTGTTAATAAATAGCAATTCTTTCTTATATTTACCTTCTGTATTAGTTAATTTTCCTTCGATATAAAGTAAACTATCTGATGGTAGAGTGTAAGCATCGAGTTCTTGAATTGGGATCCTTATTTCATCATTGTAATCGAATTTTGAAGAAATATATGGTTGATATGTGTGAAGCTCAGAACTGACGATGGAATTGTCTACATAAAGCTTTTCGTTTACGTTTAATATGTTCATAATTTTAAAACAGTGAAACCCAAGGATGTGAGAAATTTACGATTATCTCGTCTTAACTTGTTGGTGTTGGATTTGATACTGAACTGTTGTTTAGGCTTTTTCTTTTTATAAGTTTTTACTTTGTTGATAGTGGTAGGGGCAAGTCTCATCCCAAGGGCTCTATTATATCTAACAACCATTTTATATTTCACTTGTTTGTAAATGTAACCTTACTGTTATAGTTTCTTCTCTAAAACTGATAAGTTCTCCGTCTTGATCAACTATTTTAACTGTTATATTGTTAATTGCTTTGACGCTAACTGGAAAATACAAAATGGGCAAAGGAGATTCAACTATTTTATACCCTGGAGCTACAGTTGGATAAAACTGGTGAATAATATGAACAGGTTTACCATTATTGTAAGAACCGACACAAATATTACAGTCAATACAAATAGCATTCACCTTAGTTATTTTTGCAACATTATCTGATTCTTCCTCTTTCATAGCTTCTAGTATCCTGCTATTAAAACCCAACATTTTTCCTATCGAATCTTCCTTGGTAAAATCAATTATTCTACTACACATTAAAAAAGTTTTTAGAGTATTAACATTTGCTTTTAAAAGAAAAAAAAATTTTTCATTCGGAAATAAATCTTCTATACTTTCTCTTATGTGTGTTTCTATATCTGTAATGTCATAAGTTCCGTCGGGAATAACAATTACTTTATTATCTATATAAAATTTATTATATCCTTCTTTTATATTGGGGATAGTCATAAACGTTTCAAAATCAGCTAAACCCAGGTAATATTGTTTTTCATCCTCTAAATATATGGGCGGATTAAAATCAGCAGACAAAACAGAACTGTTTCCTGATATGGCAATTGTGGTAGACATTGCAGTTTATTTATGAATGAGATATTACAATAAATAATGAGTTTATATATTTTTTTGCAAAAATTTTAGGGATAGTTGACCACAGTTATATGAATTAAATTTTTGTTTATTTTCATAAGTATAAAATACATCCACTTTGCCATTCGAATTAAAATATTTGAGAAGTTCAAAAGGTGGTTTTAAATTTCCATAACTATCAAAATATATTACATTTTTGTTATTTTTAATATAAGCAGTCCAATGAGATCCTTTATTTTGTTTTTTATCCAAATTTACAATACCACATTCTTTCAGATTAATTTTTTTTGGAAGTTCATCGAGCATAAAAACACCTCTAAAGCCAGTTATTTTTAACAGCTTTACATATTTAATAATATCATTGTTCGTAAGTGCTCTTTTTGGAAAACTTATTTTGAGTTTTTTTTGTCTGATTGCTTTCATTTTGACGGATCCTCCTTTATAAGGTCTAATAAATAGTCCCTTTCCTTTATATGGTCTAATATATAATCCTTGGCCATCTTTAGAAGCATTTTCCATTGCAATATTATGTCTATGTATTTCTTCTAGTTGCTGTTTAGCTGCTTTAGCATCATTTACTGCCTTAGCAATTCCTGCCGCGCCTCCACCTAGTGCACCCAGGGCGCCAAGAATGGGAAACAAAAGAGGTAGAAATCCTCCAATTTTTTTGGGTGTTCGAATGATAGGTTTCTTTCTCAATTTAAGTTTACCCCCTTTTGTATTTTTTAATCCCAAACCGAACTTTCTTTTACCCTTCATTATTCCTGCAACACTTAAAGCTGCAATTTTTTCACCAATAGAAGAATCTTTAGCTTTTACCCTATCCCAGGCTTTTTTTTCTAATATTTGGTCAGATATGTGTCTTTTTGATAAATCTTCAGTCTGAGAGTAAGATATATCATGTTCTTTGCAAGCGGAATCCAATGGATTTATACCAACGTCACCTCTAGTTAATCTTTTTTCCAAGTTGGTGCCGGGACCACAATAATTATATCCTGAATCCTATCAATATATCTTTATTTGATTCTAATATTTTTGATAGAGCAAGTTGTTGTGGCATATCAACTAGAATGTGAGGAACTTTCCAATAAATTTTATCGAAAGTAACCAATGGAGTGTCAGGAGCAGTAACAAGGTGTGCCGAATCTTCTTTGAAAATAACACCATCTAAATCATCAGTTGATCTAATAAGAACCAATTCCTGTTTCATATTCATAATAATTTTTCTGTAATCTTCAAAAAATCCTAAAAGCATTTTTAGTGGTATGGATACGGAGAATTTTCCATCATTATCAACTAAAATTGTATCACCTTCTTTCCGATGTGGAAACCAACCTGCATTTTCCAGTTTTAAACTTTCGTTGGTATTGTGAGAAAGGTAGCTTTTTAAGGTTGATGCTAATCCAACATTTCTTATTGAATCTATAGTAATTCCGTTTAGTTCATAGCGGATTTCTCTGAACAAAAAGGCTATACCATTGTTAATAAATAGCAATTCTTTCTTATATTTACCTTCTGTATTAGTTAATTTTCCTTCGATATAAAGTAAACTATCTGATGGTAGAGTGTAAGCATCGAGTTCTTGAATTGGGATCCTTATTTCATCATTGTAATCGAATTTTGAAGAAATATATGGTTGATATGTGTGAAGCTCAGAACTGACGATGGAATTGTCTACATAAAGCTTTTCGTTTACGTTTAATATGTTCATTATTTTAAAACAGTGAAACCCAAGGATGTGAGAAATTTACGATTATCTCGTCTTAACTTGTTGGTGTTGGATTTGATACTGAACTGTTGTTTAGGCTTTTTCTTTTTATAAGTTTTTACTTTGTTGATAGTGGTAGGGGCAAGTCTCATCCCAAGGGCTCTATTATATCTAACAACCATTTTATATTTCACTTGTTTGTAAATGTAACCTTACTGTTATAGTTTCTTCTCTAAAACTGATAAGTTCTCCGTCTTGATCAACTATTTTAACTGTTATATTGTTAATTGCTTTGACGCTAACTGGAAAATACAAAATGGGCAAAGGAGATTCAACTATTTTATACCCTGGAGCTACAGTTGGATAAAACTGGTGAATAATATGAACAGGTTTACCATTATTGTAAGAACCGACACAAATATTACAGTCAATACAAATAGCATTCACCTTAGTTATTTTTGCAACATTATCTGATTCTTCCTCTTTCATAGCTTCTAGTATCCTGCTATTAAAACCCAACATTTTTCCTATCGAATCTTCCTTGGTAAAATCAATTATTCTACTACACATTAAAAAAGTTTTTAGAGTATTAACATTTGCTTTTAAAAGAAAAAAAAATTTTTCATTCGGAAATAAATCTTCTATACTTTCTCTTATGTATGTTTCTATATCTGTAATGTCATAAGTTCCGTCGGGAATAACAATTACTTTATTATCTATATAAAATTTATTATATCCTTCTTTTATATTGGGGATAGTCATAAACGTTTCAAAATCAGCTAAACCCAGGTAATATTGTTTTTCATCCTCTAAATATATGGGCGGATTAAAATCAGCAGACAAAACAGAACTGTTTCCTGATATGGCAATTGTGGTAGACATTGCAGTTTATTTATGAATGAGATATTACAATAAATAATGAGTTTATATATTTTTTTGCAAAAATTTTAGGGATAGTTGACCACAGTTATATGAATTAAATTTTTGTTTATTTTCATAAGTATAAAATACATCCACTTTGCCATTCGAATTAAAATATTTCAAGTTCAAAAGGTGGTTTTAAATTTCCATAACTATCAAAATATATTACATTTTTGTTATTTTTAATATAAGCAGTCCAATGAGATCCTTTATTTTGTTTTTTATCCAAATTTACAATACCACATTCTTTCAGATTAATTTTTTTTGGAAGTTCATCGAGCATAAAAACACCTCTAAAGCCAGTTATTTTTAACAGCTTTACATATTTAATAATATCATTGTTCGTAAGTGCTCTTTTTGGAAAACTTATTTTGAGTTTTTTTTTGTCTGATTGCTTTCATTTTGACGGATCCTCCTTTATAAGGTCTAATAAATATTCCCTTTCCTTTATATGGTCTAATATATAATCCTTTGCCTTCTTTAGAAGCATTTTCCATTGCAATATTATGTCTATGTATTTCTTCTAGTTGCTGTTTAGCTGCTTTAGCATCATTTACTGCCTTAGCAATTCCTGCCGCGCCTCCACCTAGTGCACCCAGGGCGCCAAGAATGGGAAACAAAAGAGGTAGAAATCCTCCAATTTTTTTGGGTGTTCGAATGATAGGTTTCTTTCTCAATTTAAGTTTACCCCCTTTTGTATTTTTTAATCCCAAACCGAACTTTCTTTTACCCTTCATTATTCCTGCAACACTTAAAGCTGCAATTTTTTCACCAATAGAAGAATCTTTAGCTTTTACCCTATCCCAGGCTTTTTTTTCTAATATTTGGTCAGATATGTGTCTTTTTGATAAATCTTCAGTCTGAGAGTAAGATATATCATGTTCTTTGCAAGCGGAATCCAATGGATTTATACCAACGTCACCTCTAGTTAATCTTTTTTCCAAGTTGGTGCCGGGACCACAATAATTATATCCTGGTATATGAACTTCGAAAGGTAGTTTACTAATTAATTTATTTACTAAACCAGAGCCTTTTCTATTACGTGTTTTAATAGTTTTTTTCAACTTATGACGACCCACAGTCATTGAAGTTCTTTTTATACTAAAAGCACATTGACATTTTTCTGGTATAAATACTTTTACAGCTAAAAATATTTACTAGTGTGATTAAGAATGAGGATTGAAAAACAAAAATTCTCATTACCAGTAAATAATCATGACGAAAAAATTTTAAGTAAACAGTTGAGAAAGCATGGTGACTTATTTTGCGGTGGTTCAAAAAGAGGGCTTATAGTTGGTTGCAGTGGTAGTGGTAAAACCAACGTTATGCTTACAGTGCTCGAGCATCCTAATGGAATTAGGTTTGAAAATGTCTATGTTTATTCAAAGTCATTAGATCAACCAAAATATGAATATTTAAGAAAGTTGTTAAAGCCTATGAAAGAAATTGGATACTTTGAATATGATAGCGATGAGAACATTATTTCACCTCATGAAATAAAGCCAAATTCCGTTATCATTTTTGATGATATTCCTTGTCATAATCAATCTGTTATTGGGGACTATTTCACGCATGGAAGGCATAGAAACACCAATTGTAGTAAAAAATTTGCAGTTTTATTTCATTTAAAACTTGTACAGCATGGATAAACGTTTAGCTCGAGAATTAATAAGATCGAGACAAGCCGTGAAGCAGAAATATCAAAGCTTGAAATTAGCTACTTCTACTGCTCAGTCCGAATTAGAACAAACTTATAGACCAATAACACAACCACTTAAACAGCTAATTTCAAGTATTGGTAAATCCGAACCATTCGATTTAAAAGAAGAAAGAGTTTCAAAGTATGAAGATTTCAAAACACCTACAAAGCTTTATAAAACATCAACTCCGACGAAAAATATTCAGAAAACAGGAAAAACTCCGTTACTCCATACAGAACTACCAACATTTTTAAATGACAGTAGTATCACTTCTTCCTCTCCTGTAGTACAACCATTGTCATCAACTGTTATAGTAGAAACTTCAGATCCTTCTAGTGACACAACAACAAATTTAAACTTGTCAGACATATTGGAACAAACTAGAAAAACAATTCAAACCTATGTTGGTACACCATCATATAAAGGTTACTTAGCAGATTTTCATGAATTACCCAGATCATATATTGATGAGGGTGTGAAAGATACACAACATAAATTTGACCATTATTATGGAATAGTTCATGACCTCGAAACGGATAAGTTTTCTTTTGGTTTAACACAGATACCGGTAGAAATGATTGGAAAAGACATTAAAGTGGGAGGAATAACGTACACAGGCACGCCAGGTTTATACGAATTGCTTTTCAAAAAAGAACTGAAAGGTTATAAGAAGGAAGATTTAGATAATTACATGAACATTCTAGCTAAAACAAATGTATATCGTAGGAATTTTGATTCAAATGAACAAGTTCAAGGAAATATATCACACAAATATGTTACAATAATAGGACCATATTTACAAAGAAAGGGGATTACAAAGACAAAAACCTTGCCAAGATTAGTTACAGCATTTAACAAACCAAAACCTCCGTTTAGAACAACTAGAGTCAAATCTACAGGAAAGGGATTAATTTTGAAAACAAACAGATCAAATACAGACTATGTATACTGGAATAATGTAAACGAAATTGTTGATAGGATACGTTTATTAATTTCATCAAGTGATGCGGGAAATAATGCTCATAGTAACGAGATTATCTCTATTACTGAAGAATTAAGAGAAGATAAAGTAATACTATAAATAACAGCTATCAAATATAATCATATTTATTGTTTAATGAAAGCTCAACATGACAGTTGATAAATTTGGACGCCATATTTCAAAACAAAATCAAGAGAGAATAAGTGACATTAATAATTTAAAAAGGAGATTAGGTGAAAATGAAACAAATAATGAAATCTTTGCTAAAAAGCTTAAGGTTTTTGATGAAAATTTTTTTAAAGTATGAAAACCAGATTAAAGGATGTTATACCTCAATTGAAAACGTTAATAAACAGTTGCTAACGCTAAATCAAATAAGTAAAGATTTTCAATTTTTAAATGAACATGTCAAAAAGGAAGACAAAAAAGTAATTGATGATATCAACAAAATTAAGAAAATAATGGAAACAAATATAAGAGAAGTAATAATTGAAAAACACAAGGAAAAAATTAAACAATTAAGAACTTTTATAAAAAGGTTAGATGATGAAAAAAAAAGAAATCAAAATAGCATTCTTAACAGTAGAACAATTGACTAACTCACTTTGGAAGAAAATCAACAATATATTTCCTTGGAAAATATAATGTCCAGTGTAATTAAGAAATTAGAACAAGAATTAAATAAAACAGAGGAGGAATTCAAAAATAGTAATAGTAGATCAACTAGTTTCTTAACTGGAGAGATAAAAAAATCCTTTAATGCGTTAGAAAAGGAGATTACTAAAATTAGTAAAATTTTAAATGAAAAAAGTTATACAATACAAATTGATAAATTGAATGAATGGGAAAAAACATATAAAAGTTATATTTCGAATTATTACAAAACATAAAAAGTGAACTTCCTTAAAATTGAATAAACAAGTTTGTTGTCATGACAACCGTTAAACAACAAGTCGTTAATGAATTATATAAACCTGCTAGAAAAAACTACAAACGCAGAAGGGTGGTAGTGAAAGGGTTAAATGATCTTTTTCAAGCTGATTTGGTTGAAATGTTACCCTATGCCAAATTTAATAAGGGATTTAAATATATCTTGATTACCATAAATGTATTTTCTAAGTATGTTTGGGCCGAACCGGTAAAATCTAAATCTGGAAAAGACGTAACAGCGGCAATGAAAAAAATATTAATCAGTGCAAAAACTTTACCAAAAAACTTGCAAACGGACAGAGGGAGAGAGTTTTTCAATGTAAATTTTCAAAATTTGATGCAACAATTTCGAATTAACCATTATAGCACGTTTTCCAATTTGAAAGCGAGTATAGTAGAAAGAGTGAACAGGACTTTAAAGAATAATATGTGGAAAATATTTAGCATTCAAGGAAATTACAAATGGTTTAATATATTAGCGGATATTGTAAAAGATTATAACAATACAAAACATTCTTCAATAGGAATGAAGCCAAAACAAGTAAATAAAACAAATGAAAATAGAATCTTGAAATCTGCATTTACTCATGCTAAAACGTTAGATATAAAATCTCCAAAGTTTAAAGTGGGTGATCACGTACGAATAAGCAAGCATCGAGAGGCATTTTCAAAAGGTTACACACCAAATTGGTCAAATGAGATATTCCACATTAAAGAAGTTAAGATGACAAACCCTTGGACATATTTAATTCAAGACGAAGATAATCAGGACATTCTGGGTGGTTTTTATGAGCAAGAATTACTAAAAGTAAAGCATACCGATGTGTATCTTATTGAGAAGATTTTGAGAAGGAAAGGAAACAAAGTTTATGTGAAATGGTTAGGACTTAATAAAAAATATAATACATGGATTGATAAAAAAAATATTGTTTAATTAAATTGAAATTAAATTTTAGTTAAATTTGTTTTATTTCTGTTCCTCACTTTATGCTTTAGCTGATACAAATTACAAAGTCTTAATGTGCTAATTAATTTCAAATAAAATTCACATTTAGGAAACTAAAATTTTATTAAGTAAAACATCAAATACAATTTTTATTAAAACGTGTCAAATATATTTTATTTCTATGTTCCTCAGATAATATCGAATCTAGAATAAGTTTACAATCATTTATTCTTTTTTCAAAACGGAGTCTATCTAAGTACCACATCTGAAAGTTATTCCTACGGGCTTGTCTGTAAGCAAAGCTCCACTTCACTAACACATGCACCTTATTGTTCTCTTCCAGAAAAGATATTGTTTTCTTCGTAATCTTTTCTTTTTGATCCATTTTCATTGTTTTCTTCGTAATATTTTCGTTTTGTTCCATTTTGCTTCAATTTGTTTTCCATTTGTTCAGGATATAAAGCAAGTAATTCCATCATAGTTGAAACATTTTCACTGTTAGGATTTTCTGTTGGACTTATTATATTATAAACATGCGTACACAAGTCGCCACAATCAGCTGAAATATTATTTTGAAATATTTTGAAATATGTATTGAATTCTTGCCTTTTAAGTATAGATAATCTATAATCAATAATTTCCTTTAATCGCCACAAATTGTCCAAAGACTCTTGTCCTAAGTATATGAAGTGTGGGCCTTTTGTAATTTGTAGAACAGGGGTATCATTTATTTTCTGAACCTGCAGATGAATGTTGTTTATATTCACACTGGTTTGATCAATTTGAGGAAAGTAGAAATTGTTTACAATAATTCCTTGATGAACACAAATGTCTTTCCAATTTTCTTCGGTTAGTGCGATTGAAAATCCAGTTTTTCCACCAATTACAATTTTTGGAGAAAAATCATTTAAACTAATGCCAACAAGAACAAATTTTGACAAAGAATTATTTAAAAAATAAATTTTTGAATTAAGAAGCGTTTCCAAAGGTTTATGAACCACGGCGTTGTTCATAATGACTAAACGAGACTGAAACATATTGTGTTATTCTTGTACTTAAATATTCTCATCCCCACTTTCTTTAAAGTTTCGATTAAAATGGATTAATGAAAAAATAGATTTCCAGTTTGAAATTTGTAATAAAGGTAAATAATTAAAATGGTAATGTAAAAAATAGTTTAATGTAACACTAATGATGGAAAAGTAATAATTTTTGAATCCGTCATAATAATTGGTACAGTTGGGGGTTAAAATTTGTAACTGATTATTTTTAAACTCTAACCTTTCTATCCAATTTGTATCAAAAATAGATCGATTTGGATAATGATACAAAATTTTAAAAAATTTACTTGCATTTTCATTTCCATTTATTCGTTCCATCCAACTAATTGTACTATTGTTAATTAATCCAATTTTCATAAATTTACAATATTTACTTAGAGTGACGTCTGTTTTATTAGAAAAACATATTTCACAGTGTTACGCCAGGGGGATGATGAACATAAAAAACATTTTGGAAAATAAAATAAAAAGAATAAATTGAGATCTACTGATAGTCATTAAAACAAATTAATAATTATATTCCAAATTTATTAACATTAAGCAGATACTTTCACCACGAAAGCAAAAGCAGTTGTAAAAAAATAACAATAAAATACTTAATTTAAATATATGTAAAAGTTCATAAATAAGGATATTAATAATACTATATAAAATGTGTAACTTGAAGACTTATTTTGAATGGTTACAATTATTCGATTCCTATTTTTGCATAAACAGTTATTTAAATCACAATTCCTAGCAAATTTCTTATGCTCCACAATAGGATTATCATAACTTAACCAATCAAAAATTTCAATACCACAATAAAAACATTTACAAATATCATTGATTGAAGTATAGTAAAAGCCAGCTCCAGCTAACACTTCTGGTCTCAATTTTCCTTTCCATTTTTTAAAAGTGGAAAGTCGTTTTTCATATGTTTTAAAATAACTGTTATCAATTTCTTTGTCAAAAGTTTCTAAGCACATTTTGTGAAAGACTTATAAGACTAACTTTGGTTTCAAAAACAACAAATTTAAATACCTTATAATATCTACATAAATATATCTAAATCTTCATGTTCTGCATTCCATTGATACAAAGCAATATCTTGGTGTCCCCAAGCTAATGTATTAAAACTATAGAGAATTTTATACCGCTTATCATCTTCGGAACTCAAAGCCAATTTATTAATTAACTCTGTAAAAATTGTATGTTGTCTAGATCGAAAAACATACATTGAACAAAAGGTTTTAGAATGATTTTCAACAACATCTTTATAATGAATAAAATCCAACTGCTTTTTAATTGCACTTTTTTTAACACCTTTTGCTTTTTTTGTTAAACTGTTTTCCGTTTTAATACAATATGCTTTTGCTCCAGTACCAAAGAAAGCAGTAATGGGTTCACCAGCATATTCATCTTTGAATTTTCCTATAACTGACTTTGTAATAGGCATTTCATGAATATTATTAAATTCATAATTAGATGTGTCAAATTTGTGAATATTTTTTATCATGTCAGAATAAATATTTTTAGTTGTGACTTCTAAAATGAACGAATCGGTATCGGTGTATAAAAGTGAAATATTTTCCTGATAAAGAGGTTTTAAAAAATTATAAAAGAAATCATACATGACAGTTTTAGATATATCTAATATTGAGAAGCCTACATATATTGTAAGTAACTTGAATCTTTTGCATTTGAATAGCTACCAAGTTTTCAGAAAATATTGTTAAGTCCTTGAAATATGGTTTTGCAATTAAATTCTCAGCACCATCTTTTCTTCTATTTTTTTCCCACTCTGTAACAAGTCTTACGTCAATTCTCCTATCAACATTTTCCATAGTCTTGCCATAAATACTATTATTTGCCAACTTGTAAGTATTACGATCAAATTCATTCTTTGAATCATTTCTTAATCTTGAATTCAAGTCTATATATTTGTTTAACCAATCAGATTGAGAAAACTGTAAAACTCTATGAACTTTAGTTAACTTGAGTCCATGTTCCAAACATTGTTTTAATAATTGATAGTGAATAACATATTTTGATTTATCATTTAAATTGGGTATTAATTTTATGCATTTAGAATTCGGCGGTTTAAAGTTTTCTGGACAAAACGGAAAATCGTTATGATAGGAATGTAGACTTGTAGGATATTCTAAATCAACTTCTAAAACATATCCCTTATTAGATTTTTTAGAAATATTCATAATATTTAAATCATTGATTTCTTTATCTGTTAACCAAACAAAATCTCCCGTTGGAATGTGCTGTGACATTGCATAACCATACAAATTTGTTGCATCCTAATAAATTATGTATTTAGTTGGCTTTAAAGGATCAAAATTTAAAAGAAATGGGTTATTAGCTTCAGATTTTCTACAAATGCAAGAGCTCACACCAACGCGAACGCTTTTTTTGAAAAAGTGTATCATATATATCTGTTAACAATTCTAGCTCTAGTCCAGTATATCGCAAATACGCCTCCCAGTATAAACCTGGAAAAGTGTAAAAATGAACTGGATCGAGCTTATATGTGGATAAACAAGTGCTTCTAAAATTTTCAAAAATATCTGCCAAAAGTAAAGTATCAGAGAGTAAGTAAACGTCGGAGTATTGACCAAGAGATTCACATTTAAACAATTGCCAAACCTTTACAGCTCTTTGGTATTCTGCATCACTGATGTGCTCATCCGTTAAAGTATTATAAAATTGGCCTTTTTGAGGTAAAGTTGTTTCTTCTAATTTTAAATAATCATCAATATAATTGTAAGGAAATACACCTTTTTGCCGAATAAGTTTAAATCTTTCTTCATCATTGAAAATTTTTTTTATTTCCTTACATTGTTCATCTTTTAAGCTTTCAGAGAGTTTTGATAAAGAATGGGATAAAAATTGAAAAGAATCAATAAACCTTAATGATATATTTTTTCTTAGCCTTTTGTGTCTTTTTATCAAAATAGTTATCCACATGAATAAGCTTTTCAAATGAAATATATTTTTCCTTGTTTTGTGCGATAACTGTTAGTTGTTCTTTGTTTAAGCATAATTTTTTAAGAAATAGATGAGAATCATAATTACGCAAATTATGCAATATAACTGGAATAAAGTTAGGTATTCTGTAATTTATGTTGCAGAGTGAATGAGCTGGACCTCTATAAAGACCGGTTATATGACAATGATCTGCAACCCTGTCATTTAAAAGAGGTTTATTACAAATATGACAAACTTTTTCATAGTTATGATAAATTTTGTCCAGTTCGTTCAAAGGGATCATTTTTTTAGGAGCCTTTAAATATTTATTGTATATGTTATACACATCTCTTTCTAAAGAATTTATAAATAATGTATGACAATTTTGAAATATTTTTCAAATTTAGAATAATTATCGTCGAAGGAACATTTAATGTAATAGGCAAATGAATGTGGAATATGTTCATATTGTTTTAAGGTGTATGAAGTATTAGGATTTTTATCAACATTGTCATTATTTAAAGGCTTTAAAATGCATTCAAAATCTGCATACACCACGAAAGGAACTTTCATTTGTTTATGATAATTTACAAATTTCAAAATATTATCATATGAATAGTTTCCAAACTTATCTTTTATTAATTCTTTAGAAGGTAGGTTAATTCGTAAATGATCACAATCATAGCTATTGTGTTGTAATAAATTTTCTTCTGTAGGGAAATATTGTAAACAACCATCGCAAATATATTTTTTTCCGTGATGTTTAGAAATTTCTGCAGAAACTAGTTTTGATAAATCTTTAATATAGCAATAATGAAAAGTTTTTTCATCATCATCACTTATTAACAATAAATTGACATGTTGATTTTTTTTATTCGATGAATAATAAAGTGGACCAATTACTTCATACCCCTTTTTAGGATTTATAATTTCTAATCCATATACATTAATAGAAATGTTATCTTTTTCTTCAAAAATCTTAATGTTCTTTAGCAACATTGGAAATTCTATACCAGACATATCCAAAACAGAAGAGTAGTGTGGGTAGGATGAAGTTTCAAAATCTAATCCGCTTGGTTGGTGAAGAGCAGACACAACTGCCCAGGCGAAGCAAAAGTTGTCATCATTCCTAATGTTGATCACAGCTTGACGTCTCTTGAACTCTTGAGGAAGTTCGATAAAAGATGAGGCTCTCAGCGGATTGTGCTTGCTAACATTAATTTCCAAATGAAGTAAATTCATCAAAGCCCATCCTGCAACGTAAAAATTAAAAAATTACTTTTTTTGTTGCTGTTGTAAAATCGAAAATAAATTCTTTACCTGAATCTCTTTCTGCAAATTCGTCAGCTTTCTGGTCAATAATGGTGCAGATTTGCTCTAACAGTTCTTTTTTCTGATATCCCTGGCAAATGACTTGGAACGGCGCATTAAAAGATTTGACATCATAGCTGTCGCTGTTGGGGTTAAAATAGAAACCGAGCAGTTCCATATTTAGCTTAATACATTTATGTTTCTGCAGTTCTTGATCTATTAGATGTGCAATTTTGTATTCCAAATGTTGAAAATATTCTTTCACATTTATGAAGTTTTGGTGTGAGGAAATCCTATAAGATATTATTCGTTCCCTGAATGCTGACTTGATAATTTCAACACCTTCCTCCAAGCCTATTTTGGAATTGTTCTTGTGCACACTAGATCGAAGATGTCCACCCCATAGACTTTGGTTTATATTTTTCTTGCATTCTTTCAATATTTTACAATATTTGTAGAATCTATAAATTAAGAAAAAAATATTTTACAAAATATAACATGAAAAATAAAATGTTCTTACCTTTAACAAGCTTTGGTTTTTTCAACCAACTGTTGAGTTTTGTGGAATGTCCGTTAACATGTTTTTTAATATGTCGCAATAAATTATCCTTTCTAGTGAAGACTTTATTACATGTTACACACTTATGCATTTCTGAAGTTTTCTGGATAATAATAATAATAAAATTAATATTGTGCAATTCTATTTAGTTATAGTCAAATTTTGAAAAAAGCAATTGCATTTTTGAAGTTCTTTGTATAATAATTAAATTAATATTGTGCATTTTTATTTAGTTATAGTCAAATTTTGAAAAAAGCAATAGAAATTAATTGACTTTATGAATCCATTTCTTCAAATGAGTCAACTAATTTGTCAAAGGCCTGTTTAACATAATTCACCGTACTTTCGTCTCCCTTTTTAATTGTGATCAAATTAGTTAAATTTTGAATAGCGAAACCCAGACACTTAAGGTTTGCTATTTGTTTTTTATTTTTTTTATTAATTTTAAATTTTTTTTAATGATAAATGATGGTTTCGAAATTGAATTTTGTTCAACTGGTGAATTATTAGGAGAAATATCCGAAGTTAAATTTGCTTCAATTTGTTTTTCTTGCGAATCAGAATTTACAATAGCATATGGTGAATTAATAGAAGATATAGCCGAACTTAAATTTTGATCAATTTGTTTTTCTTGCGAATCAGAATTTACAATATCATATGGTGAATTAATAGGACAGACAGCCAAACTTAAATTTTGATCAATTTGTTCTTCTTCCGAATCAGAATTTTCACTAAACAAAAAAGGAGAGCAAATTGGTCTCGGAGAATTAATTGGCGATTTTAATGTTAAATAATTTGGATTAGATTTTTGAAAACAAACAATATCCTCATAGCTAGAATTTTCGAATTGATTTTCGTCAATGTCATTCAGTTCTTCAAGAGTTTGTTTAGTTTTTGTTGTAATTAAGTCCGTTTTGTTGTCAATAATGTCATTAAGATCGTCAAGAGTTTGTTGTTGAGTAGCTGTAAATAAATATTTTTCGTTGTTGTGTTTGTTGGCATTATTCTGAACTTGGCTATTGTAAATAATTTCATTCAAGTCCTGAATAGTTTGTTGTTGACTAGTTGTAAATACGTCTGTTTCATTGTTTTGTTGGTTTGCAAAATTTTGCATTTGAGTACATGTGTATAAGTCAAAGTCATTGTCAATTATTTTGCTACTCGATGCCAAAAAATTGTCCATTATGAAAAAAATCGTAATAACAAATAAAAATGCCACAAATGTACATAAAAATGTCACCAATATATATAAGAATTAAATCTTGCCAAATAAAAATTAGAAATAAAAATAAAAATTAAAAAATTACCAAATAGACACAATGTAAACACCAGAAAACTCGCGAGCTCTGCACAGTGTGAATGCAGAAATCAATTGCATTCGTCTCTTCGCGATTTTATATGCAAAAGTTAATCACATGTGTCCTACTTAAAGTTGAACGACAATCTCTAAAAACCACTTTCCCAAGCCGATCAACAACCTTACCCCCCTCCCTCCTCCCTTGGAAACGCTGACCAAATTGAAGAAAATAATGTGGAGAACGCCGCTCAAATTGAAGAAAGAGAAGAAATTTTTATTAACTTGGAAGGCGATTCCATCACTTATAAACATTCATTTTTGGACAAATCATCTAGGCTTGTTAGAAGATCATTCTTGTTTAACATCGACATTAATTATATTGGAGGAGGAATGGAGGAAGATGATCAGGAAATTGACGAAGGAGTGGACATGGATGGACAACTGCTAAATTTAGGAACCGAGGCTGACGTAAAAGTAAGCAAGTTTAGGGCTAGTGAATTATTTAATAATTTTGAAGAAAAAGATGTATGTGTTATACAAAGCTACTCTAAAATTGAAAGTCGAAGACTAGGAACATTTGCTATTTGCCTTCCTTGTAGTGCAATTCACATGAGATATTTACGGAGAGGGGAGTCCGATCATGTGAGCTGCCACTACAAAAGAGCTTATGTTGTTAGTGCTTCTGATTTACATTGTGCTATTTGTAGGATACATCTTTTTCTACTAATTCCTGAACATGCTTGCTTTTACTGCAATAAAAATGAAAAAAAAAGAGATAGAAAATTATGTTGTTAAATATTAATAATAAACATAGTTCGTAAAGGTGATGTGTAGATTATTTCAACAATATTAATTTTAAATATAGGTTATAAACGTAATGGGTAGATAATGTCAAAAATATTAATTTTAAACATAAATTGTAAAGATAATAAGTAGAATACGTCAACAATATTAATTTTAAAAAATGTCAACTGTTACTATAAGCGGTTATATATTTTCAGTGCTATATGCAAAATACTTCTTTTTATTCTAACATCTGACACTGTATTTGTAAATGAAATAGCTAATCATATGTAAAAAAAAAGTGTCGATTATGTCAACTGCCATTAGAAGCACTCATATATTAGCATAACATTTTGTTAACGCTTGTTTCTGTATTCAATTGAGTTTTCTCTTACTTGATGCAAATTATATTAATATTATTAGTATAATTAAAAAGTAGTAGATTAGGCTATGCAGGTCCGACAATCAAAACCGTCATTTTTACATGTAAATTCCCATAAGAAAATTTAAGCTTCGATTTGCAAAAGTGGTGCCATTTTAGGGCGTGGCACTTTTTGTGTAAACCCATAACAATTGTTTTATTATGTAATGTGAAAATTAGTATGTATTAAAAAACTTGTTAGATCATTGTTGTCGTTTCAATATAGGAAAAGGAAAAAATGTGTGTCAATTATTATATATATATTTACATTTACTTTTTTTTACAAAATTATTTGTTACCAGAGTTTTCACAAACACAAATTATAAAAAAATTATCCTCTTTTTAAAATTACAACAAAATGATGTCTAATTACATCTTTGGAGATTTGTACCAAATAGTAATATCTAGTGCGACATACAGGACAATTGTTTACCATTATAGAACAACAATTTTCATCATTCCATCTTAAAATACATTTTAAACAAAAAATGTGGGAACATGTATTTGGTCTACATGAATCATAATATTCGATTATTTCAAAACAAATAGCACAAAACACTTTTTTCTCTTCACTCTCAGTTTTGTTCAAATTTTTTAAAACAATCCCATTATTTTCTTCTCGAACTAATGGTATATTTTCTTCTTGAACTCCTGGTATAATTTCTTCGAGGCTAATTGTCTGAAGCGGAATGGATCGATTTCTTTCTCCAACTGATTCACTCATTTTATTTTAATATTATTATTAATAGGTTTATTCAACAGATTTTTTTCTTTTAACAGTCACTCGTACCTTAACATACTAAAATGATCTTGATGCACCTATTTATAAGACTTAAGAATGCAAAATCAAATGTGGGAGAACAAAGAGAAAAAATTAAAAATATGATATGATGTTAAGAATGAGAATAAGAGGAGGAGGAGGAGGCGCTCCCCTATTATAACTACTTTAGTCAAAATTTAAAAATTTGATTAATTTTAATTTTTTTGCAAACATCGAGAAAAACTAGGAAAAGTGTGATACGAATTCAAGATGTCGATCAAATAAAATGTTTAAAAAATCAATGTACATTTTATAATGTAAAGTTATTGCCAAATAAATATAGGTTATCTGTGTGTGGTGCAATTCGTAAAAAGGGATGTACTGGCTAAAGGTCAATTTACAGATTTTTTAAATTTATTTTTATTCATATTCATTTTGTACATATTTTCTCTCTTTTTTTGCTACATTTTTATATTGTGTTTGTCAATCCGAAAGTCACTGTTCTCTTCATAGACATTGTTATTTTTTCTATGGTTCTCTTCAATAGTTAAATTACGAATTCTCAAATAAGAATTTATGACATTACATCTGTTTTATTTACATATCTATATACATATATATATATATATATATATATATATATATATATATATATATATATATATAACATTTTTTTGCCATATAGCCATATAAGAGTGACAAAATTTTGCCAGTTCATCCCTGGTTCACACTTGATTTCTGATAGCATATATATATATATATATATATATATATATATATATATATATATATAACTTCAACTTAATTGGATAAGTAGTTTTAGTTTTTTGGCACTGATATTTTTTTTATCATAAGGGCTCCTCACCAAAACTTTACCAGTTTATTTGTTTATCTTATTTGATTAACGGGCAAAATTTGAGGTAAATTGGCTTAGTAGTTCTTTAGTAATAATTTTTTAATCAATTTGTTAATCCGACATTTTGTTGCGACATTGGATTTTTACCAAAATATTAACATGTCATCCCCATATGACCCTTAATTTTTGGTCAATATTTAAAATCAACCGGACAAGTAATTTTTCTGCTATGTATATGGACAGATAGACCGACAGGCAATTAAATTGACGGAATTGAGAAAACATGTGATCTTGAAGATCCGAAAACATCTGGAAGGTCGATTTTTTCACGATTAGATTATTTTTCTCTTAAGAGAAAAGTAACAGAAAGACCTTTTTTTAGTCGACGGATTTTTTTTTAGTAGTAAGGTTTTTCCTTCGGTAATGTATTCGGATAAAGGCACATTTTATGGTATTTGCGCCAACTTAGTTAGCGGTGAAGCTTGGGTTATGCAGTTATAAAGTTCTTCTGGATATTATCTGTTAATTTGTTTATCATACGCATACAGCATATCCAAAAGGCAAAATTTATTTTTAAGGACTTTTTAATTGACCAGAAAATATCAGCTTCTTGCTTAATAGACACGAATAACTCGAAAATGCATAGCTCAACAGCTTAGTATGAATGGGTATACACCTTAAGCCGATTTTAAGAACCAGGACAGCTTATCAGGTAGCTGCACCAGGGCGACCATCCAGGGGTCCAAGGGATGGAGATCTAGTTCATATAAGTGCCGATTTTGTAAGAAGAAGGCTCTTAAACTTAATTTAATTTCCCACCAAACAGCTGTTGGATCGGTATTATCTACAAATCAGAGGTAAGAGAGAACCCTCGTTCGGCGAAGATCACATAAACTGGATAGGTTGAATGGTCCAGAATTGTATTTTTTGTCCAGGTTTGCTCAGTACTTTAATGATTAATGTATAAGGGTATTCAGATCTGAAAGAGAACGATATGCTCAGATCTTACACTATGTCCTGTGTGTACAGCCCATTTTATTGAACCTTTAAATCAGGATAACGCGTGCCCTCTTTCTTTTACAGATTTTCGAGATGATTTCTTCCAGAATTACATAAAACATATATGGTATAATATGGGAAAAAGTTCTTTTATAATAATTACTTTAACTTAGCTTTGTAATCTTAAATCTATCTATAATATGTAGCTCTTAAAGTTAACTTTTTTCTGTGTTGCCTTAATATTGAAAATTGTCGCCCTCCAAATTTGCTGCCTCGGGCAAATACTTAGCTTGCCCTCTCCCTAGAGCGAACCCTCTCGGTAAGCACATTTAATGAAATAATAATATTCAGGGTATCCCACTGAATAACATATAGGTAGTGAAATCTTTTCCACTTGATAACAATTTTTTGATATTTTTAGAAGAAAAATCCTACAACTTTTGTATTTAATTTTTTTGTATCTCCTGTAGTTAAAGCGTAGCTAAGTGTTAACATATAAGTTATCTACTTATCTGAATAATTTGTGTAATTAATAAAAACTTTATTATGACAGGATTGCGGTATTTAGGTGTTTTGTTGAGACTTCATCTAAGTATATATTTTACCGCACTTAGCAATATTTAAAATATAACCTTGAAAGTGAGTTTAAAACAAAAGCGGATGCAAACGGACTAGTTTTAGTCGAGTCTGATAATAAGATTTGTATTCAATCTATGGTTTAGTTGAACAAAACTATAGCAAGAGAGTTTCTTCTTTCTACGTACTTTTTAAACTTTTGTCAGGTAAATACACAACGGGAAAAATTATCACATTGTACTCAGGCAAGCTTTGTTATTCCCGAGAAGCTACAAAATAGTCACATAATATGTGGGTGGACTAAAGCTCTAGCAAATATCTTCCATATTCCGAACGAATATAGTTTTTATAAGTCAGGCTAAAAAGCACTCGCGTTGGGAGGCGAAAAAAAACTTAAACGAGTCCTTAATCTTTGCTAGGGAAAACAAGAATACCAGAATACTCAAATTGCATAATCTAGTCTTGAAACGTTTCGAAACTATTTAAGAAAAACCATCTTCAGAGAGGCTTGTTCTCGGGGCTGTAGGGTAGCCCCGTAACGAAGCAATGTTTTGTTTGTTTGTTTGTTGTTTTCGTGACATTTTGGTTTTCTTCTTATAAATATTGACTTTTAACCTCCGGATCCCTTGTATAGGTGTCAGGAAATTTCGTTGCAATATTTGGAGGGGTTATTCTATTTATGAAAATAGTCAAAAAATTCTTATGACCATGCTTCTGGAAACGCTTTGTGTTCAAGATACAAGGTGTTAACATTTTTTTAACGACCCCCGAATATTTTTGGTGATAATTACTTTTAAATTTGGCACACGATAACCATTACTCGTGTTTATACAACGGCTATAATACTAGGGTTACCCACCGTACTCTTTTAAAAGTACAAGTACTCTTTTTGGACTAAAAATTTTAAGTACTCTTACTTTTTGGGTTTTTACTCAAATGTCCTCTTTTTTAGTTAAAAGAAATATAATTATTAATATAAGTAAAATTCAAGACCACGAAGAGTGAACCAAATAAATATTTTACTCAAAATCATTGCTCACGATGCACTGAAATAATGGACTCAATCATATTTTCTGTACCAACACGTTAATAATAAATATTTGGAGAAATATTTACCCGTTAGTTTTATTTATTAGAATTAAAGTCGCTTTTTAAAGCTTAGGGAGAAGAGATCAAACCTGATCCTATGAAATGGCGAATGCACTATAAAATTATCTACTTTCAGACATATCATACAATTTAATATATTTCTTGTATTCTTTTCTGTGAGGCCTAGGATGATAACCCTATACAATACACTTTAGAAAAGTAAAAGGGTGTAAAGTTTTTGGGGCCTTGGTCCCTTTGACCGCCTAAAAAAATTCTGTAGGAACACTCAGTTAGTTTGGGACCTTTATCGCGTCTCCTGCTTTATTTTACAAATTTTATGCTCCTAGGACTTTTTTTATAACTTGCACCGTTTTGAAATAGTTTTGAAAAATGTGTTTAAGAACATGAGCAGTTTTAATGGTTCAGTATCAGTTTTTATTATCTAAATTACAAGCTAGAAAACAAAAAGTCCGTGTTTTTAAAAAAGTCTAAGAAACATAAAATTTGTAAAATAGAGTCCCATAGAGGTCTCAAATAAGTTTTGTATCGTTGCAGAATTTTTTTGGGACTATCAAAAAAAGTTACACCTACGTAATTTTCTGAAATGTTTTGTGGATATTGTATATACGTTAATTACAGCTTATCGTGTGCCAAATGTATGAGGCACATGATTGGCATGTAATTGAGAATATTATGTGCCCCATTGGACAAATATCTGAAGATGTCCAAGAATAATGGAAAATCTTGATGTGTCTAACTGTTAGCTAAGAAAACATCATAATATAAAGTTTGTTGATTTTGATTGAACTAAACCAAATTTCAAGGTAGTTCTTCAGCACGATGTTTACCTTTCCACCGATTGCTTAATTACTTGGGCTAAAATTCAGTTAGTATGGCTGGGTAGTAGTTAAAATAGGAGAGCGCCTCCTCCTCCTCCTCTTCCTCTCTCTCATGTCCCTCATTCTTATCTTCCTTCCCTTTTATTCTCATTCGCATCATATTTTTAATTTTTTCTCTTTGTCCTCCCACATTTGATTTTGCATTCTTAGGTCTTATAAATAGGTGCATCAAGATCATTTTAGTATGCTGAGGCACATTTACTAAGCTGTGCTCGAGTTGCGTAAAAAGTAATTTTTGAATTTTTCCACCAATTGAAACAAAAAAAAATGTGTCAAGTAATAAGTGAATTATGTGTAATCGCGAAAAATTAGCTACATCTATCAGACAGTTAAAAGTTAAATATCTTAATTTCTTTGAAGTGATTTCGAAAGATGAATACACCAAGCTGTTTTATCCACTGACACGAGATTATTTGGAAGCAATTGACTGTTGTGATGATTATTTAGAAGGAATTATAAGCCTTACTACGTTTTTCAATACATTTGGGAAATCATACTTTGTAGGAGAATTAAGCCACCTAATAGAATTTATAGGAGAAGATTGCCAATTTATACCTGCTATTATTGCAACCCAAAAGAGGTTTCAATTATATGAAGATAAAAAACAGGTATTATCAAGAAAAGTTAATCCTATTCGCAAGAGACGTCCCCCCACATATTTAAGATATTATGTTAAATAAATTAAATGGCTGAGTTGCTGATTGCAGTTAAATTATTAGAGGACAAATTTAGTAATCTTTCAAAAACCTATTTCTCATATTCTATGGCAAGTGGTCCGGAGTGGATAGGCTTTTATTGTAATCAATCTGCGGAATTCGTAAAGGCTGTCCTCTGTTGCAACAAATACTGTGAAACATTAAATTTTTTTCAACTTATTCAAGATCTAAAAGATATTGGCTTTGGTTACTATTTAAAAGACTTGAAGCAATTTATTGACGAGGATACTATTCTTCAAGAAATTGAAAAGGAAGAATAAATTTAATAATATTCACAATGGAGCAAGTGGTTACTGAAATGTATGAAGAGTTTATTATATCTGCTGCATACTTCCAATATTTATCAATTGTAGGCGAAGAAGACGCAGAAGCACAAGATTTGTCAGCATATGTTAATAATATAGATCGAATGGAACAATGTAAATTAGCCGCTAAATTTTGTAATGATTATTTAAAATATAAAAATGAGTATGAACTTTTAAATGAATTTAGAAAATTAGATTTAAGGTATCATGTTAATTGTATTCAATCATGGTTAGTTAATGCAAAATAAAAATGTAATTATTTTTTTTTATTTTTATTCATTCATAAAACAATTGTCATATAAAAATAACACATTTGTCAAAGCACACATACAAGGTGATTTTGAATGATTTTGGTTCCATTAGCTTTAGCGCTGGTTGTTCATCTATTTCACAGGCTTTTTAGAATATTTCTCTATAAAATCCTTTTTTCGGTTCCTTTTACAAAAGCAAAATCAGCTTTCTTCGTAAGTGTTTCAATTATTTTTGGGAAATGATGTAATGGAGTAAATCCATTATTCCAATGTATACAATGATGATTTTTCATTAGCCATACCGCCTGCTTGTGACAATCACGTGAAAGAAACTCCATTGGAAAAGGCTTTTTAACAATGTAATGAGTCATTTCATAACCATCAAAAGCTGCAAGCTCTTTCGGTATAAATTTATTTTTTTCATCCTTGAATCCTTGAATATCCATACCCAATCTCATATTTTCAAAGCAGCAAATTTTTAATGAGTATTTTTTTTCTTGGATAATTTGCAATTTCTTCATTCATTAATTTTAAAAATAAATTTTTCAATTTGTTGTAGTTTTGATGTCATGACTAAAACTAAAAGCTTTTGAAAATGCCTTTAAATTAAATCGAAATATGAAAATAGTGGGGATAAAGTTTATAATTGTTTCACTTTAGTAAGAGGGTTGTAGCTAAATAATTTGTCATGTAAAATAAGAGAATAAGCAGAAGTATCTTTTTTAATTGCATTGTGTGTCTCAAATTCAATTCTCATTACTACGGATTCCGTTTGAATTGTTTCTTTTTGATGGGAGCAATCAATATATGTAATAGGACTAATGTTTTTGAATTGTTCAGGATTAAAAATGGATTCATTTGAACACCATAGTAAGACTGTCTAAAGTTGGCAAACATTTCGTATAAAGCAGAAAATTGGTTTTCTTCGAAATTTAAGTACAAATCGTGATAAGGATATCTTTCAGAATTTAAAAATACTCTAATATTTGACAAGGTAATATTGTCAAATTTACTCATATCTTTAACAATTTTCCCTTTTCTGTTTTCTTGAAAGCCAATCACAACATGACGAGGAGCTTCTAGTTTACTAGTTGTTTTTACCGGCCATGTGTGACGGGTTGTTTCGGTTAGAGAAGAATATTAAACAAGTTCCCAACTCCTGAATCCTATCAATATATCTTTATTTGATTCTAATATTTTTGATAGAGCAAGTTGTTGTGGCATATCAACTAGAATGTGAGGAACTTTCCAATAAATTTTATCGAAAGTAACCAATGGAGTGTCAGGAGCAGTAACAAGGTGTGCCGGATCTTCTTTGAAAATAACACCATCTAAATCATCAGTTGATCTAATAAGAACCAATTCCTGTTTCATATTCATAATAATTTTTCTGTAATCTTCAAAAAATCCTAAAAGCATTTTTAGTGGTATGGATACGGAGAATTTTCCATCATTATCAACTAAAATTGTATCACCTTCTTTCCGATGTGGAAACCAACCTGCATTTTCCAGTTTTAAACTTTCGTTGGTATTGTGAGAAAGGTAGCTTTTTAAGGTTGATGCTAATCCAACATTTCTTATTGAATCTATAGTAATTCCGTTTAGTTCATAGCGGATTTCTCTGAACAAAAAGGCTATACCATTGTTAATAAATAGCAATTCTTTCTTATATTTACCTTCTGTATTAGTTAATTTTCCTTCGATATAAAGTAAACTATCTGATGGTAGAGTGTAAGCATCGAGTTCTTGAATTGGGATCCTTATTTCATCATTGTAATCGAATTTTGAAGAAATATATGGTTGATATGTGTGAAGCTCAGAACTGACGATGGAATTGTCTACATAAAGCTTTTCGTTTACGTTTAATATGTTCATTATTTTAAAACAGTGAAACCCAAGGATGTGAGAAATTTACGATTATCTCGTCTTAACTTGTTGGTGTTGGATTTGATACTGAACTGTTGTTTAGGCTTTTTCTTTTTATAAGTTTTACTTTGTTGATAGTGGTAGGGGCAAGTCTCATCCCAAGGGCTCTATTATATCTAACAACCATTTTATATTTCACTTGTTTGTAAATGTAACCTTACTGTTATAGTTTCTCCTCTAAAACTGATAAGTTCTACGTCTTGATCAACTATTTTAACTGTTATATTGTTTATTGCTTTGACGCTAACTGGAAAACACAAAATGGGCAAAGGAGATTCCACTATTTTATAGCCTGGAGCTACAGTTGGATAAAACTGGTGAATAATATGAACAGGTTTACCATTACTGTAAGAACCGACACAAATATTACAATCAATACAAATAGCATTCACCTTAGTTATTTTTGCAACATTATCTGATTCTTCCTCTTTCATAGCTTTTAGTAACCTGCTATTAAAACCCAACATTTTTCCTATCGAATCTTCCTTGGTAAAATCAATTTTTCTACTACACATTAAAAAAGTTTTTAGAGTATTAACATTTGCTTTTAAAAGAAAAAAAAATTTTTTCTATTCGGAAAATCTTCTATACTTTCTCTTATGTATGTTTCTATATCTGTAATGTCATAAGTTCCGTCGGGAATAACAAACTTTTTACTTTATTATATCTGGGGATATAAAATTTTCCAGGTAATATTGTTTTTCTTCTAAATATATGGGCGGATTAAAATCAGCAGACAAAACAGAACTGTTTCCTGATATGGCAATTGTGGTGGACATTGCAGTTTATTTATGAAAATGAGATATTACAACAAATAATGAGTTTATATATTTTTTTGCAAAAATTTTAGGATAGTTGACCACAGTTATATGAATTAAATTTTTGTTTATTTTCATAGTATAAAATACATCCACTTTGCCATTCGAATTAAAATATTTGAGAAGTTCAAAAGGTGGTTTTAAATTTCCATAACTATCAAAATATATTACATTTTTGTTATTTTTAATATAAGCAGTCCAATGAGATCCTTTATTTTGTTTTTTATCCAAATTTACAATACCACATTCTTTCAGATTAATTTTTTTGGAAGTTCATCGAGCATAAAAACACCTCTAAAGCCAGTTATTTTTAACAGCTTTACATATTTAATAATATCATTGTTCGTAAGTGCTCTTTTTTGGAAAACTTATTTTGAGTTTTTTTTTTTGTCTGATTGCTTTCATTTTGACGGATCCTCCTTTATAAGGTCTAATAAATAGTCCCTTTCCTTTATATGGTCTAATATATAATCCTTTACCTTCTTTAGAAGCATTTTCCATTGCAATATTATGTCTATGTATTTCTTCTAGTTGCTGTTTAGCTGCTTTAGCATCATTTACTGCCTTAGCAATTCCTGCCGCGCTTCCACCTAGTGCACCCAGGGCGCCAAGAATGGGAAACAAAAGAGGTAGGAATCCTCCGATTTTTTTGGGCGTTCGAATGATACGTTTTTTTCTCAATTTAAGTTTACCCCCTTTTGTATTTTTTAATCCCAAACCGAACTTTCTTTTACCCTTCATTATTCCCGCAACACTTAAAGCTGCAATTTTTTCACCAATAGAAGAATCTTTAGCTTTTACCCTATCCCAGGCTTTTTTTTCTAATATTTTGTCAGATATGTGTCTTTTTGATAAATATTCAGTCTGAGAGTAAGATATATCGTGTTCTTTACAAGCGGAATCCAATGGATTTATACCAACGTCACCTCTAGTTAATCTTTTTTCCAAGTTGGTGCCGGGACCACAATAATTATATCCTGGTATATGAACTTCGAAAGGTAGTTTACTAATTAATTTATTTACTAAACCAGAGCCTTTTCTATTACGTGTTTTAATAGTTTTTTTCAACTTATGACGACCCACAGTCATTTAAGTTCTTTTTATACTAAAAACACATTGACATTTTTCTGGTATAAAAACATTTACAGCTAAAAATATTTACTAGTGTGATTAAGAATGAGGATTGAAAAACAAAAATTCTCTTTACCAGTAAATAATCATGATGAAAAAATTTTAAGTAAACAGTTGAGAAAGCAGGGTGACTTATTTTGCGGTGGTTCAAAAGAGGGCTTATAGTTGGTTGCAGTGGTAGCGGTAAAACCAACGTTATGCTTACACTGCTCGAGCATCCTAATGGAATTATTGAAAATGTCTATGTTTATTCAAAGTCATTAGATCAACCAAAATATGAATATTTAAGAAAGTTGTTAAAGCCTATGAAAGAAATTGGATACTTTGAATATGATAGCGATGAGAAAATTATTTCACCTCATGAGATAAAGCCAAATTCCGTTATCATTTTTGATGATATTCCTTGTCATAATCAATTCTATTATTAGGGACTATTTCACGCATGGAAGGCATAGAAACACCGATTGTTTTTTTATTTTTCAAGGATATTCCTCAATCCTTAAACGTCTAATTCGAGAAAAATTCCAACTTATTAATTTTATTTAAACAGGACTGTTTGAGTTTAAAACATATATATAATGACCACTGTATATTGGATATGACATTTGATCAGTTTAAAAATATTTGTGCTAACTGTTGGATGGATCCATATGGTTTCTTGTAATTGACAAAGATTGTGAAGTAAATCACGGCAGATACAGAAGTAAATTCGATTCCTTTATATATTTATAAAAGTGAAAAATTTGCAGTTTTATTTCATTTAAAATTTGTACAGCATGGATAAACGTTTAGCTAGAGAATTAATAAAATCGAGACAAGCCGTGAAGCAGAAATATCAAAGCTTGAAATTAGCTACTTCTACCGCTCAGTCCGAATTAGAACAAACTTATAAACCAATAACACAACCTCTTAAACAGCTAATTTCAAATATTGGTAAATCCGAACCATTCGATTTAAAAGAAGAAAGAGTTTCAAAGTATGAAGATTTCAAAACACCTACAAAGCTTTATAAAACATCAACTCCGACGAAAAACTATTCAGAAAAACAGAAAACTCCGTCACCCCCACAGAACTACCAACATTTTTAGATGACAGTAGTATCACTTCTTCCTCTCCTATAGTACAACCATTGACATCAACTGTTATAGCAGAAACTTCAGATCCTTCTAGTGACACAACAACAAATTTAAACTTGTCAGACATATTGGAACAAACTAGAAAAACAATTCAAACCTATGTTGGTACACCATCATATAAAGATTACTTAGCAGATTTTCATGAATTACCCAGATCATATATTGATGGGGGTGTGAAAGATACACAACATAAATTTGACCATTATTATGGAATAGTTCATGACCTCGAAACGGATAAGTTTTCTTTTGGTTTAACACAGATACCGGTAGAAATTATTGGAAAAGACATTAAAGTGGGAGGAATAACGTACACAGGCACGCCAGGTTTATACGAATTATAATAATAATAATAATAATAAAAATTGTGAAAAATACTACAAAATATCCTCAAAATATATTAAAATTCACAAATAAAAAAAAGAAACCGAAAGGTTATAAGAAGGAAGATTTAGATAATTACATGAACATTCTAGCTAAAACAAATGTATATCGTAGGAATTTTGATTCAAATGAACAAGTTCAAGGAAATACATCACACAAATATGTTACAATAATAGGACCATATTTACAAAGAAAGTGGATTACAAAGACAAAAACCTTGCAAAGATTAGTTACAGCATTTAACAAACCAAAACCTCCGTTTAGAACAACTAGAGCCAAATCTACAGGAAAGGGATTAATTTTGAAAACAAACAGATCAAATACAGACTATGTATATTGGAATAATGTTAACGAAATTGTTGATAGGCTACGTTTATTAATTTCATCAAGTGATGCGGGAAATAATGCTCATAGTAACGAGATTATCTCTATTATTGAAGAATTAAGAGAAGATAAAGTAATACTATAAATAACAGCTATCAAATATAATCATATTTATTGTTTAATGAAAGCTCAACATGACAGTTGATAAATTTGGACGCCATATTTCAAAACAAAATCAAGAGAGAATAAGTGACATTAATAATTTAAAAAGGAGATTAGGTGAAAATGAAACAAATAATGAAATCTTTGCTAAAAAGCTTAAGGTTTTTGATGAAAATTTTTTAAAGTATGAAAACCAAGATTAAAGGATGTTATACCTCAATTGAAAACGTTAATAAACAGTTGCTAACGCTAAATCAAATAAGTAAAGATTTGCAATTTTTAAATGAACATGTTAAAAAGGAAGACAAAAATTAAGTAATGATATCAACAAAATTAATAAAATAATGGAAACAAATATAAGAGAAGTAATAATTGAAAAACACAAGGAAAAAATTAAACAATTAAGAACTTTTATAAAAAGGTTAGATGATGAAAAAAAGAAATCAAAATAGCATTCTTAACAGTAGAACAATTGACCAACTCACTTTGGAAGAAAATCAACAATATATTTCCTTGGAAAATATAATGTCCAGTGTAATTAAGAAATTAGAACAAGAATTAAATAAAACAGAGGAGGAATTAAAAAATAGTGATAGTAGATCAACTACTTTCTTAACTGGAGAGATAAAAAAATCCTTTAATGCGTTAGAAAAGGAGATTACTAAAATTAGTAAAATTTTAAATGAAAAAAGTTATACAATACAAATTGATAAATTGAATGAATGGGAAAAAACATATAAAAGTTATATTTCGAATTATTACAAAACATAGAAAGTGAACTTCCTTAAAATTGAATAAACAAGTTTGTTGTCATGACAACCGTTAAACAACAAGTCGTTAATGAATTACATAAACCTGCTAGAAAAAACTACAAACGCAGAAGGGTGGTAGTGAAAGGGTTAAATGATCTTTTCAAGCTGATTTGGTTGAAATGTTACCCTATGCCAAATTTAATAAGGGATTTAAATATATCTTGATTACCATAAATGTATTTTCTAAGTATGTTTGGGCCGAACCGTTAAAATCTAAATCTGGAAAAGACGTAACAGCGGCAATGAAAAAAATATTAATCAGTGCAAAAACTCCACCAAAAAACTTGCAAACGGATAGAGGGAGAGAGTTTTTCAATGTAAATTTTCAAAATTTGATGCAACAATTTCGAATTAACCATTATAGCACGTTTTCCAATTTGAAAGCGAGTATAGTAGAAAGAGTGAACAGGACTTTAAAGAATAATATGTGGAAAATATTTAGCATTCAAGGAAATTACAAATGGTTTAATATATTAGCGGATATTGTAAAAGATTATAACAATACAAAACATTCTTCAATAGGAATGAAGCCAAAACAAGTAAATAAAACAAATGAAAATAGAATCTTGAAATCTGCATTTACTCATGCTAAAACGTTAGATATAAAATCTCCAAAGTTTAAAGTGGGTGATCACGTACGAATAAGCAAGCATCGAGAGGCATTTTCAAAAGGTTACACACCAAATTGGTCAAATGAGATATTCCACATTAAAGAAGTTAAGATGACAAACCCTTGGACATATTTAATTCAAGACGAAGATAATCAGGACATTCTGGGTGGTTTTTATGAGCAAGAATTACTAAAAGTAAAGCATACCGATGTGTATCTTATTGAGAAGATTTTGAGAAGGAAAGGAAACAAAGTTTATGTGAAATGGTTAGGACTTGATAAAAAATATAATACATGGATTGATAAAAAAAATATTGTTTAATTAAATTGAAATTAAATTTTAGTTAAATTTGTTTTATTTCTGTTCCTCACTTTATGCTTTAGCTGATACAAATTACAAAGTCTTAATGTGCTAATTAATTTCAAATAAAATTCACATTTACTAAACTAAAATTTTATTAAGTAAAACATCAAATACAATTTTTATTAAAACGTGTCAAATATATTTTATTTCTATGTTCCTCAGATAATATCGAATCTAGAATAAGTTTACAATCATTTATTCTTTTTTCAAAACGGAGTCTATCTAAGTACCACATCTGAAAGTTACTCCTACGGGCTTGTCTGTAAGCAAAGCTCCACTTCACTAACACATGCACCTTATTGTTCTCTTCCAGAAAAGATATTGTTTTCTTCGTAATATTTTCTTTTTGATCCATTTTCATTGTTTTCTTCGTAATATTTTCGTTTTGTTCCATTTTGCTTCAATTTGTTTTCCATTTGTTCAGGATATAAAGCAAGTAATTCCATCATAGTTGAAACATTTTCACTGTTAGGATTTTCTGTTGGACTTATTATATTATAAACATGCGTACACAAGTCGCCACAATCAGATGAAATATTATTTTGAAATATTTTGAAATATGTATTGAATTCTTGCCTTTTAAGTATAGATAATCTATAATCAATAATTTCCTTTAATCGCCACAAATTGTCCAAAGACTCTTGTCCTAAGTATATGAAGTGTGGGCCTTTTGTAATTTGTAGAACAGGGGTATCATTTATTTTCTGAACCTGCAGATGAATGTTGTTTATATTCACACTGGTTTGATCAACTTGAGGAAAGTAGAAATTGTTTACAATAATTCCTTGATGAACACAAATGTCTTTCCAATTTTCTTCGGTTAGTGCGATTGAAAATCCAGTTTTTCCACCAATTACAATTTTTGGAGAAAATCATTTAAACTAATGCCAACAAGAACAAATTTTGACAAAGAATTATTTAAAAAATAAATTTTTGAATTAAGAAGCGTTTCAAAGGTTTATGAACCACGGCGTTGTTCATAATGACTAAACGAGACTGAAACATATTGTGTTATTCTTGTACTTAAATATTCTCATCCCCACTTTCTTTAAAGTTTCGATTAAAATGGATTAATGAAAAAATAGATTTCCAGTTTGAAATTTGTAATAAAGATAAATAATTAAAATGGTAATGTATAAAAATAATGCAAAGTTTAATGTAACACTAATGATGGAAAAGTAATAATTTTTGAATCCGTCATAATAATTGGTACAGTTGGGGGTTAAAATTTGTAACTGATTATTTTTAAACTCTAACCTTTCTATCCAATTTGTATCAAAAATAGATCGATTTGGATAATGATACAAAATTTTAAAAAATTTACTTGCATTTTCATTTCCATTTATTCGTTCCATCCAACTAATTGTACTATTGTTAATTAATCCAATTTTCATAAATTTACAATATTTACTTAGAGTGACGTCTGTCTTATTAGAAAAACATATTTCACACTGTGTTACGCCAGGGGGATGATGAACATAAAAAACATTTTGGAAAATAAAATAAAGAAGAATAAATTGAGATCTACTGATAGTCATTAAAACAAATTAATAATTATATTCCAAATTTATTAACATTAAGCAGATACTTTCACCACGAAAGCAAAAGCAGTTGTAAAAAAATAACAATAAAATACTTAATTTAAATATATGTAAAAGTTCATAAATAAGGATATTAATAATACTATATAAAATGTGTAGCTTGAAGACTTATTTTGAATGGTTACAATTATTCGATTCCTATTTTTCCATAAACAGTTATTTAAATCACAATTCCTAGCAAATTTCTTATGCTCCACAATAGGATCATCATAACTTAACCAATCAAAAATTTCAATACCACAATAAAAACATTTACAAATATCATTGATTGAAGTATAGTAAAAGCCAGCTCCAGCTAACACTTCTGGTCTCAATTTTCCTTTCCATTTTTTAAAAGTGGAAAGTCGTTTTTCATATGTTTTAAAATAACTGTTATCAATTTCTTTGTCAAAAGTTTCTATGCACATTTTGTGAAAGACTTATGAAGACTAACTTTGGTTTCAAAAACAACAAATTTAAATACCTTATAATATCTACATAAATATATCTAAATCTTCATGTTCTGCATTCCATTGATACAAAGCAATATCTTGGTGTCCCCAAGCTAATGTATTAAAACTATAGGGAATTTTATACCGCTTATCATCTTCGGAACTCAAAGCCAATTTATTAATTAACTCTGTAAAAATTGTATGTTGTCTAGATCGAAAAACATACATTGAACAAAAGGTTTTAGAATGATTTTCAACAACATCTTTATAATGAATAAAATCCAACTGCTTTTTAATTGCACTTTTTTTAACACCTTTTGCTTTTTTTGTTAAACTGTTTTCCGTTTTAATACAATATGCTTTTGCTCCAGTACCAAAGAAAGCAGTAATGGGTTCACCAGCATATTCATCTTTGAATTTTCCTATAACTGACTTTGTAATAGGCATTTCATGAATATTATTAAATTCATAATTAGATGTGTCAAATTTGTGAATATTTTTTATCATGTCAGAATAAATATTTGGAGTTGTGACTTCTAAAATGAACGAATCGGTATCGGTGTATAAAAGTGAAATATTTTCCTGATAAAGAGGTTTTAAAAAATTATAAAAGAAATCATACATGACAGTTTTAGATATATCTAATATTGAGAAGCCTACATATATTGGTTTATTGTAAGTAACTTGAATCTTTTGCATTTGAATAGCTACCAAGTTTTCAGAAAATATTGTTAAGTCCTTGAAATATGGTTTTGCAATTAAATTCTCAGCACCATCTTTTCTTCTATTTTTTTCCCACTCTGTAACAAGTCTTACGTCAATTCTCCTATCAACATTTTCCATAGTCTTGCCATAAATACTATTATTTGCCAACTTGTAAGTATTACGATCAAATTCATTCTTTGAATCATTTCTTAATCTTGAATTCAAGTCTATATATTTTTTCAACCAATCAGATTGAGAAAACTGTAAAACTCTATGAACTTTAGTTAACTTGAGTCCATGTTCCAAACATTGTTTTAATAATTGATAGTGAATAACATATTTTGATTTATCATTTAAATTGGGTATTAATTTTATGCATTTAGAATTTGGCGGTTTAAAGTTTTCTGGACAAAACGGAAAATCGTTATGATAGGAATGTAGACTTGTAGGATATTCTAAATCAACTTCTAAAACATATCCCTTATTAGATTTTTTAGAAATATTCATAATATTTAAATCATTGATTTCTTTATCTGTTAACCAAACAAAATCTCCCGTTGGAATGTGCTGTGACATTGCATAACCATACAAATTTGTTGCATCATAATAAATTATGTATTTAGTTGGCTTTAAAGGATCAAAATTTAAAAGAAATGGGTTATTAGCTTCAGATTTTCTACAAATGCAAGAGCTCACACCACCGCGAACGCTTTTTTTGAAAAAGTGTATCATATCTGGATCAGTTAACAATTCTAACTCTATTCCAGTATAACGCAAACACGCCTCCCAGGATAAACCTGGAAAAGTGTAAAAATGAGCTGGATCGAGCTTATATGTGGATAAACAAGTGCTTCTAAAATTTTCAAAAATATCTGCCAAAAGTAAAGTATCAGAGAGTAAGTAAACGTCGGAGTATTGACCAAGAGATTCACATTTAAACAATTGCCAAACCTTTACAGCTCTTTGGTATTCTGCATCACTGATGTGCTCATCCGTTAAAGTATTATAAAATTGGTCTTTCTGAGGTAAAGTTGTTTCTTCTAATTTTAAATAATCATCAATATAACTGTAAGGAAATACACCTTTTTGCCGAATAAGTTTAAATCTTTCTTCATCATTGAAAATTTTTTTTATTTCCTTACATTGTTCATCTTTTAAGCTTTCAGAGAGTTTTGATAAAGAATGGGATAGAAATTGAAAAGAATCAATAAACCTTAATGATATATTTTTTTCTTAGCCTTTTGTGTCTTTTTATCAAAATAGTTATCCACATGAATAAGCTTTTCAAATGAAATATATTTTTCCTTGTTTTGTGCGATAACTGTTAGTTGTTCTTTGTTTAAGCATAATTTTTTAAGAAATAGATGAGAATCATAATTACGCAAATTATGCAATATAACTGGAATAAAGTTAGGTATTCTGTAATTTATGTTGCAGAGTGAATGAGCTGGACCTCTATAAAGACCGGTTATATGACAATGATCTGCAACCCTGTCATTTAAAAGAGGTTTATTACAAATATGACAAACTTTTTCATAGTTATGATAAATTTTGTCCAGTTCGTTCAAAGGGATCATTTTTTTAGGAGCCTTTAAATATTTATTGTATATGTTATACACATCTCTTTCTAAAGAATTTATAAATAATGTATCACAATTTTGACCTCTATATTTTTCAAATTTAGAATAATTATCGTCGAAGGAACATTTAATGTAATAGGCAAATGAATGTGGAATATGTTCATATTGTTTTAAGGTGTATGAAGTATTAGGATTTTTATCAACATTGTCATTATTTAAAGGCTTTAAAATGCATTCAAAATCTGCATACACCACGAAAGGAACTTTCATTTGTTTATGATAATTTACAAATTTCAAAATATTATCATATGAATAGTTTCCAAACTTATCTTTTATTAATTCTTTAGAAGGTAGGTTAATTCGTAAATGATCACAATCATAGCTATTGTGTTGTAATAAATTTTCTTCTGTAGGGAAATATTGTAAACAACCATCGCAAATATATTTTTTCCGTGATGTTTAGAAATTTGTGCAGAAACTAGTTTTGATAAATCTTTAATATAGCAATAATGAAAAGTTTTTTCATCATCATCACTTATTAACAATAAATTGACATGTTGATTTTTTTTATTCGATGAATAATAAAGTGGACCAATTACTTCATACCCCTTTTTAGGATTTATAATTTCTAATCCATATACATTAATAGAAATGTTATTTTTTTCTTCAAAAATCTTAATGTTCTTTAGCAACATTGGAAATTCTATACCTGACATATCCAAAACAGAAGAGTAGTGTGGGTAGGATGAAGTTTCAAAATCTAATCCGCGTGGTTGGTGAAGAGCAGACACAACTGCCCAGGCGAAGCAAAGTTGTCATCATTC
>JAUTXW010002105.1:0-40000 GCA_030620095.1 Kuschelorhynchus macadamiae
TGGGGAAGATTGAAGGACTTGATATTTAAAGGAAGAACCTTTCACACAAAAGAAGAATTGCAAGAGGCCACTAGGCAAGCTTTTGCATCTATTAGCCCAGTTGAACTAATAAATAGTTGCAACTCGGTACGCAAAAGATGCTTAGTTTGTATTCAACAGGGAGGGGCTCAATTTGAACAACTTCTCTAAATATATTTATCAGAAACCTATCTAACTAAATACCTAGATTTTCATAATTATTTTTTATTTTCACTTGTAGCTGTAAATAGTAGTTTAGTTTGTTAATTTTGTTCAACTTTGCTATGTAAACAAAAAAAAATAAAAAAAATTAATAATAAATAATTAAAATAACGTTAGCTAGTGTTATTTAAAGTTGTGTTTAAGTTGCTAACAAACTATAAATCTTAACAATACATAATTGAGATATTGTCATCACAAATCAAAGCCTACTTCGATGTAAACCAAAAACACCTAATATTTTCGTTATTTTTGAAAATAAGTACCTACAACTTTATATCACTGAAAAGGGCTAAACGCGAGCATTTTTTATAATTTATAGCCAACTATGATTTCCATTTGAAAAAAAAAAAGTTTTGCCTATTTATGATAAAACGGACAACTATAGAAAAAATCTGAGTATGCCACTGGATTGCACATAAAAAAGTGCCTTTAGAATGTCTTTGCAGAATGTTAATATTCCGCAAAATAAAAAAGTTATGGACAATTTTCAAAATGGCCGAAAATTGAAAAACGCCCTATATCTCAGTTGGCAGTGAAAATATCGGCAGGCGGTTTTTGCCATTAAACATTTCTCAGAAATCGAGCCCATGACACCTAAGTCAGTTTTGCTCTATCTAGTCAGGAAATAGGTTTTCTCTGTTAAAACAGACCAATTTCGACCACCCTGTACATGAATACAGTACAAGAAATGCGTGCCTATTAAGGCCTCCAATGCTTAGACTCCAAAGAAGTATTAACAATTCTCTGCCTGTTAATCTTTACAACAAGCTAAGACCAGATACTAAGGCTGCCAGTGAAAAGAAATTCAAAGCCCTAATAAAAAATGAGCTGATAAAAAAGCCTTTTATAGCATTGAAGAATATAAAACCACACCCCTAAACATCTAATTTCCTTTTGTTATTTTTTAAATTTTCTGTTTGTTTCTTGTCGATAGTTTTTATAGTATGTACTAGATTCTCTGTTTAATATGTTTTCTTTTTTTTTTTTCTCTTCTTTTATATAATTGTGACACTCTATAACTTGTGCCTATACCTATTATTTTATCGTGTTTCATTTGTTACTTAAACTTTATTATTAGATTAGCTTAAATTTTATATTATTTTATATTATACCGCTTTGACAAGTGTAAAACTGTATTATAGTTAATGCACGTAATATATATTCATTCATATTCATATTGATATTCATTCATTCATATTCATAATAAAAAAAAAATTAAAAATTCAGCAGTCCTTTGCCCAATTCCATTTGTTAATGACATACCACTCTCCATAAAATCAAGTGCACAATCTTTTCATATGACTCCACCCTCACTGTGGCTCGTGATGGCCTGGGTGCAACAAATATGCGAGGATATTCAGTTGAGTGTTGAGCTATGCTTTTACATCAAATGATCTTTTGCTCAACAGGGAAAAACTGTGTCACAACATCGATAGTTCGGAGTGTGTTTGATACTTCAGGGGCTATCTGGATCTGGGACTTCTTTAGGACCATCATAAGACCTATTTGTCTGCTCACTTGACAAGACATATATGATCTCCGTCAACTGTCACTTTTTGTCTCTTCTTCAATATTGCGATCCCCTTATTGTGGTATGTTTTATGTTAGAATGGTCTATGGACTTCTGGCCTGCGAATTTTCGGTTTTCAGAGAAGGTCCTCTAGAGTCATAACAAATCTGGGTTACAGAGTAGATGTAAAGTCTGCATTTAGGTAATATAACTTTTTGACCCTGCCATAGGCATATGGAATGTCTTGGTTATGTACAGAAAACTCGCGCTTTCCTTGGGGGATTCAAGGCCATGATATTCACCAGAGAGATGACATACCCTGAATATACAAGGTCAACGTAGAACTCAAACTGGTACGAGGTACTGTGGGGTAAAATTTTTCAGTGTGCTGTTCACTGAGACCAGAGATTCACCGGTAACGTTTTTAGAACAAAAAAAAAAGCTTTCTCATTCAAAAAGTTTATTATTCCCTTGAGCAGATCTGGGTTTTCATAACTTAAGATCATTATATGTGATCAAAATATAAAAATTGTAACTCATCTTCTATACTAATTGTATTTAATTGTGACTTTATTTTAATTTATATTCACATTTTGAGTATTGTACACTATCCATTGAACATGTAGTTATGTGATTTAATGGGTATTTATACCCGTAAATAAATAAATAAATAAATAAATATATATATTTCTAATATGGATACATTTTTGTCTTTAAAAATAACCAAGCTGATACTTTTTTACTTTGACCCTACACTTACCTGTACGATGTGCGAGTTTCTTTTGTTAAATTTCGACAAATTTGGTCGCCTAAAAGTCGCTGAACATGCATCGATTTTCTTTGTATTTTATATATGTACATGCATACTTTAAAAACTTTTAACCACCTCTAGTACCCTTGTGGCAGAGTGAATATTGCTGTTAGTTACATTCTGGGTAGAGATTCCCTTGCAAGTATGTTTGTGCGTTTAATTTAGAACGAATCCCAGAAAGTGCGACCTCCCGGTGTATGATGGTATTAGAATATTTGTATATAAAGGAGAGTAGATTATCTGTGTAATATAAATTTAAATATCAAGATCAAATTTTACGTCAATAAGCCAGCCAATGTAAATAATGCAGCAACATAGTAAGTGCCAATATAATTATAATGATCAAGCCTACAAACCGCATTTGTGTTTGTACAACGGATTAGTTTTGTTTATTTTAAAAATAAAGTGGAGCCAAATAACAAACAAAATGAATTTATTAAATACAACTATTATTTAAAGAGGGTTCTTGCTGACACATATGTTTGTGTTATTGTTTCAAGTTACAACTTCCTGTTTTGGTAGTAGTATTGATTGTAGCAAATTGTGATTACCGTAAATCATGCGATTAGGGATGCTAGAATTTTTTATTTTAATTATTAAATATTACTAAAAAATAAATTATATGTACACTGCGCAAAACAATTAACGCAACGCCTAAAATTTCGTCTAACTTTGAATGGAAATTTCTCGAGAATGGTTGATCCGATTTTGATGAAGTTTTTATCGAAATTTAGGTTAATTCCGCGTGAATATTCTTTTGATATTAAAATTCAATGTTACTTTGTTCTAGGCAGTAATAGAGGGTGAAAAAGAAAGACGTGTTTTATTTACCAAAGTTTAAAACACCCTGTAGGATAAATCAGATGGATTCAAGAGATCTAACCAAAAGAATGTTGTAGCCGAGTATGTTTCCAACAAATCGTTTTTTTATTCGCTTCAATAGCACAATGTTTGCCTGAGTTACAGGATTTATTGAAAAGTACTGCATTTACTGTGTTTTAAATGAATTTACCAGTTCATGTTTGAATTGATTCTGTTCAAGACGTTGCCCGGTAAAAAGAGAACACAACTTATACCAGATTGACATTTAGGCGTCAGTTTCAGTTTGGTTTTAAATTTGTCTTCTTATTGTGTACAGTCATGCCAAGACAAACTAGAAATTTGACCCGCGACGAGTGTGTAATTGCAAGAACTCTTAGAGATGAAGGCTGGAGCTATAGCAGGATAGCGGAACGATTGAATGTTCATAAATCAACTGTACATAGAGTCATACAGAGACACATGGAGACCGATGATCATTCCAGACGGATTGGACAAGGTCGACAGCGTGTGACCAGTGAGCGTGAAGACCGGTATCTGCGGTTATCTGCTTTACGACAACGTTTCGTGACGGCAAGGTTTCTGAGGCAGGAAATTCAACACGCGAATGGTCCTCAGGTAAGCACTCAAACAGTGCGGAATCGTTTGAGGGAAGGAAATTTGAGACCACGTGTTCCTGCACGAAATCCTGCGTTAACAGCAACACATCGGAGAGCCAGGCTAGATTGGGCTAACGAACGTATGAACTGGGCGGAAGCTGATCGAGAGTGCTGTGGACGAGAGTGCCATAATGGGTCCGTGTGTTTGGTGGGGGATGGGGGATCAGTAATGGTTTGGGGAGGGGTATCTTTGAGGGGTCCTGGTCGTACGGAGTTAGTTATTGTGGATGGGAATTAGAATGTGGATCGATATATCAACGAAATACTGGACAATCACGTGAGGCCATTTGCACATAATGTTGGAGTGGAGTTTTTATTAATGCATGACAACGCTCGTCCCCATACAGCACGTGTAGTGCAAAATTACGTTAATAATGTTGGGATCGATGTCATGCAATGACCTGCACGTAGTCCGGATCAGAACCCAATCGAACATGTTTGGGACTTATTGGGCAGGAGATTAAGGGCTAATGAAAGACAGCCAAATAACGTGGAAGAGCTGGGTGAGCTACTCATCGATACTTGGAATGGGCTGGATGAGGTACTCATACGAAATTTGATATTAAGCATGAATAGAAGGTGCGAAGCAATCATAAGAAACAGAGGGGGAAATACGAAATATTAGTTCAATAGTTATAAAGTTTATTTTTGTTCGTTTTAGTTCTTAGTGTTTTGTTTTTTTGACTGTCGTGTTCATATCTTAATCTTACCTATTAAAACATGTTTTTCTAACTCCCTGTATTATTGACAAAACTAAACCGATCCTGGCCCTTGATATCACGAAGAAATTTTCGTATAACTAAACTAAAATGTAGAATAGCGCCATGTTCAAATATCCGGTAACCGATGCGAAACAGTATAATTTATTTTTCGTTGCACCCTGTATTATTGACTGAACAAAACTAATATTGAATTTTGGTGATCCAAAAAAAAATCTTCACAACCAAGCTACAAATTACAAACGTCTTCAACAGAATCAATTCAAACATGAACTGGTAAATTCATTTAAAACACAGTAAATGCAGTACTTTTCAATAAGTCCTGTAACTCAGGCAAAAATTGTGCTGTTGAAGCGAATAAAAAAACGATTTGTTGGAAACATACTGGGCTACAACATTCTTTTGGTTAGATCTCTTGAATCCATCTGATTTATTCTACAGGGTGTTTTAAACTTTGGTAAATAAAACATGTCTTTCTTTTTCACCCTGTATTATTGCCTAGAACAAAGTAACATTGAATTTTAATATCAAAAGAATATTCACGAGAAATTAACCTCAATTTCGATAAAAACTTCATCAAAATCGGATCAACCAATCTCGACACATTTCCAGTCAAAAATAGACCAAATTTTAGGCGTTGCGTTAATTATTTTGCGCAGTGTATATATATATATATATATATATATATATATATATATATATATATATATATATATATATATTGAATTATTGTATTTTACACCACAGAGTCATCTGAAAAAATCAAAGATACGAAACAATAAAATGACCTTATCACTTCGCAATTACATATCCATTCACATAAATCGTACATATTTTTACTAAAATCACAATTTACTTTTTGTTTTTGTCTTTACTTGTCTTCCGAATTTTAAGTTCCGGCAAAGGCCGACATCTGGCCTTAAATTCGACACATTTCTCAAAGTTCAGCCCACTGGCGGCTTTTGAAGTCTTAAGATTCTAAACCACTGTAGCTACCATTATTTAAAACATTAGTTTTTTCAATTAATTTAAACCATAAAATCAACAAACACGTCTTTAAAATAAAATAAATTCTACAAAAATACGCGTATAATCGTAACCACGACCTATCGCATGATTCACATTAAACGCATCAACTGAGAAAAAGAAAAGTTTCCTCGGCTCGGCTGTTGACCCAAAATTTGCCAACGTAAGCCGTATATTACCTATGCGCCCCTATGCATATTCATCGGGAACACTCGGGAGAAACTCGCCTCCTCCGTTTATAACCACGAGGACATCGCAGGCCGTCAGCCTGGTAGTCCAACGAAACGAAACCTTCAGAAATCGCTCTGCGAGGTATCGATAGTGCGACTGCCGCCGAATCAACATGAACATTCAACGAGTTTACATGCTTAGAATAATAGAAGGAATTTCCAAATTTAAAAGAAATTAAAAATATATAAATTATTTATTATTTTCTGTTTGGAAATATTTATTGGGAGGTCATTGACCATATGACCTAATGGAGGAGCCGCCACTGCAAAAAATTTTTATTTTTGGAAGGTGTTCTATTACTTGAAATAATGGGATCTGAGGAAACTAGAAGGCGATGTAAAATGTCTCTTAAATTATCTTCTCTCGATGGTTTTCGTGAAAAATTACATCCACATTTTTTTGACCTATAGGAACCAAAAAAGAGTTTATTACTTCTGATCTGTGAATGAGGAATGGATGTACGGATGTTGGCCTCGGATACCACGGATACAAGGAACAAAATTAATGTGCTGTTTCCACACAATATTCTTTACTTTTTTTTTACGTCAGTCTCGTATCCAGATAATAAAGTTTGTAAAATTGTATGAAATTGAACCACAGCAGAATTTTCAAAACATTTTTTGGCTGTGTTGCCATCGTTTGAAGATCTAAATCCAGCTTTGTGCTTATCTACAATTAATCCTAGCTTTAAATTCAGTTGTTCCTGGATATATTTTTTTCCGTCTGTTACTTTTGCCTTATCTTTCGCTTGTTTAGCTTGCCACGTTTTAATTTCGATTTTGTACGATAAATATAACCTTATCCAAGTGTGAAAAGTTGATAAGCCGTATTTAAAATAGGTCTTGTTTAAAACTGGTATTTTCAAGACAATTTCAATATTATTAAAGTCTACATGAGGATTCGCATATAAAACATTTTTGGGTAGAATTATTTTCTGCTAGAGCATTTCCTACTTTAACATCAATCATTTTTAAGTACATTTCAAAATTTCTTTCTATTACTATTCCTACTAAAAGGAATAATTGAGTACATATATCTCGTGTAAATTGCATCCCCTTGAATGAATCTGCTTCAAAGGGAATTGAATGAAACCCGTATTTATCGTGTAATACTAGATCGGATGCATAAATCCAAAACTTCAATTCATTATTGTACAACAAAGAAACAAGCAGTGTGGAAAGAGATGCAAATAGTAGAAAACGACATTTTTAGAAGAATTCTTATTCGAACCACAGCTTTAAAACTGTGGCAATTTTAATTTAATTATAGACAGTAATTAGAACCACTCAATAGAATAAAAACAGAACAGAAACAAACTCCGACTCCAACAAAGTTAGGTTAAGAGAGAAATCTGCTTTAATATTGTCAAAATATAATCCAGTCCGATACCAATCCCCGTCTTTATCGTGATAAAAATATTACGATCCACTTCAATTCGATTCAATCCCAAAAATACAGGACTGAATTGAAACTTCAAATGGATCGAAATATCAGTTAATCGCCGTGTATATCGCGATTTTCAAGTGGATGGATCATTCCGAGTAAAGGGAATTTACCGATTTTTTTGACTATCACAAATTTTAGTCAAAAATTAAGGGTCATGTGGTCATTAATATTTCGGTAAAAATACAATATGCCTGAACAAGAAGGCAGCCTAGTGAAACATTAAGAAAATTATTACTAAAAAAACTAACTATCCAATTTACCTCAAATTTTGCGTAAAGTGTTACAAAGGAATGAACTGGTAACATTTTGGTATGACTATAAGATAGCAAAACAAAATGGCGGGCTAATAAAATATTTTAGAAATCACCCTGAAAAAAATTCTTAGATTAATTTCAAATTTTGTGGAAGCATTAAGTATGATATAGAGATAAACTGGTAAAGTTCTGTTACGAATTCAAAATGACGGAAGAAATTGGCGGCCAAACAAAATGTTTTTTAAATTATGCCCAAAAATCAAGTGTGGCATAGATAAAAATAGGTAAAATATTGATAGCAATCAATATGAAAGAACAAAATGGCGCTCAAAAAATGTTTGAAAAGACAGTATATACGTGTGACTAAATGACTATGTACTGAACTAAATTGGGTCACACTTCACTATTATTACTAATAAAAAGAACGATTCATATCGAGGGAAGTTTCGGCTCAAGAAAATTTACCGATTTTTTTCATTTTATTAGGCCGCCATTTAATTCCGTTACATTGAATTCGAATCAAAATGTTTTTTTTTCACATTTAGAAACCCTGAAACGTAAAGGTCTGTAACAAACTGACAGGGTGATTTTTTTACGGTTGCAATACTCTCTCGTCTCTTTCGAGGGAAGTAAAAAAACTGCTCATATTTCGATATTTGGTAGGAACTTTTAATACTAAGGCTAGATAATAGTATCTGTGTGACGGAATCAGCAATTTTTTTTTGGTTAAAATCTACTATATCAAAATATCAAGAATGTGACTGCATTTGTTGTATGAATCTTCCGGAAAGTAAATATCATAAAATTACATACATATACAAATTGTTAACTTTCACTCGTAGACTATTAGAAACTTATATTTGAAAACTTATATTCGTTCATATGGTATGTCATTTGGCTTTTTTTCTAAATAAAATTGTTCTACAGGTTGTATTTATTTAATTTAATTTTAATGTTTGTGGAAAATAATTTAATTAAAATTAAATTTTCTGAAATAATCACGTTACATGTACAATTGCAATACTCGCCGGCTTTGTTTCTCAGAATGTGACTGTGTATGTAACTGAGCTGTGTGTAACAAAAGAAAGCTACTTTCCTTTGTGAAAAAGGAACTGCTCTCGGATTTTTTTAAAACAAGTTTGTTTTACATAAACAAGTATAATTGCTTCATTTAGCCTAATCGAAACAAAAAAAAAACAATTTCTTCATTTTCAAATTTTCGACAAAACTGCGCTGATTTCAGACGTCTAGGTTCAATACATGAACTACAAAATAATAAAATCCACATGACATAAATAATTTTCAGTTTTTCATTGTGAATTTTGATTAAAACTTGTGAACAGATACTTCTAGTGGCCATTAATAAGCATATCACATTTTAGGTCTTTGTATCTAATAGAATGGTTAAAAACTTCAATTTAATTAGAACATTGAATTCGTGCAAACTTCCCTACTAAAATTCTTAAATAAAAAAATAAAAATTTTGGCAAAATTTAGTTTTTTGTTAAATATAGAGAAAAAAGCGTTTATACTCAAAAGGAAAACCAAATAGTTACATACCTTTATTTTTAACCAAAACTAAGAAAAAATTGATTAATAATATTTTATTTATTTGTTAAGTAATAATTTTTTGAATAAAAAGTATTATTTTATTAAATTTACATTAAAATTTATTTAAGTTTAAAATAAGATATAAGTATTAATTTGTTTTATTTGAAAAGAAGTTTTTGTGACTTTCTTGATTTTCGTTTTGAGTACCTAATTTTTCTACAAAAGTAAAAAAAAAATGGCTGCCGGTCGATCTGCAATGCAAAAACTCAGGATTTTACTCTCTAATGATTCGATTCTATTCCTAATAAATGGAGATAGTCATAACGAGGGAAGTTCCGGGTAAAGGAACCATTTTTTTATACCTTAAATGAGCATAAAAAGCATATGGCCGAAATATATACATACCATTATGCAAAACGTAAAAACACAACTAAACACTTCAATATAATTGTTTAACATGTTTCGCTACACAGTAGCTTCTGACGTTATTAAATATATATATATATATATATATATATATATATATATATATATACATATATATCTATTTAAGATCAGGGCCGCATTACCTATTAGGCCCGTGAGGCCCCTAGGGCCCATCGAATAGAGAGCCCGCCTCCGAACAAAAATCGTTTATATGATTTTCCTCGTTTCATTTTATCAGTAAAATAGGTAATTTTTATATATTGTTATATTTAAGGAGGAGATAAGTTTCTTCTATATGGAAGAGAGCATTTTTGTTAGTCGTCACTTTTTCCCACGAGCTTGGGGCCCATAAATATGTTTGGACGAAAATAATTAATCCGGGACTGGCTGCAATGCTTTTAGGACTAGGGCCGATAGGGGTCCGTAATCTCAAGTGGGGCTGGGTTCCCAAAGGTTCTATATGCCGTATTGTTTGAGATATAACGTTCGAATAAGCTATACTGGGTAATAAAATATATTAGATATTCAACGATAAGTATAAAATGTTCATCATATCATATTCATATATAACTTGATGTACCGTTTCAGATTTATTGACATTTATCGTCATTAGTTGGTAAACTTTTAGACTATTTTGTTAAGTTGGTAATCTTTTAGACTATAGAAGATATTTTAGTACTTTTTGAAACTCTGCCTGAGCCATAAAAAAAGATAAATGTACTTATGTTTTATTTACTGCCTAGTACACAACTGTAAACAATCAAACATGACACAGGATTGCCAAAGTTTGCGTATAATTATTGTTGTCCACATTTTCAAATTTATGTTAGATCTATATAGAGACCTAAATGACGAGTTTAGCGATTTTTAAAAACGTGGGTCTGTGATGCACCGCTTCGACCTTCAGTAAATATTTTTTTATCTCCGATCCGAATTTCCAAACATTGTCAACGAAATTTTATTATTTATAATATTAAAATATTTTATTAACAAACAAATTAAACAAAAGACTTATTCTTAAACACTACCAATATTATTATTGCAGCAAGTGTTTTATATTATCTCCGTTTTTGGGCAATGCAAATGGCTAAAGTTTCCAAATATATAAGGACATTTAATTTAGATATTGAATACCTTCCTGGTTCCAATGTTCAAGCTCCTCCGCAGTTGATGGTTTGTTTTTGTAAACTAGTTCTTTAAGTGTACTCCACAGAAATAAATCTAGGGGGGTAAGGTCGGGACTCGCAAGCCAATTACTTAGTATTTACTGTTTTTAACCGATTTCAAAAAAGGAGGAGGTTATCAATTTGACCCTATGTCTTTTTCTTATGTATGTACATCGATTACTCCGCGATTGTTTGCCCAATTTGGATGAAATTTTCAGGGAACATTCAAGATGGTCCCATAACAAGCGTATTAAAAAAATGTAATAGCCATTTTCTATTACATTTAAAATTAATCGCGTAAGTAGTTTTTTAGCTATGCCGCGAACAGACTGACTGACAGCATCTAGGGACCCTGAAACGTAAAGATGTGTTCTCTTTTACGAGGGATGTTAAAACGCGCCAGAAACTCAATTTTTTATAACGACATTTATTACTAAGTATTAAGAACATTGTAACGGAACATGATTAATAACTAATTCAACTCCTTTAATTAACCTAAAAAGTCAGTTACAACATCGTGTTTCCCTTAGCAACAATATCTCGCATCCGATTTTTGTCCTAAAATAAAATCCCTTTGCTACTAAAAGTCCACTTGATTTTGTATTAAAACGCTTCTTACGGCTCTCCATTACCAGAAAAAGTTCTACATTACTATACTTCAATCAATTCTTAAGTATTTTCCCCAAAAACCCTTTATTTAAAACCCACGCTTACAATGACGCTACTCTTGAATACGTAAAAAACCACATAAAACAACATCATTAGGGATACTTACTAATGCTCAAACTACACATCTAGCATTTTTTTAACAGTTCCAAACACTTTCGGCAACAACTGTATTTACTACGAAAATTCATCAGTTTTGGGCACTATAACACGAACAATACTTTTAAACTCTGAAGTTTTTTACACCTAATGATCAATCAAAGTAAGTTTCTGTGTGATCGTCAAAAATAAAACCTCTTATACATTATCCACTTTTTATAAGCAAAAATGCATTCAAAATTATTAATGTTGCCATTGTTTAGAGGATATTATTGATTTTTTCGTGAACTTTAAATAGCGATAAAAAATATTGTCTGTTTGCTAAACTGTGTTTTTTTTACTCGTGTGCTTTATAGTAGTCAGACATCGTAAAAAACACATTTTTAGCTCTTGTTATATAAAATACCATTTTGTAGACTACGTAGTAATAGTAGTAGTAGTAAGATGACAGGGACAAGCACAGCAACTAGCTCTAAAAGGCCCTTTTCGCTAACCGCGGTCCCACCCAGCACACTCCACTTCTCTACGAAGAAGAGCACGTAGTCGAGATGTTGTAATTCTTCTTTAGAGAGAGACTCGACCCTAAAGTCTTTCAGCGTAGTCTTGCCCACCTTTCACACGTGCCAATAAGATAAGGATCTTCTGCATTCCTGGACTAGAGCTGAGCTCATCTTGGGCTTACCAATGGCTTTAAGGGCCGCTGATTCTCTGAGGGAATGCAGATTTCATTCTCCGCTCCCAGCCTGACTTCTTCCTTAGTTGCAATCTGCAATATAGATAGCGTAGACCTCAGCTTGAAAAACAGTTGCAGGTTTTCCCAGCGGAAGGCCTCTCCGATACCATTGGCCCACCGGTATATTTCGGAACTGGCCATCCGCGAGCCGTCTGTATACCACAATTAAACGTCAGCTTGATTGTAAACTACGTAAATAATTTTTTTAAAAATAAATAATAATGAATAAATTAAAAAGGTAAAAAAACTGTGTATAGGATTTGTATAAAGTTATTACCAAATAATCATAAATATATAAGAGGCGGTTTATTTTTCTCTTGTAATAGCATTTTTGTGAGAGATTTAATGTTCTATAAGCTATGTATGACAGATGCGCTTTGCATTGTTTCGCAATTATTACTGTTACTGTTACCTGATAATATAAATAAACCATTTGAAGTCAAAAGTTTAAGTTAAAATATACACAAAAAGAAACGAAACGAACGTTTGTCATCTCATAATAAGAAAATATTTGCTTATTTTTAGTTTATGGAAAATAAAGTGAGAGAACATTTTATAAATATTTTTTTAGAGATAGTGTTTTGTCCGCTTTTTCGTCCTATCCATCACTGTGTTTTTAAATAAAATTATTACTTCTTAATGGCTTTTATATTTTGAAAACAATTAGAGTAACTGATTTGCTACCCAAAATATGTTTAGAATTAGAGAGGAGAGTCAAAATTTTATAAAAAGGAAATAGTGCATTTGGAAACAAAATTAAAAGTTGTTGAAAAATGTTTCTAGAATTTATAAAAAAAATCTGTAAATCCGTTTTACCCAACACTTCCCTCGTTATGAATCCCTCCTTTTACCAAAAGTGCAGTATATAGTTATTTAATAATTTGTACAGTACATATAAAAATTATGTTATTTTTCATTTCCTTTATTACATCCAAGGATTCATTAACAGGGAAATTACGAGTCTGTAAAGTACTACTTTTATAAAACAAAGGATTCATAACGAGGGAAGTCCTGGGTAAAACAAATTTGCCGATTTTTTAAGACGTTAACTGAGTTTAGTTATTACTTAGTAAAGGGGAAGTATTGTAATGTCAAAAAATCACCTTCCGAGATTTTTTCAGATCATTACGTTTTAGGACCTCTAGATGCTAGAAAACATGTTTTCTCATTTCCGTCAGTCTATCTATCTGTCGGTCTATCTGTTCGCGGCATAGCTAAAAAACTAGTTACCCGATTGACAAATTTTGGACAAACATTAAATCACATGGGGATGGCCTGGTAATTTTTGGTAAAAATCAAATATGTCGAAATAAAATGGCGGCCTAGTCAAATGTTAAAAAAAATATTACTAAAAAACTGCTTATCCAATTTACTTCAAATTGTGCGCAAAAGTCAAGTATTACCATAAACACATAAATGAGTATTAAGTAGTAAACAACTAATAAAATGTTGATATGAATACAACATGACGAAACAAAATATTTAAAAATTCAGCCCGAAAAAACTTCTGAATAGATTGATTTCAAATTTTATGCAAGAATTAATTGGGGTATAGAGATCAACTGTTAGAGCTGTGGTACGAATTCAAGATTGCGGAACAACTTGGCGGCCAAATGAAATGTTTGTAATCGCGAAAATCCGGATTTTACATCTCTTTACGTTTTAGCGTCTGTAGATGCCAAAAAATATGTTTTCTCAATGCCATTGGTCTGTCTGTCATTCATTTCATGGCGTAGCTAAAAACTAACTAACTAACTGGTTAAAAAAAAACAAAAAAATCATCATCCGCTTGAATGAAAATTCGAATCAGTGGCTTAATTAGGGGAGGGGGCAAAAGGGGTAAATACCTACCGAGAGTTAATAAACCAAGCCAAATGTTTTTTGTAAATTCGTTTTTCAAAAATGACTATAGTTGGCCGAAAGTGCAGTATTTTGTTGGTCCCTTGTTTATATTTCTTATTTAACGGTATTGATACCATTATAATGATCAAAATCTGTGGCTCACTTTAATACAAAATGGTGTTTCTATTTTTAGGTGGCCATAAAAATAATAGATAAGACTGTCCTAGATGAAGAAAACCTAACTAAGATATTCCGAGAGACTGCTATTTTAAAGAAACTTCGACACCCCCATGTGACAAGGTTGTATCAGTTGATGGAAACAAAACAAACCATTTACATGGTTACAGAATATGCTAGAAATGGCGAGATATTTGGTAAGTGGATAATCTAGATTGTTTTTATACATAGTGGTATGTTGTATATGTGTTTAATATTTGCAAGCGTTTAAAAAAGTTTTAAAGTGAAAACATTTTTCGTTTCACACTAAAATGTATTAATAAGAAAATATTCTTTGTTGTAAGTACACAGTAAACTATGTCATCGTTGTGTTTCAGATTTTAGTTTAGTCTTCTGTATTCTGAATTTTGGGTAGGGTGGCTTGTCGATTGTCAGAATGCAGTATATATTCCATTTGGTATATACCTATCCTTGATATCTTCTCAGGGAGCAGCAGTTAGCCTAAGGTATCAACCATCTTATGCGTAAAATAAATTGAGATATCGCCGAAAAAGACTTCTCTAATGATCCAACAGGGGAAATAGGTACGAAAATTTGTTTTTTAGGGAGACAAAACAAAATGGCTATAATGAAAATTGCTGTTACCTGTTACGAGTCCGAATATATATGTACCTAACAGGTAAAAGAAGCACAAAAAATTTTCGAAGTAGCGCTATTTTATGAACATACATACATGCAGTATGAAATGAAAAGTAATCTGTAATTTATAATAAGGTCCTTGGTCTTTGCAGTTGGATGATGAAGGGATGCATTTGAGTCGATGTTCATGTCTCCCTGGCAGGAATGGCTAAGCATGCATAATGGATGTTAATTCATCAGAACAGAATCCGTAGTAGTATCGATAAAACAGAGAGAGATTGCCCACAATTCGACGATGCTCTAGTGATGCAAGCTTCCTTGTAATGTTTGAATCGGCAATCAGCTGGAATAGCTCCTCTTTGGACAGAGTCAAAGATATTAACTATTTAAGGAGGGTCTGCTCCCCATATATGCGAGCAATACTCAAGGCAGGATCTGATTTGATAAGTGTAAAAGGTAAACAAGTTGGCAGAAGAAAAGTATTTTCGAACTCGGAAAAGAAAACCCAATTTCTTTGCTGCTGCTGTGGCAATTGAGGTGACGTGATCATGCCAGCGAAGATCTTTCTTAAAAGCGATACCGACTAGGCTAAAGGAATTGTTGGCCTCAAGAATTTTATTCATTTGAATGGTGTGAGTATTGGGAGATAATTTGTGAGATAGTATCCAATTATTCCAATTCCTGCGAGACTAGATGTTAGCCTTAAATTTCGAAATTATATTTTTGTAAGTTTACCCTAAACTTAATCTGTTTTTTTTTTTATTAGACAATAATTCCGCCATGGTATTCCGACCAAATTTTTCATTAGGCCGCGATTTTGTTCCGCCATATTGGATAATCTTACCAGTTCATTCCTTTACATTCTTGATTTTAAGAAACTATGCTTGATTTTCTTGCAAAATTTGAAGTCAATTCGATCAGTAGTTGTTTGAGACTTATTTTTTTACATTGTATTAGGCCCCCATTTTGTTTCACCGTATTGGTTTACCATAAAATTGCCCAAGCGACGGCAAAATCATTAAAGTCATAATAAGCTAAGTTTCAGTTTAACCTCGATCATATAAAATACATTTAAAATGCAATAACACTACAATTGTTTGAAATTCACCCAAGACTAGATCAAAATGGATTTATGACGTTTTGATCATCGCTCCTCAATTAATGAGACAGTGGACTATCCCATCTTTCTAATAATTATTGTAAATGTCTGTTAGTTGAAACGGACGAAAGCTATTTTATGAATGTGTCGGAAGAAAATAGGTGCATTTATCGGGATGTAGCTTTTACATGATTAAAATGAAAAAGGTTACGGTGTAGATTGATCTGAGTTATTTTTTTAATTAATTTTATCAGATTAAAAATGTGCAGATTGAATAAAATTTTCTGTTTGCTACTTCATTTTCGGTTAATCAATTTTCTTATTATAATTATAAATTACATTACAACTTTTTTTAAAAAATAAAAGAATTTTAAGACTATAGGTATACATTAATATGGCGTTATTTAATGATAAGAAAGTAATTTGTATAATTTAAAATTATTACTTTTACAAAAAAATATATTATTTCTGGTTTTTGTCTTTAGTTTAGTTTATTTTGTTATATATCTAGTGTAGAATTTTTGATATCTAATGAACAATGAACCAAACCTATTTAATTTGATTAATTAATTGTAGATAAGTAACTATGAAACTTGAAACACATGATACATATAAAAGAATAAAATGAACAGCATTTAAGGAAAATGTATTCCTAATATTTATTGAAATATTTTGCAAGTGAAATACATGTCATTTATTAAGTCTATTATTTAATCTCGGATTAAATTAATCCAAATATAACAGATCTTTTAAATTAAAATTACGAGATTTGAAAAATTATTCGCATAACAATCCCATGATCGCAAGATTGTGTAGAAAATTCCATCAAAATTTATCACATTACGTTCATTGTGAAGTTGTGTACACGCGTTGACATTAACCATTTTAATTTTTAACTATCTCTGTCACATGGGAAACAAAAAACGTGTGGCATCAGTATTTGATTTGATTTGGTCAGATGTGTCAATTTATTTTGTTTTTACCTCAAATATTAATCGATCTATATGTTTGATCTTGTAGTACTTCAGAATAGAACCTGCTGTTTAATATCTAAAAACTACAAAGGATTTTTTGAGGTGCAATAATGTTTTTTTTAACACAAATGCAACAGATTCAAAAGTTCATTTTCAATGTTTTCTTAGGCAAACTTTTTCTCTTTTCTCGAAATCAACTTAACTTAAACAAATATGTATTTTTGTATTAAAAAGTTGTCTGGAGTAAATCAGGCCAATGAAAAGCATTTTGCCTTAAAGCATGGAAACAATGATCGTTCGAAATGCAGTTTAACACTCTTTTTCTACTTTTCGTATTTTTAAGTCCCTATTTTCTATTCATTCTTATATTTCATCCTTTGTTTGCGGGAAATCAGTCTGACATTGCTCCAGAATCATCTTATGCAATATGTGACACATTTATTTGAATCATTTGGGGAAAGATCAGGTTTGCAAGCTCACATTTGATGAATCTTTTAGATCATATATATAAAATACTTGCTTTAAATAATATTGTTATTTCACTATTTACGGATTTTTAAAAAAATAGAGATCTGTTAAATAAAAATCCCTGTAGTATTTTAGTTTCCCAGGTCCAACTTGACGTGATAAAGGAAAATAATGATTACATATATCATCAAACTCAAACCGAGCTTTATTGTGAAAAAAAAAAACAAAAAATCATTATTCACAAAGCAAGACAGACAAGTAGACAAAATTCAGTTCCAAAATGTTAATATTAACTCTGGATGAAAGCTATTTTATAAACTGTTACAGAAATACAGGTAAAAAAAGCAATAATACCATTGACATTTGTTACAGCTAGTGTGTAAAAAAACCTTTTTTTTTAATTTGAGGAAAAATCTAAGAAAAAAACGGGTCAATTCGCTATAATATAATGTTTATTATTATTATTATTATGGTTGTATAATATGTCTAAGGTGAGAAGAGAACAAAATGGCTAAGAAAATCGTTTTTCCAAAACAAGCCACTCTTAATAAAAAAAATTTTGTTTGTTATCTGCTTTTATATCTTCTTTTACCTAATTATCTGAATTGAGTAATTGATATATTACTATTAGTTTTTATTTATTTTTTACACAAAATTATCAATACAAAATGACAATTACGGGATATTTTAATTTTTCTGAATATTTAACTGATATTTTTAATTTTCATGTATCATTTTGTTTTAAAATTAAAAATAAAGGTAATTTACTATCGATATTTTATATTTTTTTATATTCTATCGACTAGACAGGATCCGGACTAGGACATACGCGAAATTTCACATTTCGCGGCATAGCTTAAAAACTACTCATCAGATTGACTTCAAATTTTATCAAAAATTAAGGGTTATATGGGGATGACTTGGTAATATTTTGGTAAAAATCCAATATGCCTGAACAAGATGGCGGCCTAGTGAAACGTTAAAAAATGATTACTAAAAAAAACTAATTATCCAATTAACCTCAAATTTTGCACAAAATTCAAATGTTACATGAAAATGACCTGGTAACATTTTGGTATAAATATAAGGTAGCAAAAAAAATGGCGTCCTAACAAAATATTTAAAAAATCAGCCTGCAAAAAGTATTTCTTAGATTAATTTCAAATTTTGTGCAAGCATTAAGTGTGATATAGAGATAAACTGGTGAAGTTGCGTTACGAATTCAAGGTGGCGGAACCACCAGAAAATGACGCCCAAATAAAATTTTTAAAAAATCAACGTTAAAAATAATCTTTTTCAATTGACTTAAATTTTGCAGAAAAATTAAATGTGATATAGGGATACACTACTTATTGAATTTATATACTTTTTATATTAAATTATACCCAAGTGTGGCATATGTAGAAACTGGCGAAATAATATATTCTTCCATTTTTTGGTGGCGTGCGGATCATCGGGGAAAAAACCAAAAAAACAGCATTATTTGTAAATAGCTTTTTTTTTCAAGCCTTTAAAACGCTGATTACAGCAGAGAAAAAATAAAGAATTTTAAAATTATGTCAAACTAGAAATAACCATACTAAACGATTTAAAATAACTCTGAAATAGTCACAGTGAGTGAAATAATATATAGTCACATATTCCTTGAAAACTGTAATTAAAAAAAATCATCATGCGACTTGTCAGATTAAAAAAAAAGCCGGAAAATCCGCCATTACCCAAAACTTTTGTCGTACAGTATTCACATACGTGCAGATAACAGATTTTATTATATACATACAATTTAATATATTAATCTTATAGACTAAAGTTTATTTAATTTTTTTAAAGTTATTACCAAATAACAATATGGATTGTTATCTGTGTTTAGTGGAATTCTGAGCCAGAGAAGTTGTGGGTAAAGGCGAATATACCGAATTTTTTTGTTTTTAATTTATATTTTTGTTATTATTTCTATATAAAAAATAACTTATGACATTTCGTATTTATTCCACAAAAGGGTTTTATTCCAGGAAATGGAATTTTACCGATTAATTAAACATTTTATTAGGACGCCATTTTGTTTTACCACAAAAAATTCGCAATAAAACTTTACCAGTTTATCCTAGTTTCACAATAGATTTTTGTGCAAAATATGAAGTCAATTGGACAAATAGTTTTTTGGCACCGAATTTGCAAACATTTCATTAGGTGGCCATTTCGTTCCTCCATATTCCCGAAAATTTTATCATTTTAACCCTATATCAAACTTGAGTCTTGTGCAAAATGTGAGGTTAAAAAATATTAATAAAATGCTATTTGAAAAACAGAGTTTTGATGATGTTTTTTTTTACATTTTGAGAAGCCGCAATTGTGTTTCGCCATATTAGATTTTTACCAAAATATAATCAGTCCCATATAACCCAAATTGGAAGTCAGTCGGATAAATTGCTTTTGAGCTATGCCCTATACAGACTGACCGACGGAAATTGTAGAATATATTCTTCGGGATTTAGGGACCCTAAAACACAAAGATCAGCAAAAACTCGGAATGTGATTTTATTCACCATTACAATGCTTAAATAATACTAATTTCTAATCCAGATACCTTGAGACTGTGAAAGAATTTTGAGTTTAAGGTAATTTACAGACGCGTATACAGCTTGCAGTTATAGGAGGGGGTAATTGATAACTTTTTACAAAAATGACGACAAAAAAAATAAAGAAAAAAAAAGGTAGGCACTTCCATATAGCACACAGGCTTATACTACTCTTTTTCATATAATGGTATAATGTAATATTATGTGACTTCAGTGTTCCAAAAATAATCCGCGGACGTAAATTTTAAATTATTTTTCATATGGGGGGCGTAATTACCCCCCCCCCTCTTGTATACGCGCCTGGTAACTTAGCCCAAAAAACTACTAAACTTTTCTTTTTTTAGACCATCTAGTTGCAAAAGGTCGTATGTCGGAACCAGAAGCTAAACGAATATTTAGTCAAATTGTCTCGGCAGTAAGTTACTGCCATTCACAGGGGGTGGTGCACAGAGATTTAAAGGCTGAAAATTTGCTGTTAGATCACAATCTTAATATTAAGGTAATTAGCTGTGTTGACTTATTATCCTGTAAATAATGTGTTTATTTATATTTTACAGTTTTCGCCATGTGAATGGTCTTTATTTTTTAAAGATTCACAAGTTGCTGGTAAACTTAATCTAGATTTAAAGAATTTGATAATCACATTGCCACTTCTTCACCCATATTATACAGCACTAATTTATTTGTGCGCGCCAAATAATAAATTTTAAAATATTTCATATAGCTGGCTGATTTTGGATTCAGTAATCAGTTCACGGAGGGCAATTTGCTGACCACTTTTTGTGGTTCTCCTCCTTATGCGGCACCTGAATTATTTCGAGGTCTAAAGTATGATGGCCCCAAAGCTGATATATGGGTAAGATTATTTAATTTATTTAAAACTAATTAAATAATTACATAATTTAACATTTAACTTATGCATAAAACTTTGATAATAATTTTAAAGCTAAATGTATTTTATTTTTTATGTTCTATATTATATAGTAGTGTATGTGATACATATCTGTAACAAGTACAATTAATTTCATCTTACTGTTACAGTGTCTTTACCTAATTATTGTTCATCATTTGAAACGCTTATTGTGAATTCTAAAATATGTTTTAGCCTCCGATATTCGATATTTAAAAAGTTCTTAAACTTATCCTTACACGCTTTATTGAAAATGTTCATAAACAGCCTGAAAAGAAAGAATAAAAAGAAGGAGACCCAGGAAAGGATATCCTTTTTTTAGTTACAAGGCAGTGATAATTTAACCACGTTAAATGCTTTATCAGTAGCTTCTTCTTAAGCTTATCCAAATATTAATGAAGCTTTTTTCAGATTGTAGGCTGTTTTTTTTACCAATATTACTATGCACTATTCTCTCAACCTTCATGAACAAGACAAAGTACTTACTTCCCATATAATAACAAACAGGTTAGCTGTTCAATTTATATAACCAAGGCACTTAGGTTTGTAACCTTTGTGGTTTATTCACAGATAAAAATGTTTTTTTTTTATGTTTTAAGTGTTTTCTTTAGCTTTTGGACTGGAGTATTTTTAATGCGCCCATGTGAAAATCATTATTTTATTTATTATTAAGTTATGTTAGGTTTTATGTTTTAGACATTTACCGTGCTTATTTTCAAATTTAGGGTTTTGTAAATTTATAAAATGTTAATTTTCCCAGAAGCTGAGATCTGATTATTGATATATGGTGTTTATTTAATTTTTTATAAGTGTTTTTGTTTTTTTATGATGGAAAAAAGTAACGACGGCATCAATATATTTGGTTATATATACCTGTATTTTATTACTTCTTCATGTCAGATTTTTGGTTGTTTTATTTCATAAATTAACTTCTAATTTTAAGAACTTTATAAATTTCGAGAACTCATATATTTTGAATACATTTTTGCTTCCTTTTTTAGAGTTTAGGAGTAGTTGTATACGTTTTAGTGTGCGGTTCCTTGCCCTTTGATGGTCACACGTTGCAAGCACTTAGAAATGTTGTAATAGAAGGCAAATTTAGGATACCGTTTTTTATGTCACAGGGTAAGTATATTTTTATTATGTCGAACTTTCACTTAGCACTTTATAAATCCAACTAAAATATATTTAACATATGATACATTAAATTAATTTTTTACTATGCCATTGACGTTTAATACCCCCTATCGAGTCGGAATTAGTCTTAATTTCCACTTTAATCTGGGAATTAGGCTTAATTCCCACTTTAAACTGGGAATTAGCCTTAATTCCTACTTTGAACTGGGAATCTGTCTTAATTCTCACTTTAAACTGGGAATTATAACAAAAGAAATAATGTTGTGCAAATACGCTTTCGTACGTTCAGACATTTTTATCAGTTGCAGTTTCTGTAGTGATTTTTATTTATTTTTAATGTCTTAAATTTTGGTTTACCAATAAAAATTTCAGATAATCCCGCAAAGTCCAAATAACGTTTTACCATACAATTAATTCATAATTTGAATATTGCTCACAATTTGTTCTTTAGTTACTTTAAAAACTTTACCGGACTCAAAGCGTTACTGGGGCTGTTCGAACTTAATTAATTGATTCTTGTCTGGGGTGCTCTATCTGAAATATTAAAAGTGCATCAATGTATTGCATGTGTGAAATATTGTGCGCGATAATCAACCTGGTAGGCGTTTTTTTGCTTGTGTCGAGATTCACCAGATACTTTAACATAATCAAAATATACAGCATTAATTTGGCATTGACAATTTTTGGTTTCAGTGTTTGTTGTTATTTTTCTTTTTTGTAGACTGTGAGCACCTAATTAGGCACATGCTAGTTGTTGATCCAGACAAAAGATTAACTATATCCCAAATTGTAAAACACCGCTGGCTGAGCGACGCGGAACCGCCCTTGCAAGTAGATGTTGAGGAAGATCAGAGACTAAATAATACCGTTATAGAGCATATGCTTCAGGTAACTTTTATTGTTTACTTAATTGTCATTTGATTATCATCTATCTTTTTTGAAAGTTTTACACCAGGATTATGGTGAAACCCCATTTTTAAAAAAATTAAACCCTTTAAATTATTTAAAAAAAAGCTTTAATCTTATCACTATAAAAGCTTTTGTAATTCAGAAGCAAGAGATTTTACTTATCTGTCACCCACAAACACTGGCGAGCAAAAAGATCAGCTCATTTACCAATTTGAAACTTAAATCTATTTTTGGGGATTTTAGATAGAAATTCTCAAAAACATGTTTCAGTAAGAAGTATATCTATTTATCTCTTCAATAAAGGCAAATACTACGGTGGCTGTAAATTTTTTACGAACTAATGAGAAATAAAACAAAAATGTTGTTAATGAATCAGAATTTTATGATAGAAATAAAAGGATATTTCTGAAACAACAAATAAACTTCTGAAAATTTATTGATTTTAGTATTTTGTATGTGCCTGAAGACTGCCCTCATTCGATCATTTATTGGCCTAATCAAGTTGGCTACATCTTGAGGAGTGTTCAGTATTTCATTCTTTGTGTATTTCCTCGCTCAGGAATGGTTGTAGCAGTTGGAATTGTGGCTCAAACTCTTTGTTTCAGCTCGTTCCATAAATGCTTATTGGGGTTCAAGTTGGGGCTGCAAGCTGGCCACTCCATAACGATATATGGCACAGCATTATCCTGCAAAAAGAAATTTTTTACTGATAAAGCCAGCATAAGGTACCATTTTCTCTAGGAGGACTTCTACAGGCAGTGAGAGCACCCCTATTGCCAGGACCGGGTTGACTGTGGGTTCTATGAATCGATTTTCTCGTTCGATTTAATGCTTGGCCGACTTTTTCCTGGTCTCCGATTCAAAATTTTTGATATACCTACAAACGCAAGATCGGCTTAGATTTAACTACATAACGTTGGCTTTACTCCTTTTCAAGCAGTGCAAGAACTGGTGAAGCTACATCTGGGGAGGGGTCCATTATTTTAAAATTTGTATGAACTTTTTATTACACGAAACCCCGGTTGAGTATATAGTGATATTAAAATAACGTGAACTTTGTTTTATTTTGCGTAAACTGGAAAAAGCATGTATAGCTAAATAGTGAAATAAATAATTTTATCTGATATCCACTGAAAACTAGGTTTCGTTTCCCAACATTGTAATATCTCCCTGGAAAACTTGCTCAAACCAATTATTCAAATTCAAATTATGGCAGAGAAGATGTGAATAAAGTAAATAGTAATTTAAAATCAATTTTCCTAAAACAGCTATGATAATTGAAGATCTGCGACTGAGGACTTGAATTTTGTGAATGCTAAAATTTTCTTTCTTAAAATTTTTTTTTGGAACGCATACTTTTCCTGTTTTATTCCAGCGTTAGACATAGAAGCTTACTTTACACTGATTTAAATATAATAACAAATTCTTTCAGTTACCTGGTTTGGACAGAGCTGCAATAGCAAGATCTTTAGAAGTAAATTCATTTGATCATATTTATGCCATATATCACCTGCTTTTGGATAAACTTAAGCGAAGAACGATGAACTTCCAAAGTAAAGTTGCTAGGCATAGACAAAGGATCGTTGAAGAAACCCAAGAACACAAGGTAAGGCTTTGTACTGTTCGCTTTTTTTTTGTCAAGCTTATTTAGTAACACACTGTTATACATAGAAAACTTTAATTTTCTCCTGATCGAAAATATACACCCAGTAATTCATCTCGTTTTTTCGTTTTCTTCAAATTAGCTAACGAAGAATACATTTTAAGGATATTGAATATTTACTGTTCAGATAACTTTCATAATCTCACATAATTTACATGACATTTCAAATTATTTACTTTGTTTTTGTGTCAATAAATGTGAAAAATTGAGTTTTGCCTATTGGTTTTTATGAGTTTAAAAAAAATTGTCTTTTGTCATCAGTATTTTACAGTACAAAATTTAGTTATTATTTGGTTAAATATGTTATATAACTGTGTTTTTTTATACACACATTTTCTGTTGATCCATTTCAGGAAGGTAACAGCTGATCTGCGTTGAATATGTAAAAGCTTCTTGGCTGTTTTAAGAGAATGTTTTATACAATTGTTAAAATCAAACTGAAACCGATAACCTTAAGACTAAATTAATATGTATTTTTGACTTTAACTTTACTTTTTATAGTTTATATATCTACTCACCTCAAATTTGGTACTCTTTAGACCCCAGGCGACTCTGACTGTTACTTACAAGCGCGTAACCCGAGGTACACCGAACGCAGTGATTCTTTTAATGAACAGCAATTAGCGATGCAACTGGATACAAGTGCTTCGACCACCCCTGTTTCTGCCCAAGAGAGACTCGCTTTTCAGCCTGATGATCAAACTAGCCAAAATAATTGGAGAAGAGAAAGGTATGTTAATTAGAATAGAGAGAATATTCAGTTGAAATTCTTACTAGAATCTGTTTTCAGAAGTTGATGTATTTTATTAAAATATTTGTACTCAAAAACACTTGGAACGTCCCATGTATATTTTCAGCTAAGTTTAAACCTAAAATATCTGGGTTACGTATAAGGAAGTCAAAATTCAAATATATTTTTTCACGAAATTTGTACTACCTACAATGAATTACTTAGATACCTCAGAAGAACAATACAAATTACTTTATTTAAGACATACAAGGCATAGTAAATTAAGTATGGACCGACTTGACAGTATTTATAGTGTTGCTAAGAATTTACTGACATCTTTATATATTTTTTTTAAGTAGCTTCAAAGAAAACATTAATAAGAGTTCGTACCATATCGACCAATCTTTTGTCTGTATACGAGTGACGTAATTGCTTCACAAGGTCCAAGTAGACTTTGTTAAAAGGACATCAGCAACAACATAAACAAATAGTGCAGTGCGGCAACTCCTCATAAATAATATTCAACCCGTCTTGATTTATCAGTTGTTGATTCATCACGCGACTCCGCACCTCGCGAAGCAGAAGAAACCGGCGACTTTCCTGGAAGAGAAAAAACAAAAATTGGTCTGTTTGTTTCTCAGTATTTCATGTTGTATTTAACCAGATTTCTTAAATTAAAGAAGTTGTTTTTTAAGAAGTCTTGTGTTTTGTGTATGATTATTTACTACAGTCCACCATGTTGAAGAGGTGATGCAACACCAGCCATAGAATTTGATCAATCGAGCGGATTGCGATTGAAATAGTGTGAAGTTCCATGTTCCATTGGATTTCGTTTGAAGAAGCCGCAGCAAGTAGCACAAGTAGACCAATTCCTTTTTATCCTTTTCCAAGATTACCTATTTGTTAATAGTTCGATTTTGTTATTCTATTCTATTGGGATAAACAATTAATATTTTAGTTGGGAAGGATAATCGGGATCTATTAATTAATATAAATGATTAGTATTTGATTTGTTATTAGAAAATATTCATATCTGTATGTTTAAATTTTTGAATAACCAGAATATTTTCAATTGATTTGATATTTATGATTAGTTTGCAGTAAGTTTCATTATTTTGATTTGAATTATTTATTTGTTTAAACGATTACAAATAAACGAAGTGTTGTGCGTTTGCGCTTGATTTCGTCATTTCACTGATTTGTGTCTATTACGAGGGACGTTCGTTTTGTTCTTTACGGAGGACTTCGCAAGAAGTTGTGCAATTTGATTATAGTTTATTTTAAAAACCTTTGCTATTTGAAAAATTACTTTAGTTTCCTTTGATTTCTGATTGAATTTGATTATTTCGCGAATTATTTTGATTTATGTTACAAATACCAAATTTACGTTATAATGGAAAATTTAGATGGGTTAGTGCGAAAGCGTGGTACAATAAAATTTAAGTTGACAAGTTTCAAAATATTTGGAACCTTTGCGTGTCGAATTCGTGGCAGATAATCAATTGGACACAAAAGAGGTTATTGAATTACAGAGTAGAGTTGGTAAATTATATTTATTACTTGACGAATTTAAAAATACTCTAGAAGAAATTGAGATGAATTGCGCATTGGATCAGGTTGATAAACAGTATGAAGAACAGTTGAAACTTACAGATTCGTATTAGGATATTTTAGCCTAGGCAAAAGAAGTTTTAGGAAAGTATGAGAGTGACAGCGATAAAGGCAGTGTGAAGTCAGTGCATACGAATGTTTGTAATATGAGTGTTTCTGATCCCAATTTATTCAATTAAATGCCATAAAATTACCACCAATTAAATGTCCTACATTTAATTGTGATTTTAATAAATGGCTCGAGTTTAAAGATACATTTGAAGTACTATTTCATAATAATTCTACTTTTATCAGATATACAAAAATATCACTATTTAAGATCTTGTTTAGGAGAGGACGCCCTAAAAATAATTTTTTAGTTTTCTGCACAAAATTATAATGACGCTTGGGCATTATTGTGTGATAGATTTGATAATACGAGATTATTAGTTAACAACATTTAAAAATCTCTCTTTGAAATTGACAGTGTGTCAAAAGAGTCATCATCAGGATTAAGGGGTTTAATTGATACCGCGAATAAACATTTAAGGGCCTTAAAAACTTTAAATCTCCCAACAGATCATTGGGATGCCCTGATTATACATGATTTCTTTAAAATTGTATACAAACACAAATCGTGAATGGGAACAATCTCGAAACGATAAAACGTTACCAAGTCTTGAGCAATTTTTTGAGTTTTTGAAAAATTGACTTTTTAGAGACAATTGATATGAATAAAGCGCATAGGTTAAATGAGACTAAATTTGTTCAAAATAAATTTAAATCGCGCAGTTTTCTTGGAAATAGTTCTGTGAATACTTTAAAATGCAATTTTTGTAAACAAAACCATTTAATATATACTTGTGAAAAGTTTTTGAAATTATTTGTACAAGATAGGTGGGAAAAGGTAAAACAGATGCCATTATGTTCAAATTGTTTGTGTAGGTCATAGGTCACTATAGTCAAAAATGTAAAGTAGGCTCGTGTAAATATTGTTCAGGAATGCATAGTTCATTACTTCATCATCAGAAGAAACCAATACAAGAAAAAGTTGAACCGGTAACTTACGAAAATATTTGAAACTTGCAGAAAAACCAGAAGGTAAGAGAGACTAGTTTAAAATCGAATTCAGAAGATAATCAGTTTAGTGGTTCTTCAATTATTTGTGCAAGTGACAATATAAGTGAGGACAAGTATGTTTTATTATCAACGGTGATAATAGATATTCGGGATAGATTTGGACAATACCATAAGGCTCAAGCTATTTTGGATTCAGGCAGCCAATGTCCATTTATTTCAGAGGCGTTAAGAGAACGATTAGTTTTAGAAGTATACAGCGTAAATATGTCTGTTTCGGGAATAAATAATGTGACCTCAGACTTAAAATCAAAATGTAATATATGCATTAAATCATTATCAAGTAATTTTGAATCAAAACTAGTTTGTTTAGTTGTTTCAAAAATTACTGACAATATACCTTCTCACAGTATTAATATTTCACAATGGTCCATTCCAAAAGAAGTAAATCTTGCCAATCTGTATTTTAATATTTCAAAACTTGTAGATATTTTAATAGGGGCTGACTTATTCTGGAACATTATTTGCAAAGGAATAATAAGTTTGGGAAAAAATAAACCCATTTTGGTAAATACAGTATTTGGTTACGTAGTTTCAGGTTCGATAAATATGCCAATTGATAAAACAGTAAACTGTAATTTTGTTTTGAATGATGACCTTCAAAAATTTTGGTCTGTGGAAGAAATTCCTTCTGATTTATCTCTTTTAACAAAAGACGAGCAAGATTGTGAAAATTATTTCAATAAAACAGTTCCTCGAGATGTTTCAGGAAAATTTATAGTTAGATTTCCATTAAAAAGTAGTCCATTAGAGTAAGGTGAATCAAAAAATTTTGCAATTAAAAGATTAATTTTCCAAGAAAGCAGATTAAAGAAAAATGAATTCTTAAAGAGTAAATATTATGCCTTCATGAGTGAATATGCTGAGTTAGAGCATATGAGAAAGTTAACAGATAATGAGGTAAGTACAATATTCCGATATTTCTACCACATTTTGCTGTAGTTAGGGATGGTAGTTTAACAACTGATGTGAGAATTGTTTTTGATGCGTCGGTGAAGACGACTTCCGAAAAATCCTTGAATGATATACAACATCAAGGACCAGCAATTCAGAATGACATTTTTGGGACAATGTTAAGATTTAGGGAACATAGATTTGTCGTGATTGCAGATGTAGCGAAAATGTATCGCTATATTCTTCTACATCCAGATGAACGATATTTACAAAACATCGTGTGGCGAACTGATTCAGAAGACGACGTTTCTGTTTACTAGTTGCAAACAGTAACTTACGGTACTTCTAGCGCGCCATACCTTGCAATAAAATGTATACAAAAGTTAACATTTTATAATAAATATAATTATCCTATAGCATCAAAAATAATTGACAAAGATATGTATGTAGATGATTTAATAACGGGTTTCAAGGAAGAAAATGAAGCAATAACTATTTGTAATCAGATTTCGGAGATTTTAAAATCGGCATCTCTCTCCTCGAAAATGGGCATCAAACAGTCGTACTATATTAAAAGGCTTACAAGATACCTCCGATGATTTTAGTATTCTTGATTTAGGTGAAAACGACCAAATAAAAACGTTAGGTTTGCATTGGTTTAGTCATTCTGATTTACTGACTTTCAAGGTAACTGAAAATTCTATAAAATATCCAATTACAAAACGAAATTTACTTAGTAAAATATCGAAGATATATGATCCACTGGATTGGTAGGGCCGTGTATTATTTTAGTAAAAATTTTAATTCAATGATTATGGTCATTAAAGCTTGATTGGGATGATTTAGTACCTTCAGAGTTGAGTGAGAAATGGGAATATTTTCATTTAAAATTATCTATTCTCAATGAATTAAAGATTCCAAGACTTGTTATGTGCGAAGAACTGATTGATATTGAGATACATGGATTTAGTGATGCGAGTATGAATGCATATAGTACTGTGGTCTATGTGCGTACCAAAGACAACGGTTGCCCCTGTAAAAGTTTTGATTATTCCAAAATGTTTTTAATTCTTTTACTTGTCAGGCAAATATCTACTATTGGTGTGATTCTCAGATAATTTTATATTGGTTAAACACTGATGCAAATAAACTTCAAGTTTTGTGGGCAATAGAGTTGCAGAAATCCAAAGTTTAAGTGGAGTTATATAAAGGACAATCCAGCAGATATCGCATCTCGTGGTGTATATCCAAATGTTTTATATGAATGCAAAGTATGGTGGAATGGGCCTTCCTTTTTATATGACAGGAGTGATTGGCTACGAGCGTTCAAAACTGTTGAAGATGAAAGTATACCAAAACTTTGCAAAACTTGTAATGTTTTTCTTACAAAAGTTTCATCTATTATAAAATTTGATAGAAATTGAAAAAAGAAATGTTAAAAGCAAAAGATAAGATAATAGGAGATTTTACTTTAATAGAATTAGAAAAAAGTACTTTCCATCTAATAAAAATTGTTCAGCAAGAAAGTTTTTCTAATGAGGTATCTATTATTCAAAATGATAAAACCCTAAATAGTAAACATAGGTTGTTAACTTTAAATCCGTTCATAGATTCAGAAGGTTTACTCCGAGTTGGGGGGAGATTAAAACATTCTTCATTGTCTTAATGAAAAACATCCAATATTATTAAACCCAAAGCATAAGTTAGCTAAATTGATTTTTCGTGCCGAACATTTGACATTACAACATGCAGGTCCACAATTATTGTTGGTTTTACTAAGACAAAAATACCGGGTTACATCTGGAATGAATGTTACAAAAATGATTGTTCGATCTTGTGTGAAATGTTTCCGTGCTAAACCAAAGCCAAGTAGTACAATTATGGCTGACTTGCCTAAGCATATAGTTCAGATTTTTTTTATTCCTCCTAATAGTCCCAGTTTCGGTGGGTGGTGGGAATCATATATAAAAGCAATTAAGTACCATTTATATAGGGTCATAGGAAAAAGCATTTTAACTTTTGAGGAATATAATACTTTATTATTGCAACATTGAATTCTAGACCACTTTACCAAATGTCCTCAGATCCTAACGATTTATCCCCACTTACCGCATCCCATTTCCTAATAGACCAGCCGTTAGTCACACTACCAGATCCATTATTTGAGGAAAATGTCAAAGTCAATTGTTTAAATCGCCTCCAGCTTCTACAACAATTGCACCAAAGTTTTTGGAGAAGGTGGTCGCATTTTTATCTATCTTAGCTACAGAAGAGGTACCCTACCATGCCAGTGGATTCTCGGAGGAATTATAGAAGTTCACCCAGGTGAAGATGATCATGTGCGTGTAGTTACCGTAAAGACTACTAACGGGATCTAAAAAAGAGCAATTTCCAAAATATGTCCACTTCCCTTACCAGAGGATGAGTGTTTTTAGTGGTGTGATTTTGAACATGATGTTCAAAAGGGGGGGAGTATATTAAAAGAACATCAGCATCAACAAAGACAAATAGTGCAGTTATTTATTTTTAGTTTTTTAAATACCAACATGAAGTGGGTATATTATATGTTCAGTGATATTGTTCATTCTAATCCTGAAATATGTGTAATGCATAAAATTCTACAAGGTGATCCAAAGGAGAGTAAAAATGCTTCATATCTCCGTTATTTTAAGGCAAATATTAAAGTAAATAGGAATTTTATGAATAATTTAAATTTTCTTTATCTCCGGAACATCCCTCGTTATGAATTTTTCCTTTTATTAGAAATAGTGAAATGTGTCCCAATTTAGTGCCGTACATAGCCATTTAGTAACACATTATATATTGTCTTTTCAAACATTTTTATTATGCGCCATTTTGTTCCATCATTATGAATTCGTTCCAATAATTTACCAGTTTCTACCTATACCACACTTGATTTTTGGGTATAATTTAAAATAAATCATGTTGAATTCTTATCAGTTTATCACTATATCACATTTAAGTTTTCTGCAAAATATGACGTCGTATAATATGTTATTTTTAAAGTTGATTTTTTAAACATCTTATTTGCCTGCCATTTTATTCAGCCATTTTGAATTCGTACCACCATTTTACCAGTTTATCTCTGTATCACTCTTAAGGCTTGCCCAAAATTTGAAATTAATCTAATAAGTAGTTTTTCAGGCTGATTTTTTGAACATTTTAGGTAACGATTTTGTTTTGCTATTTTGGATGCGTACCGTATGTTGGCACTTCATTCCTATATTCTTCATACTTCATTTTTGTGCAAAATTTGTGGCAAATTGAATAATTAGTTTTTTAGTAATAATTTTTTTAACATTTCACCAAGCTGCCATTTTGTGCCGCCATATTGGATTTTCACCAAAATATTACGGGGTCATCATTCCCATATGACCCTTAATTTTGACCAAAATTTGAAGTGAATCGGTTAAGTAGTTTTTTAGCTACGCCGCGAACTGACGGAATTGAGAGAAGATATTTATACGTCATACAGACAGATTTTCTTGTTTCGTTATTTCCGCACGTGTACACAACCGCTTAAGTTTTCAAATATATTTTTGGCATCAAAGAACGCTAAAACGTGCAGATATGTAAAACCTGGGAGAGCAATTTTTTCACAAACATTTTATTTGGCTTTTATTATATATTTATTATTAAGCCGCCGTTTTGTTTGGCCATCTTGAATTCGTACCAAAATTTTACGAATCCTACGTAATACGTTCGTCATATTGGATTTTTATGAAAATGTTACCAGGTCATCACCATGTCAACCATGTTAACTAACTTGAATTTTGACCAAAACGTGAAGTCAAATAGAAAGTAGTTTTCTAGATATGCCGCGAACAGACAGATAGACTGACGTAATCGAGAAAACACGTTTTCCGGCATCTAGGGACCTTGAAACGTGAAGATCTGAAAAAACCTCGGAGAGTGATTTTTTCACGATTCCAATACTTCCATTTTACGAGGAAAGCAAAAAGATATATGATAAAATTTCAGTTAAATATAATAACCTATATTTTACTGCATTTTTATAATCTGCGAAAAAAATTGGGCAAATTGTATATGTTCTATGTAAAAAATATAACCGTTTTCGAGATTTTTAGGTAAAATATCCAATTTTTCTTAACTTAAAACACGCGTTTTAAAAATCCATATCTAATAGAAACAGCTAAATAAAAATATAATATATATTAACATTTGGATAACTATTTTATTTTTACTTAAGTTAAAGTCAAAAACAGCTTTACTGTAATGAAAGAACAATCTCAGGGTCAAAGCAATTAAAATTAAACTAATAGTATATAAAATTATCGAAAATCAGTCGCTATATAAATAAAATTAAATGAGTCACAACTAACATTAATTTAATAAATGAAGTCAGAATTCTCCGAGCAATGAAGAAAGGTTTCCAGATTCACGAGCTAGCCGACACATAAATTTAAAAATCTAATAGAACGCTTTTGCTACACAAAAAGCATATTAAACAATAGAATAAGATCCCCATAAATACTCCCATGCGCTCAGTTAGCGCAAACGTATATATACATTGTATATATATATATATATATATATATATATATATATATATATATATATATATATATTTTTTTTTTTTTTTGTTCATTTGTTTCTATTAGGTATCGATATTTATGTATACCGCATGTTTGAAGTTAAATATCTGGAAAACGGTATATTGAATAATATAAAATGTGCGTAGTTTTTCCGTAGATTCTAAAAATGTTATTATTATATATCTTTTTTATTTGATGTTCAATTATTTTTTTTTCCAAAATAAATTTGAATTCTCCACAAAAATTCCAGTTGATTTATGTAACATTTTTTTCTCCCTTATAGTTGTTAAAACGTAGTTTGTAATTCATACTTAATTTTAGTTTTAATGAATCATACCTCTGCAATGAGCCTGCTCCGTTTAATTGGCGTCGCGAGAGTTTCAACGAAAATTATCTCCGAAGCGATTTTGCGGGAGGTGGCGAGGGAAGTACCCCTAGCGGCGTTATGCAGGATGCGGAGAGGAGACGATCCTTACAAGAGGGGGAGGATGCAGGATCACCATTCGTTTCCATGCCTGCTATACCTGCTGTTTATTTGGCTGGTGATGTAGAAGGCCAGCCTTTGGAGAAGGTGAGTAAACATCAGGATGAACATGCCAAAAATGAAATCTTGTATTTAGTACGCTGAAATAACGATAGTAATATAATGGTATTCGATTTTTATTTTGCAATAAAGATGACATTTGCCTTAGATTGAGCCAGATGTGAAATTTAAAATATACCAAAACACTGAATTCAGTGTTCAGATCTCGTGGAGTAAAGCTCGCTGGAGATACCTCGTGCAATCGAAGGTGAGTCGTCGGATAGTAATTCTAATTTGAAAGTGAAAGCTTCGGTTCTATGTTATGCAAGGCAGTTTTTTGGAATAATTCCAAGTTTGCAATATATTAATATGAAAACGAGAATTTTAGATCAGTTTACACAAAATATTATTTTGGATAATAATATTTTTTTTTTAATTTCAGCTTTAAAACTTGAAATTATAAAAAATCGGGTAGAAATATATGTGTTAACTTTATTTTTCTTTTTCAGATAATCCCCATTTCATTTCTATTCCAAAATTAAATGTTTTTAATACTGAAATAGTCCAAGATATGCGCTACACGACTATTTTTTATTTTAGGGAAAAATATTTTAACCCTTAAACTTAAGCTCGGTTTTTATGAATAAACGCGTGTAGAAAGTGGTTCTTTTTTGAAAAAAAAATGTTTAATTGTTTCTTTAATAACCGGTTTCAAACCTCAGTATAAATGGGGTGTCTAAGTTAGGCGCAATTAAAACTGGTTTAAGCTAGATTTTTAAGATTTTTAAAGTGGGTTTTTCAAAGATTAAGCCGGTTTAAAAAAAGATTTGGAATGCATGCAAAATTACTATGCTTAACGTCGAGATGCAAAAATTTAAAGGTTTGAGGCTTTAAACCGCTGTTTTTTATGGTTTAAACCCACTTAATGATTACTGGCACATTTTAAACCATTTAAGAAAATTGAACCCAATTTCATTTGAAAGTCAAAAATCGATTCGATCGATCAGTATGGGATAATGCGTTTGCATTTGGAATACTACCAATTTAAGTTTGTAACAAAATTATTTAAAAGTTTCCCCCTTTAACACATTTATTTTTTTTTGGGTTCAAGTATTCCCATTCTTATATTATATTACTACTGCACGTCTTTAATATCACCAAATATAATTTTATTCCTGCTTTTATTGAGTTTTGATTGTGTGTGGGAAATGGGAAAGAAAGTACTGAAAAAGTATGTTAGCAAATATTTATGTATGTATATATATATATATATATATATATATATATATATATATATATATATATATATACGTTCAGTAAATTTCTCTGAAATCTTTATATCTTAGTGCTACTCGCAAAAATAGTACGAATCACGATAAGTTAAATAATAATGTTTAATATTTTCAGTTTGGTGAGATGGATTTGGATCAAAGCGATGATACGTGTTCAGTGGCGATACAGTCATATTCTACTGGATACAGTAGCTGCTCGTCTTCTGGTGATAAGTATTTAACTGTAAGAAGGCACACTGTCGGTCCTGGAGATTCAGCGCACGAACAGGTATGTGAGTTCGAAAAAGAGTTCTCTAAAAAATATATAATATTTGTTTATATATTATTTTAGTACTTTTCTAAAAGAGTAATTCTGTTACACATTACTTATAATTTGTTATTAAATATTCAGTTATTTTTTCGATTCCGTACAGTATACGTGGAGTGTTTTAGTCTTTGAGGGTTAGGGGGGAAGATGTAGCACATTCTTAGAAGCGCAAATCTTAGTTGTTTAAAGCGCTTCAGTAGTACTGGTACTAAACGCCACGGGGGTGGCTTGCGATGTTGTGAACCCTTAGCACCCGCCAGTAAATACATACCTATATTTTACTCAGCTTATTCTTATACTAATACTTTCAATTAAACGAATTAAAAATATAAAAATTAGTGGATTCTTGTAAGGAATAAGAATTAAGAACTATATGTTTGGAGTCTATAATTTAGTTGTGCCTCACCCCCACCTAAAATGAAATTTATACCGACTAGTTTTGATTTTTGTATATACATATAATAATATAGTAAAGTAATAGTTAATCTAATTAATAATAACAGTAACTACCAAATGTATTTAATGTAATGACAAGGAGCTGTGCTGAAAAATCCATTACGTAAAATCCTTCCATTTTTTATCTTTTTTATCTCTGTCACCCTGAATCAGATGTTTTTTTTGACTCCTCAACCTAATAATTCCTCACAAAATCTGAACCCCTATAAATAAATAATTTTATCAAAAAAAAATTATTAGTTATAGCCTAGGAAAGTTACATGCTAGACTATCCTCAAAGATACAAAAATTAATTTTTTTTTACTGATATCTGCCAAAGTATTGTAAATACAGCAATTATGTAAATGTAAAAAATGAAGGCCAGGGTATCTCGTACCGAAATGTTTTTTTTCCCTAAATATTATAGTTTATGATGAAATCAATCGGGCTATAGTTAATTTTCTTTTTTCCTACTGATATTTGGTCAAGGGATCGTATTTCTAATAATTTCATCTGGGACTACAACACGTTATAATTAACTTTTGTCAGTAAACTAGGCATATATGGCAGCAAATGCACACAGTAGCAGCTGTCGAAGCATTCTCCGCTTGATACATTTTCATGAAATTTAAAAGTTAATTTCTTTTCTTCACGAACTTTTCTTCAAGTACCTAAAAGACGTTGCATGGAAGGGGTCTTTGATTTCATATATAAAACAAACGGAAAAAATGACGCAAGAAAAAGAAAAATATCCGATTTTTACAGCTGCAGGTGAATTTTAAAATTCCCAAAAACTGGTCCACTTCTAAAATAAAAAAAAAACGAAAAACTAATTTCAATTGATACAAGTTTTTCGTTGATATTGTTACGGGTTAAGCGAACCAACAAACCTTTCTTTAACAAATAACACTAACTTTTATTCAATATTCAGTACAAGTAATAAACATTAGGCTAACACATCTAATATAAAGACTAACTCTAAAGGGTCGATGCCTCACTTAGGTAGAAGTATCCAAATACACAAAACCACTATAAATATGCAAACAGCATCCTACCGTTGTCGAGCTACAATAGTAGCCTAAAATAATATTGTCATTGTCTTTTTCTTCATCTATAATCTCTAAGTTAATGCTGTTATATTTAATCCATAATTGGTATGTCACATTTGCATTTCTAGAGGACAAACGACATTTTTGTCCAATATCTTTAGGTAAATTTTCGGCAGTATGCTTATTGCACACGTTCGTATTGCATATTACGCGACCATTAAATCGTTATCGAAAAACCAACTTTTTGTTCTTTGTTAATTCTGGTTAAAAGACTTTTTTTATACATGTTAAGTGATTATCTCGTGCGGTTTTCGGAAATTCTATGATCCGGGTCTCAACTTCTTGCCTATATGAACAAAACAACAGTGGTACTTTTTAATATTGATATTTTATATTTACAAATATTAAGGTATATATGTGTCGATGAACGGAAAGTAATAATTACAAAATATCAGTGCTGTTCAGATTTGAATTGCCTAACTGAACATCTACGTCAAAAAGCCGGGTAGACCTCGACCGCAGGTATATCGCATCCTATAACTGCTTTAATAGGGTTGTAAACCTTTGCTCAACCAAAAGATTGCATTACTTACTTATGCTGTCAAATTTATCAAATAATATTATATCTAGCCAAAAAGTACGCCAAATAATATTGTATGATCGTGAATTGAATTTAAACTTTACGTCTTAATTTGAAATAATTCACTTCAAATTCAAAGTGGGTGAAGTCAAAAACCGTATTTATTATGCGTGTTTTTGTCATTTCGAAGTTACGTAGTTTGGAAAATACAAAACTGATATTAAAAATGATGATTGCAACACAATGCAAATTACGCTAAACGTTTCGTTTTTGTTGATTGGCTTAACGGGATTAATGTAAAGTTAAATGTTTTCGAAACATAAGTACATGTTTAAATAGTAAATTCAGAATGAGGTTGCTTTCTTAGTGACGGTTTCAACGTAATTTCGAATTTCGGAAAAATGTTCTCAGTTCCAGCAGTTGCAAAGATTGAAAAACCACTAATAATAAGATTCCTCGTTCATGCGCATTCATATTATGGCATCTACTTTCTTTTTATAACAGTTTGCTTCCACATTCATTAATATCAAGATTAATTACAATTTAGCTATTTTTTTTAGTCGTATTTAAGTGTGTTACTGGTTTACAATAAAAGAGTACATACTCATTTTAGTGTACTCACAATAACAATGCAAGACTTCTTGTCTCAAAAATATTTTTTTTTGTGTGTTTACAGGTACTAGAGAAACACTACATAGGGCAAATGCCTCCTCAGGATTCTGCAAATGGGACAAAAATGTTACCCAGTACCAATCTGCATCTTCCCATGCTTAGTCAGCAAAATCCACATTATTTCGGTGGCAAAGATCCCCATTTATTAAAACCACCAACTGTTCTTAGTGTTGGTGGTTTTGGACGGAGGGCGTCAGGTGTGTATTACTTTTTAATGCCTTAAGACATCATGTATATCAGTTTCTATGATTCATAAAAATATTAGTTTTACTAAAATATTACTATGTTGAAAAATTATTGCGTACAAAATAGAAATTTCCCGTAATTATTTAGTAAAAAGTCATATAAAAATATATTCTATAATAAATCGCCGTAATAAAAAAATTGGTAGATTACCGGTAAAATGACGTAATTTATCATTTTTTATTTCAATTTTTTGTTTGTGAAATATTAAGCTGTCCGTTATATTAAAACTGTTTAACGCAAAATGGGTTAAAAATGGGCGTAGTAAACCGTCCTTATTTTATACTTACTTAATTTGCTGTTATTTATTTCCCCTCAGTGTTTTGCTACTTAATTTAAAAGTCTGGGTTTTTAGATAATGGAGAATATTTTATCCTTTTAAAAACAATATGTTGTTAATTAACTTTATATCGTAAAACATAAATCAATTGCAACTGTACAACTACTGTGGTTTCCTAAAACCAGAAATAACCTCACAAAAAACATTTACAAAAAAAGCAGCTCCTATAGAAAATATTGAACATTTCTTTTATTAATAAAAACAATTATTTAATAGGCCATTTGTAACTATAAACAAACACATCTTCTTATCATTATCTTAAAATAAAAAGTAACAATAATAAATTTAGAAAGAAAACCCTACGTGCTGCAACTTTCTATTTGTCATTTTCGTATTTGGATAGGTCCATTCTATTAGATTATGCTATTCTGATTATATATATATATATATATATATATATATATATATATATATATATATATATATATATATATATATATATATATATATATATATATATATATATATATATATATATATATATATATATATATATATATATATATATATATATATATATATATATATATTATATATATATATATATATATATATATATATATATATATATATATATATATATATATATATATATATATATATATATATACTATATATATTATATATATATATATATATATTATATATATATATATATATATATATATATATATATATATATATATATATATATATATATATATATATATATATATATATATAAAACATAAATCAATTGCAACTGTACAACTACTGTGGTTTCCTAAAACCCGAAATAACCTCACAAAAAACATTTACAAAAAAAGCAGCTCCTATAGAAAATATTGAACATTTCTTTTATTAATAAAAACAATTATTTAATAGGCCATTTGTAACTA